>JADLZN010004080.1:0-60537 GCA_018155175.1 Sinocyclocheilus anophthalmus
CCTCCCTCTCCCACCACCTCTGTACCAGTCCTCACCATCACCACCACTGCTGGCTCCTGTCAGCCCCTCTGCTCACCCGCAGCCCACCATCTTGTGCGGTGGGATCGCCACAGGTCTGCCAGTCTCCATCGGCGTCGTGGCTGGAGGATCCCTTGTCTCCGCCTCCTGTTCAGCAGCACCTTCTACATGATGAGCAGTGCACACATTCACTTCAACACTTCAGTCACCGAACCCCTTAAAGACAAACCACATTCTTCACCCACAAATCAAGAGGGGAAAACGCTAAAGAGAAGCTGAGATGTTTGGGAAGAGGATCTGAATTTTAAAGGGCTAGTCCACCCAAAAATGAAAATTCTGTCAACTTTCCCTCATGCTTCCAAACTGTTTAACTCTTTTGATACACAACACATATAAAATATAAGATGATTTTTTGAATAACTGCTTTTTGTCCATACAATGGAATCAGTGGGGTTCAAAACAACACTGGACCCTTTTGACCCTTAGCATAACATCAGGTGTGCTTGTGTAACTGTGACCCCAGAGCGCCCGTGTGGAATGGTACATGGAGAACAGCAGCAGAGGAAGCACTCAGCTTGTGCTAAACTGTGTGGAAGACTTTAATAATGCAGAAGTCCTAGAGGGTATAGGGCTCACATGACTTGAGATGCCTTCAGGCCTAATGTCTTCCTCTCTGACAAAAATTTGTAAGCAAACAAAGTGTCAGGGATGGAAACATAGAGAACGATTCTGTGACTGAGACTACTCTCCACTTCAGATCCTTTTAGCAGAGTGCTAACTTTAGGTGGGAAAATTGGCGATTTGAGAGTCAATCTTCTTTTTTAGTTTTTCCCAAAAATTATAAGTTGAAAGTTTGAACTAAAATATTGATTTCTGGCGTGGGAATATTGATCTTATGTTGTGAGGTGAGTTCGAGGTCTGTAAGATTTTTATTTTAAAAAATAAAATAAAAATCACACTATTTGTGGTTGGTAAGATTTTTTTTTTTTTACGTTTTTGAAGAAGTCTATATGCTCACCAAAGGCGCACTTATTTGATCAAAAATACAATAAAAACAGTATATTGTGAAATATTGTTACGATTTAAAATCTGACTGTTAATATATTTTAAAATGTAATTCATTCTTGTGATGGCAAAGCTGATTTTTAGCAGTCATTACTCCAGTCTTCAGTGTCACGTGATTCTTCAGAAATTATTCTAATATTCTGATTTAGTGCTCAATAAATAATGTTAATATTATCAATGGTAAAAACAGTGTTCCGCATGAGGTTGAGAATTAACTATCCCTTTAAATCCTTGAAAAATAGACATGAAACACACTGAGACAGCAACATGCATCAATGAGCATGTCAAAAAGCACTTTATTTCAAGTAAAAGTACAATTTATTTTTACTCTAATTCATGAAGAGTAAAGAGATTTTACACTTACACATGGATCATGTGCTACTGTTGGACATTCGAAAACACAAAACAGTGTCACATAATAAGACAAGGCTCTGTTACATTTATGTGACTCTATGCTTTCGTGTTTAATTAAATGGACAAGTTTTACAACTACATTTTCAGCCTTACTGACTTCATTCGATTAAACTTTCATGCTTGGTTTTTTTTAAGAATTAAAAATAATATGATTTTGGAGTTTGACAATGAACATATTGCAACCATGCTTGGGATGGCCCACATAAACGAGCAAAATTGCTTTGCATGTCTTGAAATAATAATTTTTAAACATTGACTGTCAGTCTTTATTAATCTGTTTCTCGTTGTTTCTCATTAAAATGAATTAAAGTAAATTGTGTAAATTACATCGCTAATGTCATAAAATAGCACATTGTAACGCAGTGTTACAACGTGCCCCATCTGCGCAACTGGAATTTATAACTGGTTAGTGTCTTCTGCTAGTTAACGAAGCATTAAAAAACTATCTGAACTGAAAAATAGCAGATTGGAGATTAAAATAATAGCAGACATGTCTCATTTTAAATGAATAATAAAAAATTTACTTAAGCCAGAATTAAAATTATACTATGGTAAAATAAATGTTCAAACCACGTGTGTTACAACTAACACCCTGTTACTTTGTGCATCGCACTCATCGCAAGTTTATTGTTAAATTGTTAAATGCTCTGCCTCCATTACATATCTTTGTCACCACATTTGAGTGATCATTGCAAAGAATGTGTTTATATATTTTGTTTATGTATATACTGTATTCTATATTTAGTACCAGTCAAATGTTTGGACACACCAATGGGAAAGTGTCCAAACTTGTGACTGGTACTGTACTATAATATACACAAAATATCGGCCCATATATCGATAGCGGCCTTTTTTACTCCCTAATATCAGTATCAGCCCCAAAAAAACCCATATCGGTCGGGCTCTAATCTAAATACTTGTTTGACTTTGAATTTATTAAATTTGTGAATAATAATATATCTAAAAAAAAAAAATCTAAATTATGCACTGGGAGTAAAACACCTTTCAGTTTTACTCCCTTTAGTTGCTCTCCTCCATCTCATTCATCTTTTCAATTAAGCTATGTTGTAGGTTACTCTGTGACATTACCAGGTTCAACATCAACATGATGCACTTTAAGTGAAAAGTGATTTAAAATTCATTTCACAGATTTCTGAACTATGAGTTGTTATCATGAATACCCTATATGGCGGGAATAGAAACAATGTTTTAACCCCTTTATCAAATGTCTTTTCACTTGTTCATTCCTCTGGAGTATCTGTGCTTCAAAACAAGTAATGTAGCAGTGCTTCACCTGTGTTACTATAGGTTATGCTGACTGGATAATAAAAATAGGGTGGGGGATTTGGTTCCAACTATTAACTGGGTTCTCATGTTACCTTGGTTTAAAGATGCAGTCAAATATTTATTATTTATAAACTTTTACCATACAATTGTATTTCTTGAGTTTATTCAACTTTGATAGCAAAAACAAAATTATAAAAATGTAACATGTAGCATAAACGATTATCTTCTATATTTTACAGGGTTTTGTGGTACTATGCCAGAATCCAAATGCCATTTGGACATTCAGCCACTTGGATCCGAATGACACCTGTAGCCAGCCTCCATGCTTGCCAAACACTATGCCAACATGCTTCACAGAAATGGATCTTTCTGTACGGTAAGGAAACTGCTAAAAAATGCCACTTCTTCTGACATCCCCTGCAGTACAAGCAACCAAGAAGTGTATTTTCATGTGGTGATTACATGACCACAGTAGATAAAAATGCTCCCTACGTCAGAGATGGCCGGACTGCAACAAATGGTTTCTATATGTTTAGATCTGGGAATTCATTTTAGAAAAAAAAAACATTTACATGTCAAAGTTCATCCATGTGTGGCTGGTTTCCAAGGCAACAGCCCTACCCAGTTTCTCTCACATCTAAGGTGCAGACTTAGCAGATGCTAAGCTCTGAAATATTCAGAGGAATTTTCACAGAGGAAAAATAATTTTCTCTTAAAAAAAAATTTTTTTTTTAAAAAGTAGTAGTAATGTGGTTAATGATAATGCAAAGCTGAAAATGATATTTTTCTCTGAAAATATATAAAAAAATCTTTGGTGTCTACCAAAGTTCCTTGAAGGGTATCTCAGAGCAGGGTCATCGTAAGTCTGGAGATGGTTCAAATTTGAAGACTAGATAGAGAGTTCTTTAGATCTCTGCACTGGACCCGTCTCTCATCAAACCCCAGCACAACCAAATGCTCAGACCCTTTGGTGGAATGCGTGAGGCAGGTAATGGAAAAGAAACGTGCAATAAACCTCTGCTGCTTCGGTAATTCCAGGAAATTTGTGGACTTTTCCATCTCCATATTTGTTCCTATATAAATTCCAAGAAAATTTTTTTTTGTCTCAGTTTAAAAGCAGAGAAATATAATACAGTGCAGAACGTCTTTTGGGGGAACTGATCAATTTATTAAGTCACCATGAAATCAAGAATTAATTATAAATGATTAATTCATGCAATTTTTTTAAATCCGTTTGTCCTTGTAATCTTTAATCAAAACATAAAAATGTCCTACCTCTGGTGCGAGACAATCCCGTTTACGTGACAATAGGAAGGAAAACACAATCGCAAATTCCATTTCCTACTGACTTATGATAAACAGGAAAAAGGAATGATCAATAACATAATGCTGTAATGATAAATACCAACAATAATTCTGATATAATTAAAAATGTTATATTTATACACATTTTTGCACCATAAGAGGTTCAGCCATTTTGTAAATAAAACAAGCAAGAGCTAGTCTAAAAGTTTTTTTTTTCTTTTTTAGGTAACTGTAAAAGTAATGACAAATCAAGCAGTCAGCACTTTGAAATCATTTTGGGGTAATTAGTCCAGTCATAAAGCACAACGATCAAATCGGCTTCTTTAGTGAGATTTGTTTTGTGAGATTTGTTTTGTGTTTCACAGACGAGCTTTTCCGATTTTAGTCTGTCAAGCTGAGTTTCTTAAAGGGGTCATAGGATGGTACATGCACTTTTACAAGTTGTTTGAATTGAAATGTGTGTTGGCAGTGTTTGTACACAACCACCCTATAATGATAAAATCCACCCAGTGTTTTTTTTTTTAAAATCTTGTTAAAGTTCTCGCCTTGTCACAAACCGAGCAGATCACAGATGCCGTCACACAGACAGGCCCTTCCCACGATAGTTTGATTGACAGTAGCGTTTCAGCACAGACTGAACTGGTGTCTTACCTTAGACCTGCCTGATAAGTCTGCCATCAGTCCGCCATTGGTTCACCGCTGGAGCAGGATAACAAATAATGACTCCTAAGCGATCAAAAAAACAAAAAACAAGAACAAAAAAAACAAAAAGAAGTGTTCTGTTGTTGGATGTATAATACATAGCAGTCGTCCATTTGCTCCCAACATCTGAGCTGCGGAACCGCAGTGATTTACATTTGTTTCTGAAGGGAAATGCTCCCCCGATCTACATAACATTGCATCTATGTTCGCGCTAATCATTCATGATCCAGCCTCATCTACAGAAGAAGTGATTATAATGTTTTGTAATGAATCTTTGCAAATCGCCTTTCCTAATAATGTGCTAATTAGCAAGTTTCACGATAAATGCGGCTAAAGTAAACAGTCTCTCTGAGAGCAACTCAGAAGAGAGGGGCGGGGTCAGCAGAGCTCATTAACATTTAAAGGAAAATGCTACAAAAATGGCTTGATCTGAAAAGAGCTGTTTTTGACAGGGTAAAAACTGTGTTATTTTACACTACCATTGAGAAATTTTAACCAAACTATGTTATTGACTTTTCATTAAGACCCTAAAGAATGATATCAACTTGTGGAAAATGGGCATCCTATGACCCCTGTAACTTCTCAGCCAAAATGTGCTCAAATTTTGGGGGCTTTGTTCTAGAAATGGTGTCTCAACCCATTACCCCTCCAGAGGAATCTGGCCGAAGGAGCTCATATTGCACCCAAGTGCTCCACAGATTAACTTTTGTTCTTCTTCTGCCATCTACTGCTGTGTCACCAGTCTTGTGCTACCTTTAAAGTCTCTGCTTGACTGACTCTCTGCGATGCAGCTGCTTGACAGTGATTGGTGTTGTGTCAGGAAGAGATTTGGGACTTTGGTGAGAATGAGAAGAAGAGAGGATGATAGAAGAGAGAGAGTTGGTCGTGGGGCACATCTCAATGTGCCTAAGTATTCTTATGCTAATCCTTTCCTGGGATGAGGTGCAGCCAAGCAAACAATGGCAGCGGAGCCAGAAAGTCTGCCCTGCAGTCTAGCAGGCCTTGAAAGGCATGTCGGGCATAGCGCCGACACTGAGGGAAGGCAGCCTCCAGTACTGGGAGCCCTGCTTTAAGAGGAGCCCCAGGAGAGACCAGAGGGCCAAAGCAGGCCAAGAGAGCGGGGGCGAGGGGGAGACAAACACCAGACCACTCTGCTCATGCAGGCTGTAGTTAGAAGTGATAAGAGAGGCAAGGTGAGATTTATTTCACAGACATGTCTATTTCATAATATTATCAAACATTGGCTTTTTCTTCTAGTTGTAACCCCCACCCAAACCTTCTGTATGTTGTTGTGAACTGTCATTTATGTTGGCTTGTTGACCTGAGGGAACCCTTGAATTATGTTATGAACATTAGGACGGTCAGATATGATTCCTTCCTCAGGGATTGAGAGAGATTCATGGTAAAGCATAAAGCCTAAAGTATACTTGGGCTGACTGTGTTCCGTGCACTGTGATGCGCACACGCAAGGCAAAATGTTGAGACAGAAGAGTGCCAAACTCATCCATCTGCGCCCATCCAGTACACTTTGGAAGCTGTGCACAAAATGGAGCGGAATGCAGAAAATGAAGCATAGCCAGGCCTTAAGGTTGACTCCAAAGGAGCACCATAGTTACACATCCCCATGCAATACCCCTATTCATTCAGCCTCCTAACATAAATTTATGGTGCCATCAAAGCCTTTCAGTGGGCAATGCTCCAGGAGTGTCTGATGAAACACTATATAAGTGTGCCTTATATATTGCTTTTTAAGATCTGTGATACTTTTGAAGCAATAATACTGATGGATGTCCATTCAAGACACATGACCAATGGACTTGTTTTATTTGAAAGTCTCCAAGGTTTAGCAGTAGATTTCATCTGTCTAATATTAGAAGTATAGTAAGCTGTTTTCAGGGGTGTCCTTTTCTCCCCCCTTTTTTTGTGTGTGTGTGTGTGTGTGTAGATCCGAGTTTTGTCTTAATCAAGTCAGGACATGACCCAACTTGTTCAGCCATTCATGTATAAGACGTCTGAATAAAAGTAGATTTTCAACTGTTTTCAACATTGATAAACATGGAGCACCAAATCAGCATATTACAACAATTTCTAAAGGATCATGTGACTCTGAAGACTGGGTCTTTCAAAACTGGTGACTGATGCCTCTAAACGTCCTCCTGTACTGTGTTGCCTCTCTTCCCACTCTTTCAACTGTGAATGTTGTGGGTTTTTAACCCCATATTTCATTCCTGAAGCAAAAGACAAACTGTTCTATCTTGCATATCCTTTGATAGGAGTGGACTTTGTGTGCTTGTCTAATGTGGTATCTTCACCATATCTGTGTACACTTATAAATGTAACATGGCTCTTTATACCGTTCTTTTTTCTAATGTGTTTGAAAGTGATGCCACCTGGTAAGTTGTGAGGCATCATCTTTGCAGCAGGCCTCAAAGCTAGCCTCAGACTCTTGTCTCCATGTGTAGGTGCCTACACACAGCTATCTTGTCCCCTTGCTTTGCGGAGGCTAGCTTTGTTCCCTTGTTATCCGGTCAGGGATGTGTGAAAGTGGGGCACAGGTCGGGGCTCTTTGTCCCCCTTGGGCAAATCAGAAGTGACAGACACCGGCCCACTCCCCCACTAATTTGTCCCCCCCTCAGGACAGACTTCGCTCAGGGCCACTAATTGCAGCGAGACGCACAGGCCTACAAGGGAACAGACACATCACGTTATTAACGCTGGAAGGGGCCAACGGGGTAATTGCGGAACATCCTTCATCAAATTATTTGGGTATGTTTCAGCATTCAAGAGTAGCGCCGGCCTGACGGGTTGAGGGGTCAAGCCCAGAAAAAAACAAAGGGGCAATGATGTTCAGTGCTACCAAGAAAAATTACAGCACTACTAATCAAGTCTGTTTTTTTGTAATATTGAGGAATTGTTAAGCTGATTTTAGAAATGTTTTGTGTTTGTAGACATTGTGTTTAAACTTGTGTAGAAAGATGCGTTGAGACGTGTATGATCTGCTCCTCACATATTCTTTTTCTTTTATTATTTTAGTGCCGTGGACCCCGTGAGGAGGGATCTCTGAGTGTCTAGTGCCATCATCATCCCCCAGCTCTTCCTCTCATTCTCAGCATCTCTTCAGCTCCACCTGTACGTTAGTGTTCACTGGGATTTCAGGAGCATAAGCAGCCGTCATCACTGATCTCATCCTCAGCCCAAAGGTTACGACGACGCTGTTTGACGATGGCACAGCTTTTGCATGTCACTGTGGTTTTGGCCAAAGTCTGCTTGCTTCTGAGGCTCTGTGCTGGAGGTAAGGGTGTTTTCTTTACTTCACACCTGTGTTCTTGTCTTCATCTTTCATTGAAAGTAGCTTTAGCTTATATTCATACTCTTCACATAAACCAAGCATAGTCTCAAGCATGTAAGTGGCATTCGAACAAGGTGATAGGTGTTTGTCAAGCCTTTTTGCAACTGCTCTATGCAAACTCTGCTCTGAGAGTTGTTATATATGAACACTCCACATAAATGTGATCTCCAGAGCTACTGTGAGAGCTCACCTCAAGCATTTCAGTATTTAATTCTGAATGGAGCATTTATCAAATACTCATCAAATGCACACAGACCCTTTTGAAGAAATTAAGTCAAGTCAAGTCTGCTTTATTGTCAATTTCTTCCACATGTACAGCACATACACACCGAGAATTGAAATTGCGTTACTCTCAGACCTTTGGTGCATACAGATAACATAAATACGGATTAAATACAAAATACAACTATACAGATATACAAATAAGGTAAAATGTAAAACAATATATATAAAGCAGCACAGGGCACATGGCAGATAGAGTGCAAACCTGTGAAGTAAACAACAGTGCAGATATATGATGGTTGCCTGTGGACAATCAATGAGCTGTGAAGGCAAACAGCAACGGCCGATTACTCGGAAAGCAGTTTTAGTGCACAGGAAAAAAATGAGTTTGTGTTGAAAAGCCTACTGCTTTATAGTTTAGCTCATATTGTTTGTTAACATACTTTAACTCTGAACTTCTGCGTAAAGCAATACTTTGTGCTCTGGTTTAGAACACCCTCTGATATCTCTGAGGTGTGTTTACTCATGCCAGGGAGTTCAAAAGACATCTTTCCCATCGTGACTCACTCCTGAACCACGAGCCTCTCGGAGGCCCCCCACTAAAGGAAGCTGTTAAAATGATTGTTGCCGCTCTCTCTTCCTTTTTTGGCACATTAACCATTTCCTCTATGGCACTTCACAATTGCTAGTTGGTAAGAACTATTCCAAACACACTGTTTTCTCCGGAAATACTTGGGCCTATTTGTGCTGTTGATTTAAGATTTAAGCCCCTATTTAGTAGATTTTAGATATTACAAGAGGCTTGCTTGTTTTCTGTTCCACACCGACTATAGAACTTGAGTGGTTTATTATTGTTTATTACAATTTTTTTTAAATTCACCTACATTTTTGAATTAACAACTAAAGCGTTTATTTATTTGCTTTAATGTGTATGTTTGAGAAGTTTTGAATTAATCATATTTAGTCCACACTAAGAATTCAACACATGCCACTTCAGATAAACTCAGTTTTTTTAATAGCCTAGTCTTTTATTTAATTCTGATCAGTTAGTTGAGAGAAAGAAAACTGGTCTGATAACATGCCAAGTAGTCAGATTTTCAAACAGCTCAGTTTTCCTTTAGAGTTCATATTATATCAAACATCAGTCTAATGTCCTTGTCAGAGCATTTTTGTACAGATGCAGCAGAAAAGTAGGAGATGGTTGAAACCAGAGACGCAGCATGAAGGCGAGGACATTTGGCTTCTCAATGCGCTGTTGTTTCTCTCAATGTTACAGTTGTGTAACGGCTAGTTAAATACCTCTATAGTACATCTTTTTTACCTTGCTCATCAGATGCACCCCTGAGATGTAATTTCAGGAAGGTGTCTGCACCCCTGAAACATAATCCTCAAGAAACAGAGAGGTGACATTGGCAACTGAAAGCCCTCAATTGGCTCCAATAGTGTAAAGTGCTTTTTTCCCCAAGCAATTGTGCACTTGAACCTGGATTGAATAGTGAAAGAGGTTAGCACTCCTCCTAGGGGAGAAGAAAACGTGTTTTAAATGCAGGCAGGCATTTAATTTCGTAAGGTGAACAAATAAAATGCATGTAAAATTGTCCTAGAAATGACACAATTTATTTCAGTATACTGACTTAATTCAGCTATTATATAATTCCCAGTTCTCCTCCAAGTACAATTTCAAGTGTCATATGTGAGGATTGTGAAGTGGGATAAAGTCAATGAAACAATGCATTGCTGTGAAGGGAAACTCAGCTTTGCTGTAGACTGAAATCTATTTTTGATTTTCTTCTTTTGCTCTCTTTCTTCCCTTTGCACTTTTTCTCAAGTGAGAGAGAGAGGGTAATGGTGTGTATCTGCTGGAGAGTCTCATTATGGGGGGATGATCTGACAGACCTCAGACTCCACTGTAACTGGCTGCAAAATTAGGCACACATGTGAATGTGGAGGCTCTAATGGGCTCCTCTGACACATCAATCATCGCCCACAACCAATCACAGGCCAGCACTGGGCAGAGATTATTTGCCTCAGCAGAAGTACTGCTTTACAGCTATATTTGAAGCTTTTTGAAAATCCTGACATTGTTGTAATTGCTCTGTTTTGCCCGCCATAGATTTTTGTGTAGGGATGCAACAAAATGAAAATTCTTGGCCGAAACCGAACAAAATGAAACATTGGGCCGAATACCGAACACGGTTTTTCAAGTTTTTTTCCCCATGTATTTTGACAATTTTTTTTCACCATTGCATAAATTAAATATCCAAAATGTGCTTTTTACTGTTTTGTCCTGCTTTAAAAAAAATCTATTACAAAAAACAATTTCAAAATATTTATTTAACATTTTTTTAACATTCTAGCAGACACTATACAAACAAAGCACAATTTAACTTAAAATTAAAGTTAGTAAAATAATATTTTTTGGCCATAAGACCCCCTTCTTGAATCAGGCATGCATTTTTTTACTGTAAAATTAAAGGCAGCCTTGCTGAGCAGAAGAGGATTCTTTTAAAACATTAGAATATATTAAAGATCCCAATTTGAACACTATGTATGTATGCTATAATAAATGTATTAACAGAGCTGTTGTAATGATTATTATCATTTATTATTGTCTTTTTATTTTATTTTACAGTAAAATTACAATACTAACATTTTATGAATTTATGAGTTCTTGCTTTTTGTCAACTTTTATTTTGGCAGAAACGTGCAGGAAGACCTCAATGCTTCTTTTTGTTGACAGCAGATTTATAAATGAGTCTCATTACGAATACGTCGCACGTATCGCATTGTCACATAAAAGTGTGACTGAGCAACTAACGAGTTAACGTTTCATGCAGATTTTCACTTTGGGACTTTGTAACCCTGATTAACAAGCAGATCCGCCACGAGTTCGTGCAGCTGTCGGAATACATGCAATTTGTGTGTATTAGAAAACATAATGTTCTGCAGTTTATTCACTAATTGTTTAAGGCCATTTCGTGATTTCAATCATCATACAGTAGCCTAACCACCAGCATTAGCCACATCTTCTTCTCATCGGAGACGTGATGCAGTACTAAACAGTCTCACGCTGTCAGTGCTTGTAATGATTTTTGTGTCTTTCTCAGACAGTTTAAATGCTTCCGCATTAATGACATGTTTGTTGCATTATAAAGAGTGCGCGCCTCTCACTCTACACTGGTTGCTATTTGATCGCATCACGTCATTGTTCAGTACAATTTATTCAGTCTTTTCGCTTATTCAGCCGAACACCGAAAGAGCTTTTTTTTGCTATTTTCGGCTGAATAATTTTGGTTGCTGAACATTCGGTGCATCCCTATTTTTGTGCAGTTTACAGTGAAAACCAGATTCAAGATCCTTCAATCCCAAAGTCATTCCTCAAGCACTGAACCTGAGTAGAGAGAATGGAGAAGAGGAGTAAAGAGTAGTGGTTCAATAGAACACAAATCTCACGGTTCGGATCACATTACGGTTTTTGACCCACGGATCGGATCATTTTTTGGATCAGCAAGAAAAGAGAAATATTTCAATTTTACTTGCTTTCCATTTATTACTTAAAGTGAAGTACTTTGATACCACAGCAAATACTACTAAATTAACTGAGAAAGTTTAAACATGATTAAAGACAAGAGAACAGCCAGTAAAAATAAGAATACACAAATTACAAGCATAGATAAATACAACAGAATATGTTATAAATAAAATAAGGTTGGTAGTATTCAGATACAGAAATGTAATTATGTGTAAAATAACACTGCATAGTGTTTACTGTATAAATTAAATATAGATTTTTTATCACAGCTGTTCTGTTGTTTGATGATCATTAATGACAGCATCAGTATTTATAGGCTGCTGTCCCTTTAAAACCTGATGCACGGATCCGATATGATACACTTCACATCCGATTTTTTTCTCAGCTGTTTTCATTCACTTGAGAGTGAGACTAGAGCCCGACCATTAAGGTTTTTTTGGGGGCCGATACCGATATTAGGGGGTAAAAAAAAGTCTGATGCCGATATTCTTTGTGTATATTATTGTACAGTACCAGTCAAAAGTTTGGACTTTTTCCCATTCGTGTGTCCAAACATTTGACTGGTATTATATATAGAATACAGTATATACAAACAGAATATATATACATATATTTTTTGCAATGATCACTCAAATGTGGTGATCAAACACTTATAATGACGTGACAGAGATACGTAATGGAGGCAGGGCATTTAACAATTTAACAAACTTAATTTAAAATTAGTCTGACATCAGTGCACTGAACAGTGAAGTTGAAGTTTATTCAACTTTAATTCAATTCAATTCCATTCAACTTTATTCCGTTGAAGTTTTTCACTTCGGAACATTCATTCACGGTTTTGCGCTACTGTCTTCACACACACAGATTAAATTTACTAGAGAAGTGTGACATAATATACCTCTGTAAATAAATACAATTAAAATTCACGTCTTGCGCACTTTAATGCCCTTTGAATGTAACGTGTACGTTCCCTTGGAACTGGAATCATGGCGGAATTTCATGTGAAGTCCACTTTGCAGGGCACTTACGGTCGAATAAAACAACGCTTGAATGCTGCTGCCTGAACAAGAGACTTCCTTACTGAGGTAAAAGTGCTGACTGGTGTCACTATCTCGCGAACGCACCGGCGGGTCTCCACCAAATTCGGGGGATCCCTTCAGCTCGAGGAGCCCTCTCGAACGCCACCCTCCGTGCGTCGATAGGCCCCCGGGATCGCTTGATCGGTCGGCGCCGGACCGTAAATTTAACCACCCGTAACTCCCGAACCCCGGGGGCTATCGATGCGGGGGTGGTCTCATTCAAAAGTGGGCCTCTAGACGTACACTCGATTCGCGTTCGAGAGGGTTCCTCAAGCTGAAGGTATCCCCCGAATTTGGCCATTACGGAGATATGGTTGTTCAAAGTTTCAATGGTTTTCCAGACTTATCGGTCGATAATATCGGCAGAATGATACATCGGCAAAAAATTACGGCAGAACGATATATCGGTCGGGCTCTACTTGAGACATAACTGACTGCGTTTACCTGAATGATTGTCGAGATGGGTATTTTGTCAATTTTATGTGTATGTGTCTGTTCAGAGGATTCAGTTCAGTGTTCGAGTGCTGTCTGAAACGCATGTGCGTGCTTCATGTGTGTGCGGTTGTGCTCATTTCTCGCTGGAATTGTTTAAAATTCGCTTGCTTGTGTAAATACGAACAAATAATAAACTTATACTCTATTATGGTGAAATTTTGCAGAACCGTGGGGCTTGGTCTGTACAGATCACGGATCAACTACGATCCGTTTAACCACTAGTAAAGAGTGATGGAGAGGGATCCCTGGGTTCCTCTTTGGGGCTTTGCCCATTTGATCCTTGTCCAGCCTTCTCCTAATGCTAAATTTCCATCCTAGCCCTGCGTATCAGGATCTGCCGTCATAAAGGGGGACTGTCTCCCTTAGCCTGCATGGGCTCACATTTGCTTTGAGTAGCTCAATTACTGAAATGACCTCATTGAAATCCCTTGCGAGCAGTTGAATGAGATTAAGTCTAGACAGTGTAATTCTCTTTAAGAGTTGATTTTTATTGTTTAGTAAAGTAACATTATACGGTGTGTTTGATCCACTTAAGTAAAAAAGATATGGAGTCTGTCTGCACCCTGAACGAGAGCACTTGAGAGGCTGAGTGCGTCATTTAGTTTGCGGTCTAGAATCGTTCTGATAGACTGAGCGTATCAAAGGCAGCGTCTCGCAGCTCCACAGGCGTTATCTTTACATTTAACTGCACTGCCTCCGTCAGCTCTGTTTTCTCAGGGTGTATCTCCAGCAGTCTTGTTTGTGTTGTGATCGACGGTTTTGTTAATGTTTCTAGTTGTCTCGCATTTTGTTTTTGACTCTCATAATGCTGTTGGAGACCACCACAATTTCCTCTTTCCACACCTTCCAGATGTAATGTTGTTTTTATGTAAATATTATAAAATTGTTTCGAATCTGCAACTTTAACTAGAGTTGTTATATAAACAACAGTAATGACTGTAACAATTTATGTTTCATGAACCTCATTACATAATATGGTTTGTGGAGTGTTAAAGGGATATTTGACCCAAAAATAAAATCGTTTAATCACCCTCATGTCGTTCC
Organism: Sinocyclocheilus anophthalmus; assembly: GCA_018155175.1. NCBI lineage: Eukaryota > Metazoa > Chordata > Actinopteri > Cypriniformes > Cyprinidae > Sinocyclocheilus > Sinocyclocheilus anophthalmus. Next base: position 14,513 of record JADLZN010004080.1, read on the forward strand.
AAACCAAAAACACATTGGCCCGCACGCCTTTTTTTTTTTTTTTTTTTTTTTTTTTATTTTTTTTTTTTTTTTTTTTGTTTTTTTTTTTTCTTTTTTGAACGGATAACATATTTTCCAAAATATTGCACAGAGAAAAATAAGTTCTACTGGTTTGGGACACACAGGGCAAAAATGAAACCGGATTTTTTTTTTTGGGTGAACTATCTCTTTAAGCACCCACAGCATGGTAAAATCCATTTTAACTTACTACATTTAATTCAATATTAAAGTTTTGTTTTGCTGTGGGACATTCAACAGTTGCAAAGAAAACTGCTGTGATATGCTTACACATGTTAGGAAAAATATATGTTCTTCATGATATCATATTTCTAATAGCATTTCTTTCAGGCTGCCTATTTTGTTAGGCTCATACTGTGTTTATATTGAGTTGTATGTACTCATCAATCACATTTTCAGTGTATGTACATTGTAGATGATCCATTGAATTTTGCAGTGAATTGAAGAGCAACAGAGACTCCTTTATCGTGCCCAGCTCTCTATTCAATCACTAAGTCCTAATAGAATTAGTCCAAGAGGAGAGTCCAGTCTAATTGTAAGATCAGCAGCACACGGGGAGGCTGTGTAAGACAGACTAGTAATGGGATCTGAGGATGGAATGCAGCTGATAAAGAGAGCGCCGTGTCGCCCTGCCGCCCAGTCTCTCAAACTGCTGCTTTGTGAGTGATTAGCTGTTTTACAGACAGGTCTGGACTGGATTGGAGTCATGCTCAACAGAAGGCTACAGCAATACAAGCTCATGCACTGTGACATAATAAGACAGTAAGATCAGTAGTGACATGTCTCAGAGGCCTTTATTGAACTGAAATTCAAATAAAAAGGAAAATTAATGGTTGTGAGGGTGTGAAACAGAAAGGGGCATACAGGGATGCACATTGTAGTTGGGCTGCATTTGAACAGGAGCAGGTTTACAGAGGAGTGAAGGATGGGAAATTAAAGTAGGAGATTGTGGCCTTGTTGAGGATTGACACAATACCTACATTTCATTAGCCAACTGTCATTGTTTGCTACAGATACTTCAGAAAGACTGGTATCAAAGTTTTTTAATTTAGTATATTTTTGGTTCTAAAGTACTTTTGACATCACTACTTTTAGAGATTTTATGAAGAGAAATAAGATGCACATTGCTAGCTTTTAACCTAGATTTGTCATAGTCACTACTGTTCAAAGTTTGGGGTCTGTAATTTTTTTTAATTTTTTTTTATGTTTTAGAAAGAATTTTCATGTGCTCACCGAGGCTGCCTTCATTTGATCAAAAATTCCATTAAAAAGGAAAATTGTTAAATATCATTACAATTTAAAATAATTGTTTTATATTTGAACATATTTTAAAAAGTAATTTATTTCCTGATGGCAAAGCTGAATTTTCAGCATTATTGCTCCAGTTTTCAGTGTCACATAATACTTAAGAAATTATTCTAATATGCGATTTGCTGCGCAAGAAACATTTCGATTATATCATAGAAAAGTAAAAAAGTTTAAAAAGGTTAGCACTGTCTATTTTGGTGTTAAGCTTAGAATTTCAGGATTATTTGAGAATCTCCACGTAACTGAATTTTAACAAATTAAATCTTTTGTGACATTATAATGTCTTTACTGTCACTTTGGATCACTTTAATGCATCCTTGCTGAATAAAAGTATTCGTTTTTTAAAAATGGTTCCTGCCCAAACTTTTGAACAGTGTGTGTGAGTTTTCTGGAACCACACATTGGTTTTATTAACAACGTACTGGCCATCTGTTCTCTGCTCACCTCCTAGCATTGGGGGGGTGGGGGGGATGTTTTTTTTCTTGTCATTTACAGCGGGTCAGAATCCTGACCATGTGCTACAGGGCACTGGAGTGAAGCCTGGCTCAGACTCCAGAAGGCCCAGGGGCGACTCTACTCTGGCACCAGAGGATGCTGCCCGCTTCCTCAGCTGCCACTGCTCAGGACACTGCCCTGATGACGCCAAGAACAACACCTGCGAGTAAGAGTCATAGGCCATGGCACCTTCTAAGTGATTATTGCACATGTTTGTGCTTTGTTTATAGGTATTCAAAAAAAAATTAAGCAGATTGCTTTTCTTTAAAACATAACAGGACAAATGGGCAGTGCTTCGCCATCATTGAGGAAGATGAAAACGGAGATGTGATCTTAAGCTCAGGCTGTATGAAATATGAGGGCTCTCACTTTCAGTGCAAGGTAAGAAACGTTGTTTCTTGTGTTTTATGCTTTGACACCTTGTGTAATTAAATATCAGACTTTCTAAGTTTGACCCGTTTGATTATTCACAGGATTCACAGTTTGCACAGACACGCCGAACCATCGAATGCTGCCAGTTTGACTTTTGTAATCGAGACCTAAAGCCAGAGTTACCGCCTCGAGACACTGGTATGCTTCAGTACTAATTGCCTGGCAGATCATACATATTATGTAATAAACAAAATAAACATATAATCTAGGGCTGTCAAAATGGCAGAAAAACTAAATTCGAATTTTGTACTTTAAATATGATCAAAATTCGAATTATATTCGAATTTAAAATGCATAATTTCAGGTAGGGTGAAGGAAAGCTTTTGGCTTCTCTTCTGAGGCCACAAGAGGGCGCATCGAGCAAAATACTACTAATGCACGTTTATTCAAAGCATAAGATAACATGACTATCTGTGAAAAAATGCATAATGTTTATAAACCAATTATAATTAAGTTGCTTAAACAACTATAAACAAAACAGAATCATGCATGTATGTACAGTATAGTTTAATACAAAGGACCCAAAACTAATCACACGAGTACATTTTTCATTTAAAAACATGAGATGCAGTTGGATATGAAAAAAGCCCCGCCATAAAGTCTAGAGATATTTTTTTCAAAGTTGAGCTTGCATTAATCTTACATGGCTTTCTAAACATGTGGCTCCTTTGTGCGAGATGCGAGTGCAACGGATTATATTAGTCCTTCTAAAAAATGAATATGCGTTCTGTGTGAACGGCTTGGTTTCAGTTTTGATGTAAACAAGATCTTCTCCGCATTGATGTTCTCTTTTTCCGCAATATTTGTAGTTAACAACGCAGCAGCGCCGCATCCAGTGGGTTCAACTGGATAGGCTAACAAAAACATTAAAATACACTTACATCGTCATCGCATCTCGTTTACCACTAAGGCTGCCTCCTTAACGCACAACTAAAATTTTAATGCAACGTTTTTGCATTCGAATGTGGATTTTTGTTTTAAACTCGACAAATATTCGAAATAGCCCTAATATAATCTAGCTAGCTAAAATAAGATTTCAGTGAAAATTGTCAGAATGGCTTGTCAGGGACAAATCAGTTAATGTTTAGCATGATATACCATAATTTTTAATCAAAATCAATAAAGAATATAAACATTAATGTAGATTATTTTTTTTTGGATATTAATATTTTTATTCAGCACGAATGCATTAAATGGATCAAAATGGTCAGTAATTGACATTTGCATTGTTTCAAAAATTTATGTATTTTTTAAAATACTGATTCTTTGGAACTTTCTGTTCATCATAGAATTCAAAAAAAAATTTTTTTAAATATAATAAATTTGCCAAAATAATAATCCGACCAGGCCTGCTGATTGAGCCCAGGTTAACTTAATGCCTTAATGATGGACGTGTTTTCTCTTCATGTCTTTACAGAACCACCAGACCCTCACTGGCTGGCTTTCCTCATTTCAGTGACTGTGTGCTTCTGCACCCTCATCTGTGTCACTGTCATCTGTTATTACAGGTGAGATCATCACCGCACTGAAGCAGCAAAACACACTGAAGCTCTTACATATAATAGCCGCTTGTGACGTGCCCGTTTTTTCCACATCAGTTAACTGTAATGCTTGCTGTGTTTTTGCATAGTACCTTTGAAAACACATGCCACCCACATCATGGCCTGTTGTTGTCGAAAGAGAAACACTTTTGTTGCTGCAAGTAGGGGCAAGACTACTAACTATGGAAAAGTTTGCCTTTTATAACAAATCAATCTTTTAGTGTCTTGATTACTGAGCTGTCAAAACCTGTCATGTTTGTAAAATAAAAAGAAAGAGCTCTCAGATTTCAAGTGCAGCTGTAAAAAAGATTTTGTTTTTGACTGTGTCCTCAGGTATAAGTGGCAGACAGAGAGGCAACGCTACCACAGAGACCTGGAGCAGAACGAGGCCTTTATCCCAGCTGGAGAATCTCTGAAAGATCTCATCAACCTTTCTCAAACCTCAGGCAGTGGCTCCGGGCTCCCCCTGCTGGTGAGAAATCAGAAATGCAGACTGTAGGATCTTTGTAGGCTAATTTTTAGTTTATTTATTTACCGTGTTCCTGCTCATTTTTACAGGTGCAGCGCACCATTGCGAAGCAGATCCAGACAGTGCGTCTTATTGGAAAAGGCAGGTATGGAGAGGTGTGGCTCGGCCGGTGGAGGGGGGAGAAGGTAGCAGTGAAAGTGTTCTTCACTCGAGAGGAGGCCAGCTGGTTCAGGGAGACAGAGATCTACCAAACCGTGCTCATGAGACACGAGAACATACTAGGTACACTTCATGTCATTCAAGATAATCTTGTTCATGTGTAGTGTTTGAAATTGTAAATCAATTGTGTAACGCAACTCTTCGATCTGTCTGAAGGCTTCATTGCTGCTGACATTAATGGCACTGGAGCATCTACGCAGCTGTACCTGATCACAGACTACCATGAGAACGGCTCTCTGTATGACTATTTGAAGTTCACTACTCTGGACACGCAGGCCCTGCTCAAACTGACCTACTCTGCAGCTTGTGGCTTGTGCCACCTGCACACGGAGATCTACGGCACACAGGGAAAACCAGCCATCGCTCACAGAGACCTGAAGAGCAAGAATATCCTCATAAAGAAGAATGGCACCTGTTGCATCGCTGACCTCGGGCTTGCTGTCAAATTCAACAGGTGCTTCGTCACTCTTCGTTCATTCTGAAGTGGTTTGTTGTCATTTTGAGGAAGTAACGTTTTTTTGTTTGTCTCAGTGACACAAATGAAGTGGACATCCCACTGAGCACACGTATGGGGACCCGACGCTATATGGCTCCAGAGGTCCTGGATGAGACTCTGAATAAGAACCACTTCCAGGCCTACATCATGGCGGACATCTACAGTTATGGGCTGGTTATATGGGAAATGGCCAGACGCTGTGTCACTGGAGGTATTCACTGGCAAATCTTTTTGTTTTGCGTTCCTTTAGACTTTATACTTATGTTGTTTGAGGTAACATTTTATAGGGATCAATTCTCACTATTAACTAGTTGTTTTTTAGCATGCCTATTATTAACATATTGGCGGTTTATTAGTACTTATAAAGCACATATGTGACCTTGGACCGCAAAACCAGTCTTAAGTCACTTGGGTATATTTTTAGCAATAGCCAAAAAAACATTGTATGTATGTTGTATGTATTCAAATAGTTGTATCTCAGCCAATTATTGTCCTATCCTAACATCATGGAAATCTTCTTATTCAGCTTTCAGGTGATATCTAATCTCATTTAAAAAATTGACCCTTAACTGGTTTTGTGATCCCCCAACAGTGCACATACTAGTCTCCATGACCATATTCTACATCCTTAATCCTTCCCAATACCTAAACTTAACAAGTACTTTACTCACTATTAATAAGCAGCAAATTAGGAATTTGAGGCAAAAGGCTGACTTCTCCAATAATTTTGTCTGCATAAGCCCTTTCTTTTAATCAACTGCAAGCTTGCATTCAGAACTGCCTCATCCAACTTTAAGTATTTTGATCTAAAATGAAAACTTCCTGTTGTGGATCCTTACAGAATTTAAACCATTCACAATTAATGAATTCATCCAATGATTGTTTCCCAGGTATCGTTGAGGACTATCAGCTGCCGTATTATGAGATGGTGCCATCAGATCCATCTTATGCGGATATGCTTGAGGTTGTGTGCGTCAAAGGACTGCGGCCCACTGTATCCAACAGATGGAACAGTGATGAGGTGAGTCATCCAGCAGATGGCAGCATATTAACAGATTATATTTGCAGAATGATTACAGATTAAGTTACTCTTTGTAGAGTTAATAAATATGTGCAGAAGAGAAATGTAGTTCATGATCTAATAAGAGTTTGTCTTCCCAGTGTTTGAGGGCCATGTTAAAGCTGATGTCAGAATGCTGGGCCCACAATCCCGCATCGCGCCTGACCATCCTACGAGTCAAGAAGACTTTAGCAAAAATGGTGGAATCTCAAGACATTAAAATCTAAGTGGTTTTTATTTCGTCTTTGACGACATTGTCCCCTTCACAGAGGAGGAGGAGAGTAGGTGATGGTGTCAAACCTTAAACAACTATGAAATATAGCAAGCTCTCTTTCTCTGCTGGATCAGACAATGGTGCCTTTGCTGCTTTCTGTGAAAGCAAACTGGGATCAGAGGATTACTGCAACAGACTGAAACAGTAGAGTGGGAAAGATTGACATAAACCCCACTGCCTTAAAATACACTCAAGTTATTCTGCATATGTTTCTGTACATTCTGGGATAAATTTCCTGCCATATAGATGAAATGCTGTTGACTTCTCATGGAATCTGTGTAAAGCATACTGTGATTTAATGTATGATGTGTAATATATTATAGTAATAGACGAACTGACAACAGAGCGAAAAAATATGCTATCAATATAATCTCGTCCAGTTAAAAGCTGTTGTAAACTATATGATGTGTGGCATTTAAAAATCATAATTTAACTATACAGAAGTTCTTCTCTTATCCCTCACAGAAGGTTCAAGGTAAAGAGATATGCATGCTGCATTTTCAGTAGATGCAGTTTAATTTGTCAAAATGGTTGTTGCCTAAACCATATATTGTTTGCGTTTTTAAAGCATGCTGTTTTTAACATCCTCAAAATAGAAAACATTCCCAGTGTGCAAGCCTTTGCCCATATAGTTTCATAAAGTGAACCAGCTGCCGATACATCTCATTTTAATTAGGAAAGAAAACTCTTCATACTGACAGGTCGAGTGGATCTTACTGAACTGCGGTCAGTATGAACCCCTTCAAAGTTGCCAAACTCAGTGTAGTGTTTGTTGATACATTCCTGAGTTCACTTTATTTGGAGATGCTGGGTGCAGGTTTTTTGGTACGGATTACTATGAATGTGACTTTTGAGGATTTGGTGATATTCTGACCATATGTCCTTGCCAATATTATGAATCTTGTGTTTGAACTGTGTTTATGTTTGTGAGGAGGCTGAAGGTGAAGGGTACGACTGTAACATCTGTTAGTCATCAGTGCTTTATGTTTCAGTAAGGGCTGCCAAAATACGGTCTTGGTAACTGGTACGATCCGAAACACACATTATTGTTGCATGGCATGTTTACAGAGCTCCCATGCAGATTGAATTTTTTTATTCTTTAGAAAATGCAGTGTTGTGTTCTAGAATACTTTTTTTGTTATTCTCAGTGCCATTGTAAAAACCAATGTGATTTGTAATAGTAACAGAACAATTCACAATAGTTCGTTCCACCACTATCTGGACCCTTAAAGACAGGATGTGTGAAAATACTATGTGCCAGACTAAGGTGCTTTGTACTTTCAGAACAGTACGCCGGGAAATGCCAAAAGGGCATCTTGATTAAAACAATATGCCAAGGTTACTGACATGCTTACAAAAGGATTTAAAATATTCTGAAAAGAAATAAAGATCTTTAAGGAAAACATTATCTCACTTGAAGAGGGATACTAATGTGATTGTTCCGACCCAGAAGTTACTCCTATTGAAAACTTGAAGCTGTATTTTTAAAAACTGGATTTTTGCAGTCTAAGATTTCAGAACAAAAAAAATGCTGTTTGAAAATACATGTCTATAAAACTCTGCAATAAAAACATTTAGTTGTGTTAAATTTCAAATGTTTAATATACAAGTAAAAAAAAAAATCTAATTCAAAACTATGTTAAATGCCACATAAAATTCAGTTTTGTTAAACGACACTTGTCAATAATTCAAATTTACACAATACAAATTCAATTAGTTTTGTCATATTATAAGCTCCATATGTTTTTAGAAAGGCATTATATCTCCATATGCCTTTTTTCTTACCTTTTCTTTTCCTGCTGTGATTCTGAAATGAGCTCTGACCCACCCCTCAATGTGACATAATTAGCTTTACTTCCCAAAGATATATTTAGCCTAGTAATGACTTTGAACTGTTTAAGGAAACTCATATGGATATAATGCCGATCATGCTTTAATGTCCTATTTTACCCATATTTAAAACCTTCAATATTTTAATAACATTTTTGCCTAATAATTCATTTAAAATCATTGTCATGGTCAGTAGTTAACAAAAAGTATAAACATTTCCATGTAACCTCTTCATTAATTAAAACACATGTATAATAATTAAAGAACAGGACAAAAATTGTGTATGTTTTAATTGTTTAAATTATTGTTTAAAAAAACATTCAGTATCAGTACTTAGTTTTTACGTATGGGTGGGTAGAAATTAAACTGATGTGAGGTGTGATGAACAAAATAAAAACCACAGTCAGACACAATCAATTAATAAATCAACTTGCTCTTTAATGTAAAGATTTTTTTGAAAACTTTTGCTGCCACTATCTTGGATTTAGTGTGCTATGGCAGTACAAATGATGCTACTGTAAGATATTGGTCAGTCTGAACTCCATTGGTAAATACATGTTGAGAAAGAAATATTACCAGTTCATTAAAAAGAGGAAACAAACAATATTTAACTCAACAAATTATTACATTTCATTAAAAAAAATATGAATACATATCAGCTGCCATTGATTAAAGTGATGCATTTTAACAAAACGGTATAATATTATTTTTTCTACATAGTGTGTGTAATGTACAGTACACACTGTCACAGTCTTACAGTATTGAGCTTCCTCAAACAAACATTTGCTAAATACACTCTTAAAAATAAAGGTTCTTACTTGGCATGTGTGGTTAGAAGAACCTTTAACATCTATATAAAAAAAACACCTTTTGGAACCTTTATTTTTTATTTATTAGAATGTATGAGTGCTGAAATAAAACCAGTTTGTATGAATCTAATGTTTCCACAACATTTCTAAAAAAGCCTCACATTTACAAACAATCACCACATACAAAACAAATTTATGACAATTTATAATTGTTTAAATTTAATGTAATATCTTCAACTTTCCCTTAGTTGTCACAGCCAGTATGGCCATAAAAAATATAAAATAAACAAACATTGCGAGATGAATAGAAATCATATGACTTAGTATGGATATGTGTTTTGGGCATCAAAACTTTCATCTGTAAATAGCACAAATGCACATTCACAATTCTGTCTACTGACATTTTTCTCTCTATATTTTATTACTATATTGTTATTTATAATTTATTGTCTATTCTCTTGATTATTAGTGTTTTTTTACCTTAAATTATATGTATGTCTGCATTCTGTCTGTACTTTATGTACTGGAAGCTCCTGACACCAAGACGAATTCCTTGTGTGTGTAACCCAGTGTTTCTCAAACCTTTTCTGCCATTCCCCATTTTGGAGGTAGGGAAGGGTTCCGAGCCCGACCTGACCCCAGTCGCCCCAACAAAATGGTAGTAAACAGGCTTTAAGTTTAACTGTTAAAATGTATTCAAATAAATTTTATTAACATCATATTTTAAAAACATAACAGCATTAAAAACTTTCAAATAGAGAAAATAAAAGTGCAATTATATTAACACTTTGCATGAATTAAGACTTTGTTCAGAAGTAAATAATAATTATAATAATAATAACAATAATTTTTTTGCATTTTACCTTCTGAAAAGCATTTCAGAAACTGAGAAATAAAGTGTGGACTACTTGTGCTTTGCTTCATTTTGTCACTTTGCAAACTGCATGCAAAAACAACAAACAAAATTGACAAAAAATGTATAATCTTATTCACTATTTTAGTGGCTGCAATGAGCCTGTTTTGAAGTACACATCTTTTCAAAATAAGGTTGCCACTCTCAAGTCATGCTCAATGTTAAGTTGAGATCTATATTTTGTTTTCAGTGAAGCATATAGAGATGGGCACAAAAATGACCAAAATTCCTCCCGTTTGTCGCGCCCTACTTGTCATGTCTCTATTTCCCACCAGTGGAGCACACCCCATACTTTGAGAAATGCTGGTGTAAACACACTTGGCAATTAAGCTCTTCCTGAATCTGATTCAAAAAGACAGATATGACCTTTATTTAGCCATTCACTCGGTACCTTCTGTGCTTTCAAGAGGTAATAAATGAATTTGTAGCCTTTTTGCATAGACATAATTTTTTCTCCTTTATCTTTTCCTTTCAACCTAGTTGGGAGGTGCAAACGAGGATGGAAAATAAATCAAGGATGCACAGTTCATGAAATGAGAAGCATCAGAGAGCTTTTCAAGTGATTAATGAGCAGAGAGTTGTCACCCAGATGGTTTTGAGCATCCACGTGAAGGTGACTTTGAATGGTGATTACAGTTATTTCCTTATTAGTTTCTTATAGGTATGTGTTTATAATCTCCGTTTATAATGTATTAGTGAAGTAACTGTATGTGGATCTACAGTTTTCTCTTTTCTAAAGCTTTGTGTTGTGAGTTTCACTCTGTAATTTGTTTGATATGTAGAAGGAGAAACCAGTTGATTGTCACTTGACAAAAGCCAACATACTTTGAACAGATTGGATTAAACACACTAAAGTAGGAGGGTGTGCCACCCTTTGTATGCTTTTTTTAGACCAGGGTAGGCAGGGTGTTGAGTATACTAAAGGTGTTTATTTATTTTATTTTATTTTGTAGAAAGGTCAAATAAATAATTTGTAGGTTGATAGATGTTTTTTCTATTTTGATTATTTATTTTATTTGGCACCACTCCTCCTTTATTTTGAACATTTTATATATAACTACTCTACTTCGTGTGGACCATCAGCTACACTGTAAACTATGCACAGTTATTAAGCAAGTAAATAAGTCAGACATCAATTCTCAACAGTTTTATAACCTGATGACTGAAAGTCCCACCTACCAGAAGAAACGTCTCAGGTTACTTATGTAACAATGGTTCCCTGAGTAGGGAACAAGACACTACGTCCTCCAGGGGTCGCTATGGGGAACGCCTCGTCGTGACCCATATCTGAAGCATACATTGAAAAAAACACAAACTCGTTGGCCGGCGACAGCCATGAAGTCACTACCGGCGCGACTATAGTATAAATAGGCGCCGGGAGCTACACATCATTCACTTCTTCGTCTGAAGCTTGCGTCCGCAGCATGGCAAGAAACCCAGAGGATGCAGTGTCTCGTTCCCTACTCAGGGAACCATGGTTACATAAGTAACACGAGACGTTCCCTTTCGTGGAACTTCAAACTGCGTCCTCTAGGGATCACTATGGGGAACCGGTAGACCCACGGCCACCATGCTGAGGGAGTGCATAGCCATCAACATGGCGAGTCACTAGTACCAACCTAACATATTGCTATGGGAAGTCGGCCGCTGGACGTTGACGCTGTCATGACTGTTATTCCACATACAGTACAAAGGCCAGGTACATCCCCCAATACTTACCTGTTAGGGCCACTCCTGTGCCCGGGGATAGAGCTCAGGCTGTGCATCAGAAAAGAGTCCGTAATGGGAAGAGACCAAGACCTTATAATCAATGACTAGTCTTTGGCTGTCATCCCAGTGGCTGAACCGCACGTTTTCTCTTTGTATGTGCTGAAGAACTGTCCTCAACAGACCCTTATACAAACAACCTGTTCAGTAGGTACTTCCAGAGATTACATAGAGTAGTGTTGCCCAAGGCTGAATACCGGTTTTTAAAACCACATCGAAAAAGAGCAACAAAATTCTTGGTGCGTATCTGCTCTTACATACAGGAATTTTAGAAAATGCAAAGCTAATCGTTCACCTTACCAGCTATGTGGTATTTTGAAAAGTGGGCAAGCATAACGTACACAATCACTGAATACCGTTCTAGGGTTCTTTCGTTGGCACCCTAAAGAGGCACCATGATAGAAATATGCGTTAATCCCAAACGCCTATGTCTAAGCTATAATTCTGGAGTGGCTAGCAGTAAATCTGTAGCTGAGGGAGCAAACATCCAGCTCTCAATGAGAGGGAGCTCAACCTACAGCATGTTTCAAAGGTGGAACAGCTAGTAGTTACTTAGCTGAGGGAGCAATGCCCCTAGTTCTCAAACGAGAGGATGCTTGACCTGCAGCATGTTCCAAAGCTGGAACAGCTAGCAATAATTTACCTAGCTGTGGGAGCAAGACACCTAGTTCTCAATTCGGGGAGGGGGCTCGACCTACAGCATGTTCAAATGCTGGAACGGCTAGCAGTAGTTTTCCTCGGCTGAGGGAGCACAAACCCAGCTCTAAACGAGAGGGGGCTCGACCTACAGCACGATTGTAGAATCAGAAGGTTAAGCGTACTGCAAGCAGGCCAAACACTCAGCGCATCAGTGAGGCAGAGGAAGGGCCTAGTTCGCCTGATGCTGCTGTTTCCAGGTGCTTTGGAAAAACAGAGAACTCAAACTTCTCATTTGAGAGGAGAACTCCGAATTCAGAGGAAAAACGTTGCTCATTCCAGGTAACCCTTTGATAAAAAGGGGGAGCACTGCTCAAACTACCACGAAGACAGCCCATGGAGCGAGGAATCCAAATCCTCAGAGAGAATTAAACGCTCGAAAGAAAACACCATACTCACAAAAACCCTCAATGGTGAGGAGAGCGATGCTTCCAGAGTGTGTCGACAGAGACACACTAGTTGAGACACAGGAGTCCCCACGACCCCGGCGGCTCTCCCACCAACCTCACAAAAAGGCAAACGAGGCCCAATACACGCCGCACCACACTACCAGACACAGGATTTTAGAAATGTGTGCAAAGCATAACGTGCACACTTAACACTTATTTGGATTTTAGAAAAGTGGGCAAAGCATCATGTGCACACTTACCACTTATGTGGATTTAAGAAAGTGGGCAAAGCATAACGTGCGCACTTATTTAGAGTTTTCCAAGCATCGGTTTACAGATACCCGGAAGTACTGGGAAAACGGGAGAGGCAAGCTCAAATACAAACCTCAAAGAAGAGGGGAGCACTGCATTTACACAGGAAGGTTCTTGTAATACCACCTATGCCTCCCGCTCGATGCCTCAACAAGAGGGGATATCCTGGTGATCGGGGAAACCCCTCATGGTGACCCAGATACAGTAGACCAGTCAGGGCAGCATGAAAGCGTAACCCCAGCCCGAACGTCCAGGAAATTTTTGCACCGGGGCCTGATGAACACAAAGCTTCCCGTAGAAGCCCTTTGTTATGGCCGCATGACCATAAGTACTGGGCCAAACGGTAGAGGCAAGCTCAAATATCAACCTCAAAGAAGAGGGGAGCACAGCATTTACACAGGAAGGCTCTTGTAAGGCACCTAATGCCTCCCCGCTCGATGCCTTCGCATAGAGGGAGATCCTGTGTCGGGAAAACCCTCAGGGCGACCCAATACGGTAGACCTTCATGGTAGATGCAAAGCGTACAACCCCAGCCCGACTCCAGTGAAAACAACTAGCAACAAACGTGGGGGGCCTGATGACAAACGAAAGCTCCCGCAGAATCCTGTGTTATGGCCGCATGATCCAGGAAGTATGAAGCCTAAAACCGGCTTACTTACTGTCTGGACATATATCGACGAGTGAAATAAACACTGCAAGTCGAGCACCTGGTTTCTGAACCCAGCAGAGGGGGTGCTCATCGAGGAACAGAAACACACAGGTCCCGGGAAACAATGCAAAGAAACTAGCAGAAGGGTTATTTTTACACACAACCACCATCTCGGCTACACATTATTTTCATATACTGTGGGTACTGAAAGTATTCAGACCCCCTTAAATTTCACTCTTTGTTATATTGCAGCCATTTGCTAAAATCATTTAATTTTATTTTTTTTCCTCATTAATGTACACATAGCAACCCACATTGACAGAAAAACATAGAATTGTTGACATTTTTGCAGATTATTAAAAAGAAAACTGAAATATCACATGGTCCTAAGTATTCAGATTCTTTGCTGTGACACTCATATATTTAAATCCGGGGTTCTGTCCATTTCTTCTGATCATCCTTGAGATGGTTCTAGACCTTCATTTGTGTCCAGCTGTGTTTGATTATACTGATTTGACTTGATTAGTAAAGCCACACACCTGTCTATATAAGATTTTACAGCTCACAGTGCATGTCAGAGCAATTGAGAATCATGAGGTCAAAGGAACTGCTGAAGAGCTCAGAGACAGAATTGTGGCGAGGCACAGGTCTGGCCAAGGTTACAAAAAATTTCTGGTGCACTTAAGTTTCCTAAGAGCACAGGGGCCTCCATAATCCTTAAATGGAAGACTTTGGGACGACCAGAACCCTTCCTAGAGCTGTTCGTCTGGCCAAACTGAGCTATTGGGGGAGAATAGCCTTGGTGAGAGAGGTAAAGAAGAACCCAAAGATCATTGTGGCTGAGCTCCAGAGATGCAGTTGGGAGATGGGAGTAAGTTGTAGAAAGTCAACCATCACTGAAGCCTTCCACCAGTCGGGGCTTTATGGCAGATTGGCCCGACGGAAGCCTCTCCTCAGTGCAAGACACATGACAGCCCGCATGGAGGACTCCAAGATGGTGAGAATTAAGATTCTCTGTTCTGATGAGACCAAGATAGAACTTTTTGGCCTTAATTCTAAGCGGTATGTGTGGAGAAACCAGGCACTGCTCATCACCTGTACAATATAGTCCCAACAGTGAAGCATGGTGGTGCAGCATCATGCTGTGGGGGTGTTTTACAGCTGCAGGGACAGTACGACTGGTTGCAATCGAAGGAAAGATGAATGCAGCCAAGTACAGAGATATCCTGGACGAAAACCCTCTCCAGAGTGCTCAGGACCTCAGCCTGGCCGAGGTTTACTTCCAAACAAGACACTGACCCTAACACTACAGCTAAATAACGAAGGATGGCTTCCCAACAACTGTGAACTGTTCTTTGATGGCCAAGCCAGCAGCCCTGACTTGAAACACCAATTGAGCACTCTGAGAGACCTAAAAATGGGCTGTCCCACCAACGTTTCCCAGTCCACCCTGATCAGAAACAAGCATGGCTCTTCATCGGGACTGCAGAGGATCCACCACACATCCACAAGTGTGAAAAAACTTGTAGTGCTCCTTCCTTCCCAAAAAGACTCATGTGCTGTATTAGATGCAAAAGGTGATGCTTCTGACCTATAATACTGAGCAATAGGGTCTGAATATGCTTTAGGACCATGTATATTTCATTTTTTCTTTTTTAAATAATCTGCTAAACATGTCTAACATGCTGTGTGTTTTTCTGTCAATATGGGGTTTTGTGTGTACATTAATGAGGAAAAAATGAACTTAAATTATTTTAGCAAATGGCTTCAATATAACAAAGAGTGAACAATTTATTTAATACTTTCCGTACCCACTGTATACATTGTATTAGACCTGGACATACGCACTCCACCGATGGGGGTCCCGTTGAGCTCTGTCCGAAGAAGCCTCTAGACCGGACCAACAGTAAGATGGTCACTATGAAGCCATAGAACCAACCAAACCTAATATGTCCAGCATAGGAGAATGTAATGCAGGAAATTCCCACCTAACCTCGTCAGGTGGAGAGATGGTGGTTATAGGGGAAATAGGAAGGGTAAGATAAAGGCAGATGTAAGACCCCCAAAGGAAACAAGTAGATACTCAAGTATCACTCTGATCCGTACGAAAGCACTGATGCCTTGTCTGGATCACAACCCTTAGGTCTTTACCCTCCCACCTTCTTTGACATCTCTCGATCTTTCTTACCCCTAACGCCCTGTCGGGGGATGAAGCCAAGCCTGACACTACAGCCTTCTGAGTCAGTCTCTTGTATCCTCAAAACCGAGACGTGCTAGGACCCTGGGTTGTTCGTGCTCAACTGGACTTCTATCCCGGCTTTCAGCGGCAGGCCTGATATGCTTTGGGATCATCACCATCGTGTGTCATTGAATCCGACAGCCCGTGCGCACCCGCTCGCTGCTCCCTTTTTGCGTATGCCCTGGTATCGCAAGCGAGATGTCAGGACGGAAGTTCTTAGAGGACGTCTCACCCATAATGATGTAGCTGGCCAGTGTCTCTCTATAGGGCATTCTTCGCATATTACCGTTTTGCGCATCGCCATCGATGTTGGTCATAACTTGTATCTGGGAATTCGATGATTGCTAGAGGATTACAGCCTCTCCATTCCTTTCTCAATCTTGTCTTATAAAAGCTGTAGGGTTATGGCCAGAAAAAGACTTCATCAAGATATTGCGCTGACGTCACTTTTCTTTCACCTACTTCACGGCAAAATATCGCCGTGCACGAGCCATACTTCAAAAGCCATCTTCCGCAGGGCAGGTGGATTGGGAAGGCTCAGCCTCAGCTTTTTTTGCCCTCCTCAGCTATTTCCTGCTTTTTTCTGCTTTTGCTGGGCTGATCCCAGCAGAGCAATGGCCCTTGAATCAGACAATGTTAATGAAATAACATCATTCTCCAGCGGCTCACTCTCGTCTACAGCCGACGATCGCGAGAGGGAAAGCCCCTTTTTAAACTCATCGGCCAGATCCACCTGCGTTCCCCACGAGCTCATTCCCTTCCGTGTCTCAGCAGCGGTGGGTCCTGGATCGCTGGAAGCAGATGGCTGCCCCTCTTTCTCGAAAAGAGCCAACCGAGAGCGGGACTTTTTTTTTTTTTTTTTTGTTCTGGAAAAAAAAAAAACGCCTCCGTCAGTGCACGCCAGGTTCCCCTTGGGACATCGCGTGCGTGCTCTGCCTAATAAAAAAAAAATAAAAAACAAACAACAACGCATAGGCGTATGTGTCCTCAGATGTTAAACAAACGTCAACAGGATGTCACACATCCTTTAATGCTTTGCTAGTGCTCGCCATAATGAATAGAGAGCGCTCTTACAACAGAAATGCACGCTTCAAACAAAACAGTCCATGAAGACGAAGAAGAGAAAGATGTGTAGCTCCCGGCGCCTATTTATACTATAGGTCGCACCGGTAGTGTCATGGCTGTCGCTGGCCAACGAGTTGGTGGTTTTTCAATGTATGCTTCTACTCCGGGTCCACGCTGAGGCGTCCCCTAAACGACACCCTAAGAACGCAGTTTCGAAGTTTCCCGTGAAAAGGAACAGGTACTGCACAGGTACTATACTGCTATATAACTGTCGCCTTACATTTTATTGCTACTTTCAAATAGTTTTTTTCTATATAAACATATCCTAGATGTAATTGTGCCGCATATCACTGCTGTTTTGCACATGAGTGCAGTGTTTTTAAAATGGCGTGCTGAGTTGTTCAGTATTTAAAAATGCATCTTGAGCATTTTTCAAAAATAATTAATGGCATTCACATGATTATTGACATAATTGATTTAGCAATTACTTTTCAAAATATTTATTTAAATGCTAAGCAAGTTTAAAGAATGGGGCAGTGCTGTCCACAAAACATGTATAGGATCTCCAGTGCATCAGGTTCTGCAGAGTGTCTTGTGATTCCCACACTTTGTCCTTTGGTTGGCTGAGTAATTACAGGAGGTGTAGTTTCTATCATTGGATGCACCTTGTTAGCTGCTTTTTTTATGTCCATTTGTGTGAAGACAGTTACAATGCTGTGCTTCTCAGCCCAACATTTTGGAGGCTCTGTTAAATGAGTCACTTTGTTTTCTGTTTTCCTTTTTGGACTGTCAGTTTTTTGCTCATCTGGCTGTATATCAGAATCATTGGCATTTGGAAGGTGAAAGTAGGTGATTGTCCTCCCTGGGCACTCTTCTTCTTGTTCTGTGAAAGAAGGATCCTTGTCAGGCATCATAGGAGAATGGCCAAATAAGGAATATGGGATATCCTCTTTTACAGAATCCCACTCTGACTCAGCCAACACATCCATGTCTTTTATATGCTTGGATGTGTCTTCATTCTCCGAAATAAATTTCTGACTCATTTGGTTTTCCCTAAGTAACCAGCGACCCTTATCAATTAAGACTGCATCCTTGGGTCCCACCCTGGCATTCAGAGTGACACAGTTCATTGGCTCATTGAAGCTATTTACTGAGCTTGTGGCATTAAAGTATGACAAATCTGGAATGGCATTTGTGTGAACCTGATGGAGGGAGGGCAGATTTGAGGCATTTGTGCCTCTAAGACCTTCTCTCTTCTCGAATTTGCAAGTTAAAGGAGTTCTCTTCTCATCAGAACTACATCCTTTAGAGCCTTTTCCATAAAGCTGCTCAATAGTTCTTTTTACATAACCCTTGGCAATGAACATCCTGCATGTGTTTTTCTCTTCCCTCAATACCTCTGAGGATGTTAATAATTGGTATTCTTTTCTGTAGGAAGATTCAAGTTGGTAATCTGACCATTTAGAACTTGGGCTGCTCATCTGTGTCTGTCCATGTTGCATGTCTGTATTGCTCTTAGCAAGAAACATGTCTCTGATAGATTTCACTCTGTTGGTCTGAATGTGTACCTCTTTATCTTTTGCCAAATCACTGTTTTTGGAATCATAACTGAATGCTAATGATGATGAGAGAGAATCCATTGATCCACTTTCTGTGGTTCTGATAGTCTTTGATGCCTCTTGATTAGGTACACTTATGTGATTCAAGACCCTTTTGCCAGTAGTCTGTTCTGTATTATAAGTTATCTTAGCCACTGATTTTTCCTGGTGTTGTAAACTACCAATAGGCTTTGCAACAGTACTTTCCTCCTTAAAATTTTTCTCAATTTCTTCATACTCAATGGTTTCTTCAGGAATCTCCACAAAGTTCTCCTGATAGATGGTGTAGCGTTCTGGTGCTTCTAGGATTACATGTTCCTCCTCAGAATAAGTCATACTTTCCATACAGAAATCTTGGTATGTTTTTGAATGTTGTATTTCATCCACTTCTATATTTGATTCATTATGAGTTTGAGGAATACCTTGCACCTCAGGTAATACAATATCCCTATCTGTTCTTTTTGTTTTATTGTGTAACTGATCTTGAGTTTGAATGGACTGAATCTCATTTTGGCAATGTCCTGATATTGTCCCCTTTGAACATATTTGTTCTACTCTATCATTTGGTCCAGGACTTTTCACAGTAAGATTTTTTTCTTTACTGAAAAACCTCTCATTAGGAAAGATCTCATCATTATTGCTTCCATTCTCCTCCTGGAAGTTGACCTTTTCTTTTGCAGAGAAATTTAGTTTTCCTATACAGGTAACAAGGGATTCTGATAATTTAGACCCCTCCTCTTCAACTGTGTCTGTGTCTTTTTCTATTTCGTTTACTTTTCTTATCAACTCTTCTTTTTTTAATACTGTCTTCAGAGATTTAGAATTCTTCTCCCATTTAGAACTATTTTTTTTGCATGTACCACTTCCCACAGTAATTTCCCTTTGTCTCTCTACTCTCATCTCTTCTACCTTTTCCTGATGTTTCTTAAAAGTTTCTTCTTCTTGTCTTTTGTGTCCTACTTTCTCTAACTCACTGTACATTTCAGCCCCAAAGCTAAATTCATCAGATGACATATCCTTGCAGATATAAGAAACATTTATTGCATCCCCTTGTATTTTTTTATTTGTATCGTAAAAGTTGTCATTTCTCACATCTTGTTGGTATCTATCACCAATCACAAGATCATTTTCATGTAGTTTCAGTGAGCCTACCATGAAAACCTGTGAATTGTCACTATCTTTAAGGTGTGCAGTTATAGCTCTATCAATAACTGAATTAACATAGATGTTCAAAAAATCTTCCAGCACAAAATCTGAGAAACAAGCCATTTTCTCTTTAGAGTGGAGCCCTGAAAATCCATTAATTTTCATTACTGGGATTGAATCACTAACATTGTCAGTGTCTTCTGTCTGATTGCATATCATGTTTTCATCTAAATGGTTGAGGGCTGCCAACTCCTCTCTGACTCGCTCAGGAACACCTAAATGTTCCATCAGCACTTGGATAGCATGGTCTTCCTCCTCTGAACTTGGACTTTGATGGGACTCACTCACAGTGGTCTCTGGTGTGGCACTGCTACACCTTGCTTTATTGATCAGTACTTGGAAGCTCTTCCAGCTCTGTAAGAGCTGAACAGATGCTGAGTTGTGAAGGTCGGATAGACTTTTCCTTAGATGATCTGCGTCTTCTATTTCTGCCAATTCTTTTAGAGACTGCAGCATGAGCATAGCCTCAGAACAGCTTAGGTTGGCATCAGCCTGACCACATGCATTTAAATGGCATAAGCCATTCTTTAAAGTCATAACAGAAAGAAAGGCAAGGAGTACCCGAGAGGAAGAGCTAAATGTTGATTTCACATGTGTAGAAAAATCTGGCACACATTTAGACGTTTTCAAACGTAATGTCTGTTTGTGTTGTGTGATCTCATGCAGTGACTGAATGTAATAACAAAGCTGATCAAGTACTGGCTTCATATCTGGCCTTACAGACATTTTTACTGTGTAGAATTTTTATGCTTGCAAATCTATCAGTTCTATTGGAGGCTTTGTTTGGATATCAAGTGGTCTCTGCAAAGTATTTTCTGTGTCGTATGAGTCGGACTTACATATTAGCTCATATGTCTGCTGATTTTCCCTTGTTTTTGTTAAGTGATCACTGTTTAGTTGTTCTGGCTTTTTTGTCTTTGGTGAATATCCACAAATCTCTTTCTCTTCAAAAGCTTCCTTTGTTGATGGTTGTATTGTATTAACAGATTTATATTTGAAGAGAGATGCTTTTACCATTGTGTTATTTTGGGTATAGTTTCTAAAGAGTGCTGGTTAAGCAGTGGAGGTTTTACTTTTTTACTTCTCTGTAGCCAGAGTTCAACATATTCTGATGTTTGCTGTCTCAATGTGCAATCTGTTTGAGGTTTTAGAGGTACATTTCCATTTCCATTATTATTTCTCCTTTTCAGTAGTTTTTGAGCAGCTCTGAAATGCTCTTTTAGTTTCATAGCTCCTTTCTGGCTTAATATATCAAGTCTTTTTTTCTTTATTTCTTTCAGAATGTCAGCTTTATTAGCCATTTGTTTTCTTTTTGGAATAGCAGACTTAAACAATCTATTCTTTTTTAATATTACTCTAACTGGCTTTCTCTTTGTTGTTGTACCAAGAGTAAGAACTCCTTTAGATACTGAGGCTTTTGAGGATGCTGTAATTGGTGTCACTGCCACCTTGGACCTCTTTGTTGAGGTGGCGTTTGTTTTGTCAGTGGAAGTATAAGGTTTAGAAATTGGGAAGTGTGTACCTGACTGACATTTGATGGTTGCCAATTTCTCAGATTGTATATCTTCATTAAAGAAATGGGAGATTTTATCTGATGATGCTGGAAAAGTGGTGTCAGGAGATTCTATATAGTCATTGGGTGAACCAAAAGGTGACCTGCCAAAGCCTTGCAAATTAAGTTGTGTATTGCCTGAGAAGTTCTCTTGACAAGTCTGCTTTTCATAAATATGTAATGGTGTCTTGCACATCTTATTCTGATTGTCCTGAAACTGGAGATTCTTTGAACATCTGTAGTTGCTCAGTTGTAGCCGTGTTGTGGTGTGAATTTCAGAGGCCAGGGTACATCGAGGCTTCGGTACAGGGTGGTTACACTGCTGTACCATATAGTATTCCTGCTTCACTTCTCCACTGTCCAGCTCTTTCATGTAAGAGCATGAATGGTTCTTATGAATTTCTGTATTACTAACAGTGTTGATGCTCTCAATGGATCCTTGTTTGTGTTGTACCTTGTGCATCCCTGGAAAGTGGGAAAGTGTTGAGAGTAGCTGCTCTAACTCCATGCTGGCAGCACCTCCACTGATCCCAGTCTCTTCATTTACCTTACAGCCATCCTCAGGGCAGAAATTGTTGCTGTCATTAGGGTCACTGTCGCTGACCTCTATATTAAGAGTATCACTTTGTGGGGGTAAGTTGTCACGTAAAATAGCATCCAGGTCAGGACAGGAAATGGTGGCTCCTTTAAATTGATTGTACACACTGGAACGACTGACAGTGGTTGTCCAATGAATTGTTTCCTCCTCTTTAATAGTGAGTCGTACCTTCATTTCTACTGTCATACTTCCATCTTGATTGACTCGGAAAGATTTCTCAATGTCATCATCAGAAGGCATCTGTGTGTTATCCTCTTTTTCACCATCATCCCGACTGGTGATTTCTGTTTCAGCAACTGACTCAAGATGCTGTCCAGGATCTACTTCCACAGAGCCATTTGGGTTGCTTGGAAAATCACACATACTTCCTGACATGCTGTTTTGTATTTGATTCAGAAAGTAGTGTTCAGAGGATGGGGAGAAGGGACGAGATTTGGTGCTGCTGGACATATTTTTTCCTTTACAATGTTGGTGATATGTAGAAAAAAAAAGGATTTCACAGTGTGATGATCGATGTAGATGTTCATTAAGACCAGAAGTTGTTAGGTCAAGTCAGGACAGCAGAAAAGCATTGCAATTGAGAAAAATAAAGAGCAGACAGAAACAGATTAGAGAGAGCATGTATGCTATAATCCATATTGAAGGATGTACAGGTGCATCTCAATAAATATGAATGTCGTGGAAAAGTTAATTTATTTAATAATTCACCTCAAATGGTGAAATCCGTTATAACTAAATTTCACTGCACACCGACTGAAGTATGTTGTAAATCTTTGTTCTTTTAATTGTGATGATTTTGGCCACATTTAACAAAAACCCACCATTTCACCATCTCAACAAATTAGAATATGACATGCCAATCAGCTAATCAACTAAAAAAAAACCTGCAACGGTTTCCTGAGCCTTCAAAATGGTCTCTCAGTTTGGTTCCCTATGCTACACAATCATGGGGAAGACTGCTAATCTGACAGTTGTCCAAAAGACAATCATTGACACCCTCACAAGAGGAAAGCCACAAACATTCATGCCAAAGAAGTGTCTGGTTTCACAGAAGCTGGCTGTATCCAAGCATGTTAACAGAAAGTTGAGTGTAAGGAAAAAGTGTGGAAGAAAAAGATGCACAACCAACCGCGAGAACCGCAGCCTTATGAGGATTGTTCAAGCAAATCGATTCAAGAATTTTGAGTGAACTTCACAAGGAATGGAGGCTGGGGTCAAGGCATCAAGAGCAACCACACACAGACGTGTTTTGGCTACAGTTGTCGTATTCCTCTAGTTAAGCCACTCCTGAACCACAGACAAACGTCAGAGGCGTCTTACCTGGGCTAAAAACAAGAAGAACTGTACTGTCGCCCAGTGGTCCAAAGTCCTCTTTTTCAGATGAGAGCAAGTTTTGTATTTCGTTTGGAAACCAATGGTCCTAGAGTCTGGAGGAAGGGTGGGGAAGCTCATAGCCCAATTTTCTTGAAGTCCAGTGTTAAGTTTCCACAGTCTGTGATGATTTTGGGTGCAATGTCATCTGCTGGTGTTGGTCCATTGTGTTTTTTTGAAAACCAACGTCATTGCACCCGTTTACTAAGAAATTTTGGAGCATTTCATGCTTTCTTCTGCTGACCAGCTTGTTGAAGATGCTGATTTAATTTTACACCAGGATTTGGCACCTGTCCACACTGCCAAAAGCACCAAAAGTTGGTTAAATTATCATGGTGTGCTTGACTGGCCGCAAACTCACCAGACCTAACCCCATAGAGACTCTATGGGGTATTGTCAAGAGGAAACTGAGAAACAAGAGACCAAAAAATGCAAATGAGCTGAAGGCCACTGTCAAAGAAACCTGGGCTTCCATACCACCTCAGCTGTGCCACAAACTGATCACCTCCATGCCATGCCGAATTGAGGCAGTAATTAAAGCAAAAGGAGCCCCTATCAAGTATTGAGTACA
Source organism: Sinocyclocheilus anophthalmus (assembly GCA_018155175.1). NCBI lineage: Eukaryota > Metazoa > Chordata > Actinopteri > Cypriniformes > Cyprinidae > Sinocyclocheilus > Sinocyclocheilus anophthalmus. Next base: position 38,429 of record JADLZN010004080.1, read on the forward strand.
TGTACAGTAAATTAACATACTTTCCAGAAGTCCAACATTTCACTAAAAATGTTTTTTTTTTATTGGGCTTATGAAGTATTCTAATTTGTTGAGATAGTGAATTGTTTTTTTTTTGTTAAATGTGAGCCAAAATCGTCACAATTAAAAGAACCGAAGACTTAATCTACTTCAGTCTGTTTGCATTGAATTGATTTAATACACGAGTTTCACAATTTGAGTTGAATTACTGAAATAAAAAAAAACTGAACTTTTCCACGACATTCTAATTTATTGAGATGCACCTGTAGGTCACTGTGGGTATTACAGTAGATATGAATGGTATTACTGTAGATATGTCTCAGCTCTTGCTTAATGCTAGCATAAGTAATAGGTTGTCTTGACATGTAGTGTAGTGTATAAAAAAATATTTTAATAGGAATCTATCAAGAATTTTTAACTGATGTCTTACATTTGCAAAGTATTGAATTTATGTACGGTTACCTTCTCTTCATTATTATAGTAGCTGAGCTCAGTACTAGAATAAAAGTAAAATTAATCAACTTACTGGCAAATGGATGTCGCTGTCCCAGTCTTTTAACTGGCAGCCACATTGATGTAGATGACTTTTGAACATCATAGTTCCTTTTTTTGAAGGGTTCCCGGCCAGCAGCCACCAATACCCCAGAGCATAATATCAGTGCAGGAAGCCCTTTCACCTACAATAATGTGAAAACATCTTTATTGTGTATCAATGAGCTATCTACTCAACAAAGCAGGGATAAAAATATTAGTATAGTTAATAGTCATCCTAGAATACACTGCAATACATAATTGTCAGATTGTCATTTATTAACAGCTAACAGTTATTAACAAAGATAGGCTATATTATGGCGGCAATTCTATGACATTAATAACCGAGCGCACCACTGATGCTGGCGCGCGCGGTAAAGCAATTCCGCGAGAGGAAAACAGATTTACACGCGAGGAAACGGGAGCCCGCGAGCTCATTTCAAACCCTCGCGCGCGCGTGACGTCCTCTGCGCGCAATACAAGCCCTCGCGCGCGCTCGCTCTTCCCTCACCTGCTCGCGCGAACAATTTTATTTTTGTCAGTCGTGGGGCGGGGCTTGCTGTTTTAATTGTAACCTCAAATGTCATTGGTTATTCCTCTTTTCCGGAAGTCAGGTTTGGACGCCTGTTATAAGATGATTTGTAATTCTCTGGACTTAAGACATGGCACCAGTGGACCAGATACATGCGAGTTATCGTTTCATTTATTTTGTCTTTAATGTAATTTAATGCATTGTTCATAGAGTAGATCTTTTTCAGATACTTTATTAATAGGAAGTCTTCTGTTTACTAGTGATTGCAGTCTTGTGATAAGAGATACAGATATGAACCCTTTTTAAAGACTGTAATGATGCACGCACACACACACACACACACACACAGGCTATATATAAAGCTATAGGAATGTAAATAGATACATCGTAATATTTGAAGGTTTGTTTAGTCTGTGTTCCTATAAAACACAGGTTTCACCATGTATGCATTTGATTTACAGTGTTACTAGTCATCTGCTATCAAAATCAGTCCATTCACGATGATGAATATGAAAATTGATTCTTGTTTATTGAAAAGAAGCTTGTAATACATTAAGTTCCAATGTATTTATTTGTTCTTTTTGTTCTTCTTTTTTCCTTTGTATTTTTGCAGGTTGTGTACTTGAATGCAGCAAATAACAACCGCACAGTTCAGGAAAGTAAAAGCATTTTAATTTTATTTCTGGAACTTTTCTGGTTCGTTTTCAAGAGGCACTGACCAAGGAAGTTTCATATGCGGTAAAAGTGTCCATAATTAAAGGTAGAGTACAGTTTTAATTTCATTTAGGCCTAAATTTAGTAACTTAAGTAATCTGTAGGTAGCTTTTCAATGTCACTTTTAAGTTTAAAAATATCTTCGTTTATTAATAAATAACTGATCTGTTTTTAAACCTAAATTTATTTCAATTTTTATTGTTTCTATAGGATTGAATGCATTTGGTGTGATGTCAGAATCATGGTGACCAGCAAGTACTAGACATGCTGCACTCGCTGGAAGCATAATGATTGCTTGACATATCAGTGGTCGAGATCCTTTTCAGTGTGCACTTCACTTTTCTCCCAAGAGTTCAGGCAGACTTGGACACATTTCTAGAAGCCTGGAATCATCCACTCTCCTCAGAAGGCAATCGAAGTTCAGAGCATCTGTGGCACATTGGACTGATACACACAAAATGTATCAAGCCGAGAGATATGAGGTATGGAGAATCTGCTTTCTTTAATCTGTCAACACACTGCTGTTTATGCATTAGTCTAAGTGGATTTTTAACTATGTATTTAACTGCTAAATCATTAGGACATTGAAGAACCAGATCTAGATGGTGACATAGCACCTTCTTACGATGCCTGTGAAAATTTCAGAGCTATTGTTCAAGAATTTGAATCACTTTTGAGTTTGGATGGGTTGAGGGCACTCAAACACCTTCTGAATTAAACTGGTCCTAATATCCCTGTTAAAGAACTGTATTTGCTTTGTCAGTTTTTTTTTCTTCAACAAATATGGGGTAAATACATAAAAAAAATCACTGCTATGTCCCAGTCTAGATATGGCTCGTTGATGTCCTGAAGATTTAGCAGTTAAATACATCATAAATCTACTTAGATTAAAAAAAAAAAAAATACAAAAAAAATAAAAAAACAGCCGTGTGTGACAGGGTAACTAAAGCAGGGTCACCATACCTCATCTCTTTTTACCTTTAATTAAGGACACTTTTCCCCTTCTTCAGTGCCTCTTGAAGAAAACATGAACCTGGCAATCTGTGCATCCTCCACTCCTTGGTCTCCCTTGACCCTGTTTTAAAGAAAAAAGAATACAATACATTTCCAGAAATAAAATTCAAATGCTTTTACTTTCCTGAACTGGGCGGTTGTTATTCGCTGCATTCAAGTACACAACCTGCAAATACAAAGGAAAAAAGAAGAACAAAAAGAACAAATAAATACATTGGAACTTAATGTATTACAAGCTTCTTTTCAATAAACAGGAATCAATTTTCATATACATCGTGAATGGACTGATTTTGATAGCAGATGACTAGTAACACTGTAAATCAAATGCATACATGGTGAAACCTGTGTTTTATAGGAACACTAAACAAACCTTCAAATATTACGATGTATCTATTTACATTCCTATAGCTTTATATATAGCCTGTGTGTGTGTGTGTGTGTGTGCGTGCATCATTACAGTCTTTAAAAAGGGTTCATATGTGTATCTCTCATCATCAGAAGACTGCAATCATTAGTAAACCGAAGACTTCCTATTAATAAAGTATCTGAAAAACATCTACTCTATGAACAATGCATTAAAATACATTAAATAAAGACTAAATAAATAAATAAAACAAGCAAATGAAACGATAACTCACATGCATCTGGTCCACTGGTGCCATGTTTTAAGTCAAGAGAATTATAAATCATCTTATAACAGGCGTCCAAAACTGACTTCCGGAAAAGAGGAATAACCAATGACATTTGAGGTTACAATTAAAACAGCAAGCTCCGCCCCACGACTGACAAAAATAAAAGTGTTGGCGCTAGCAGGTGAGGGAAGAGCAAGCACGAGGATGTGGGGATTGGGGAATGATCATGCGCGCGCGAGGGCTTGTATTGCGCGCAGAGGACGTCAAGCGTGCGTGAGGGTTTGAAATGAGCTCGCGGGCTGTGTAAATCTGTTTTCCTCTCGCGGAATTGCTTTATCGCGCGCGCCAGTATCAGTGGTGCGCTCGGTTATTAATGCCATAGAATTGCCGCCATACTGAAATAGTGATCAAATACCGATAAAATTGTAACAGATAGTCTATTATTAATATGGTCAGTTTTAAAACTTCTTCCCTCCCATAAATACAGTACTTAAGGGCCATCTGCCCTGCTGAAAAACACCTGCATGTGTAATGGCCATAGGCCTTTCCTGTGTGAGTCTGTTAACCCTCTATGGTACCGTGTTGCATCCAGCAAACATAGCCTATATATATTATAATATATATATATATATATAATATATATACTATCTTATAAATTGAGACAAGCCCATTTAGTTGATAAATGTCCTCTCAGAGTAGGAGAACTCAAATGCTAATCAATGAAAATGCAAAAAAATTGGGGTCCATTTTGTTTCTACTTTCAGGACAAGTACACATGTCACATGACTCTATATGTTCTCCAATGAAAAGTGCATTTATCATCAATTTTCATCCATATAATTGCCTACAAAAATCGGAGTCACCTTCACTGGTAAGTAAAGAAGTATTTTCAAAAACTCTACATAATATATGATGAAATGTATCAAAAGAAAATTACAAAAAACTGCATGTTGTAACAACATTGTACTGTAATGGAATCACATAAGGCCATGCAGGCATACTAGGTTAGAATACAAGTATATTATATATGATGTTAGGAAAAAAAGAGCTAGAAAAGAGCTATTATCTAAATGTAATTGCATTTTTGCTTGATTTTGTAATGAATTTATAAGAATAGTAATTTACATACTATATCTGCACATATTATGATTTTCTTTTGAGAGGAATTGCTTCCTCAACTTTCACAAGCAGTGAGGTGACGTGCTTGTGCACATGCAGATCCTTGTGTGTGTGTGTGCATGCTTGCAAGGATAAGTTGCATTTTAGGATAAGGTTATCGTGATTTTCAATGTTTTACCTTGAAACAACACTCATTGTAATGTTTTGATATCATAACTAGATATAATGGTTTGGTTATATTTGTGATCCATGATGGTACAATGCTGCCTTAAAGCAGGGTTCCTCAATAGGCAGCCCGTGAGAGAAAAAAGTTTGGCCCGCGCTAATTTCAAATAATGTGGCATGAAAATTCAAACGCAGCATCAGAAAGCTACATTAACTTACATCGTGTCTACACCGGCCACAAGCGGCGTGGCGTGATGCAATAAAATACAATTGAACTCGTTATAATCAGTGATGCTGTCAACAATGGATGCGGCGCGACACGACAAATCCCCAACAGTAAACTGCTGACTCGTTCTATTTATATCGTATTGACACAACGTTCAAATGATTTGCAATGCTTTGTCGCGGTTAAGTGCGAGATAACATTTACACAGCAAAAACATGGCGAGTGTGTAGAAAAGAAAAGTGGACACGGAAAATAGACGATTCAAATGTGAAGGACTTGAAAGTTTTTGAAGGAGAGTGACTGACTGATATCTTTATGGAATACACGTGTTGGTTCGCAGTGAGTTCAGTTTTAACTTACAAGTTTGCTTTAATTTATTTTCAAGGACTGAGTAAAATTCTATTGTTTCTTCCACTATGGCATAAAGAGAAGATAATATTCAAATCACATTAACACTTTTCACTGAATAAATACACATAATCATTACCTGAGATTATCACTGTCATATTTTGTATGTTGATCCTGCTGTATGTTGATCGTCGCAGAAAAAACAAAATTGTTTCTAAAATAGAATCCCGTGTCGCTGTCGCGGGTGGTTAGGACAAAAACTACAAGGAAAATATGCTTTTTATCGCATCGTGTCTGGTTGGGACACCCGGTGTTACAATTTGTCCCCCCCAAAAATCTCAGCATAAAAATTTTAATACTGACAAATCTAATAATTGAATCTAATAATTGAATCTGCAATTAGGGAAAGTGGAGAGAAGAGATCCAGTCTGGTAATAAGCTGATTTTTTGTTTGTTCATTTGTTTTTAATATTCAACAGGCAAAGTTCTTCTGTATCTAAATGCAAAAATGTTCATAAGTTTTTGAATAAAATAGTTCAAACTGGGGGAAAAATTTGAATATTCATCTTGTGACCATCTTGTGATTATTTTAACAAAAGCAACAATAATATAATAATAACAATTATATATATGAAAAAATAATTTTGTTTCTAGCCCCTATTGGGTTCCAAAGTTATGATGCTAAACACAAATAGCCTTGTTATTGTGCCAACTAGTGTTGGACAAATGTGTGTCTGCGTGCCTGAGCTGCAGTGCACGATGGGGATCATCCTACCGAGTTTGAGGTCTAGGCGATTTATGGTCTCTGACGCCCATGCAAAGCTAATGGCATCATGCCATTAACTTTGACAATGAGTTTATATGAAAACTTTGAGGTATCAAAAATATTTTAATAGCTTTTTGCCAGCATGGTCTGATGGTGATCCGTATTATATTTGATGATTGAACAAACATTCTAGGATGAGTATCTACACTTTTAATGAGAGGATTCGTGAACTTGCAGAGCTCAGCACTGGACAAAAACTCAAAATTTTGAGCAGTGAGTGGATTCTAACTTACAGTAAACACCTCACGTTCAGATATGTCTGTGATTGGTTACATTGCTCAATGCTGCAAAACACGCTGTAAATATAAACATTTGATGCTCTCCAGAACACAAATATACACTGAAGTGTTTGCCAAATATGTTTCGCCAATATCAGATGGGGCCCTAAGAGGCCGCTTACTGATTAAGTGTGCCCCTGACAATAACTTGTAATTTAACATAATTGCTTTTTTACTTTTGACCAACATGTGGTGCTGTCATAAAATTGATGTGGTGAGGTCAGTGTGGGGTCAAAAAAAAAAGCCTTTGGTGTCAATATTCCAAAGTGTTCCAGAATCTTTTTGTTGGCATCACGCCAGCAAATTTGTTGATAATGATACTCTAATATAACCATTGATAATAAGTTAATAAAAATGGTTTTGTCTATCAACATGAAATTTTGCTGGCATGGTTTGAAGATTATCTGAGTTGAATTTGGTGAAAATCAGACTAAAGATCTAGGACGAGTAGGTTTTCAAAATAGGTTTTCAAAGAAAATTAAAATGAAGGACAGGAAATTTGTCTGATTATGGCATTATTCATATTGATGTCCTCAGCATTATTCAAGCAATCTATCAAGACCATTTTCATTACAATGTACAAAATTAATCAAAAGCTATAATTTTTTTTTAAAATTTCATTATAATTTTTTACTACAAGATGGCACTGCCCCAGAAAGTTGAGTACCTTCAGGGAATGATGCCTAATGACTTTTGAGTTATAGTTCTTATCACCCAACGTCTGTGATTCGAAGTATCGATTCAGACGGAACTAACATCTCCGTGTTTTTTATGGGGGGAGGGTATGTTTTGTACATCTGGACGTTGCAGAGATCAAGTGCTCTGTATACATAGTCATGCTGATTGATTACCATTAGTAGTTATACTACAAATACCATGGTTAAGCTATGTTTAGTATAGCAAAACCATGGTTAATTTGTGGTTCCCTTACGGAAATTAACCGTGGATTTACTACAACTAAAACCCCAAATTTTACTAAGTTTACTATAGTTAAACCATCCTTTACTAAAATAACTGCATCCTTGTCGAAGTACAAATCATAACACTGATAGATATGAGTATAACTGCAGTACAATTGAAGTACAACTGTAGATTTGCAGTGTAGTGTAGTATAGATACAAAATAAAGTCTCAGGTTGCTAACCATGGTTCCCTGAGTAAGGAACGAGACACTGCGTCCTCTAGGGGTTGCTATGGGGGAACGCCTCGTCGTGACCCGTGTCTTAAGCCTACATTGAAAAAACACGAACTTTTTTGGCCGGCGACAGCCATGACGTCACTACGGGTGCGACTATAGTATAAATAGGCGCTGGGAGCACACATCATTCACTTCTTCGTCTGAAGCTTGCGTCCGCAGCATGGCAAGAAACCTAGAGGACGCAGTGTCTCGTTCCCTACTCAGGGAACCATGGTTACATAAGTAACCTGAGACGTTCCCTTTAATGGGAACTTTGAACTGTGTCCTCTAGGGGTCGCTATGGTGAACTGTATACCCACGCCACTATGCTGAGGGGAGTGCGGGCCAGAACCATGGGGAGCACTAAGTACCAACTCTACCATATTGCTATGGGAGTGGCCCCTGGGACGTTAGACGGCTGTCAAAGACGTTATTCCCTACGGCCAAAGGCCAAGGCTACATACCACAAAAAACGTACCTGTTAGGGCCAGAACACCTGGGCCCGGGGTAGAGCTCAAGGCATGGAATCAGAAATAGATTCCTTTAAGAGAATACAACCAAGAGCCTAGAATCATACTAATCTTGGCCTGTCCCCAGCATCTTTTGCAGATACCCGAAGTACTGGGCCACGGGAGTGGCAAGCTCAAATACAACCCTCAAAGGTGAGGGGAGCACTGCCCGAGACAGCATGTACACAGGAAGGTTCTCATAATGCCATCTATACCTCCCGCCCGATGCCTCAGCAAGAGGGGATATCCTGGTGATTGGGAAACCCCTCAGGGCGACCCAGATTCGGTAGACCAGTCAGGGTAGCATGAAGCGTAACCCCAGCCCGGACATCCAGGAAATTTTTGCAGTGACGCGCCGGGGCCTGATGATCACGAAGGCTCCCACAGAAGCCTGTGTTATGGCCGCATGAACCAGGAAGGATGAAGACGAGTGAATAAACACTGCAAGTCGAGCACCCGGTTTCTGAACCCAGCAGAGGGGTTGCCCATCGAGGACTTACCCTAGAAAGGGACAGAAACACACAGGTCCCGGGAAACACTGCAAAGAAACTAGCAGAAGGGTTATACACACAACCACCAGCTCGTGATTTCAGATGCAAAACTGTCTGTCTGATTTTGTCACACTACGGTGAGGTAAACGCACGAAGAAATCAGATAAATGTAAATAGTCTTTACTAAATCCACACAAGGGTAAATCCAGGACAGAACAGCCAGGAGCACACGTAGGGACGTAGTAGACCGGACAACAAACAGAGAACAGAACACTAATATAGTGGAGCAAATGAGGATAATTAACCAGACACACCTGAACTAAATGACACAATCAGACATGAGGGAAAACTGGGTCACAGAACACATGAGGAATAAAAACACAACAAAAGTTCAAAGAGGTGTGACAGATTTATTTATTATTTATTTTATTTATTTATTTATTTTTAATGAGCATTTTTGTAGTTAAACTCCTACGTGTTTAGTTCAGTAATTTGCCTGCAGAGTCCTTTTCATGGCCATATAAATATCTCATGTCGACCTACACTGGGGGAAATCGAAACTAGCTTATATATCACTTCCTACTTAGTAGTATATTACTGCAGTTAGTGTTGTAGAGATTGTAAACATGTGCAGGTGCGTGGTTTGTGTCTGCGAGGAACTCGCTAGGCTCGAGGTCTCATATTACTGACTTTTTTAAAGATTTGTCAATATTCATCATATAAGGAAGTAGTCATTGTTTCGCATAGCGGGAATTGATTTAAATTTTTTTTTGGAATGAATACTTCCTTTAAAAATATTTGTACATCTTTTGCCTATGGAATATTTCACCCACAAAAATTAATACGTGATAAGATTTTCCTTCGCACCAACGGTCATTGTATTGACAACAAGGCTTGCAAGCTGATACTCATAACTGTCAATCAGCGTCTTTTCCATAGTGTCTACTGCAGGATGGATATAAAATACGTTTTGATTTTACAACATTGTTCATATGTGAAGTATCACAATTAAAGCAAAAAGACATGACAGCATAACACCCGAGGCCATTCACAAGTGGGACAAAAGAGTAGAAACTTACGTAGTATAATGTCTAATGTCCTCATATCTTTAGTTATAATTTTAGAGAGATGTAAAAAGACTTCACGGATGTCTTATTCAACCCGAATATGAGAGCAAATTAGAGGAAACGCCGTTCCATACTGATTTGTAGCGCATGCAGGTCAGTGCGTGAGGTGCTTATGATAGCACAGAGATGTGAGGGAAAATAAACACACTGTAGGTCTGATAGAAAAAAAACCCCAACTAGTTTAATGTTGTTTTTCAGAGGTGATAAATTCACTGTAATAAACTATCGTTATACAAATGGATAATCAATGTGACAAAAACATGGTTCCCTATTGAAAGGTAACTCTCATTGTGTCGTCTTGACGACTATGGGGAAAACTCCTGTTTTACTCTGATACTGAAGCCTAATTTGTTCAAGTTTGTGTAGCTGCACAAACCAATGGCGCTCTAGCCCGCCAAAATGGATGGGGCTGTCTGGTTATATAAGCCAGCTCAGAGCGCCATCTCATCAGAATCTTCTCCTTCGGCGACGAGACCATCCGTAGAAGGAGCCACTGGCAGTGGAAGAGATTTGCTTCCCCTGCGGCCATCCGGCACCTGAGGAGCAAATTAGAGCACATTTCCTGAGCAAATTTCAGCGATGATGTTGCAAATGTCGCTTCGTGAGTGTAGCTCAAGGACCCAGTGCATGATGCAGATAGACACATTGAGTGCGTAACCTGTCTGGGGATCTCCCAGGATCTCACTGAGACTTCATGTTCTCACTGCGACAATCTTGCCTGTCTTCGGGCTCATGGATCGCCTTCTTCAATAAAGTCGGTCCCTCCCCGCTCTGCTCTCCCGATTTCTTTCTCTTCCAAAAGAAAGAAACTGCGGTGCAGCAGCACTCATCCATTGGGTTTGAGTGATGTCACATCGCTCACTGCCCGTGAGCTTCACTCTTCCCGCAGTGCCTCATCTCGCCAGTGTGTTTTACATGTGAGGATCAACACCCCTCGTCGGCCGCGAGCGTCTTGGTATCCTTCGGCACTTCTGAAGGAAGAGGTGCCAACAACGACTCCTGTCCTTTGACTCATCTGCTGAAGAGTGGGTGTGTTCCGGTGAGGATCCTAAAGCCCCCTCTCTGTCCCAGTCTGAGCGGCCCAGCATGGACTCAGAGCTGATCTGCATACTCACGTGAGCTGTTGAGGAACTCAGCCTCGAGTGGTCGCCCTGGAAGAGCCTGCCCCCGGCCTTCTCGACGATTGGTTCTTAAAGGGACATCATCAACTATCCTCCCGACAGAGGCCAGCTCCGTTTATGACTGTGTTCCTCGACAAGCTCACTAAAACATGGCGGGCTCTGTACTCTGAACCCCTCTACTGCAGCTGCTCTCACCACCGTTGACAGCGCTGAAGAGAAAGGGTATAGCAAGCTTCCCCCTCTCGATGAGGCAGTAGATGCTCCTGTGTTCAATTAAATTCAATTCAAGTTTATTTGTATAGCGCTTTTCATGATACAAATCGTTGCAAAGCAACTTTACAGCAAATTATGTTTCTACAATATTTAGTGGTAGCTTATCAGTGGTGACTGTCAGTTAATGTACATATGGCAGGAATGTATGGAAAAATCAATTAAAGACGTAATCAAACAGACGATGAACACTATTAACAGCAATTATTATACAAACCCGATTCCAAAAAAGTTGGGACACTGTACAAATTGTGAATAAAAACAGAATGCAATGATGTGGAAGTTTCAAATTTCAATATTTTATTCATATCAAATGTTTAAACGGGAAAAATAAGTTGATTTTAAATTGCATGGCATCAACACATCTCAAAAAAGTTGGGACAAGGCCATGTTTACCACTGTGTGGCATCCCCTCTTCTTTTTATAACAGTCTGCAAACGTCTGGGGACTGAGGAGACAAGTTGCTCAAGTTTAGGAATAGGAATGTTGTCCCATTCTTGTCTAATACAGGCTTCTAGTTGCTCAACTGTCTTAGGTCTTTGTCGCATCTTCCCCTTTATGATGCGCCAAATGTTTTCTATGGGTGAAAGATCTGGACTGCAGGCTGGCCATTTCAGTACCCGGATCCTTCTTCTACGCAGCCATGATGTTGTAATTGATGCAGTATGTGGTCTGGCATTGTCATGTTGGAAAATGCAAGGTCTTCCCTGAAAGAGACGACGTCTGGATGGGAGCATATGTTGTTCTAGAACTTGGATATACCTTTCATCATTGATGGTGCCTTTCCAGATGTGTAAGCTGCCCATGCCACACGCACTCATGCAACCCCATACCATCAGAGATGCAGGCTTCTGAACTGAGCGCTGATAACAACTTGGGTTGTCCTTGTCCTCTTTAGTCCGGATGACATGGCGTCCCAGTTTTCCAAAAAGAACTTCAAATTTTGATTCGTCTGACCACAGAACAGTTTTCCACTTTGCCACAGTCCATTTTAAATGAGCCTTGGCCCATAGAAAACGCCTGCGCTTCTGGATCATTTTTAGATATGGCTTCTTTTTTGACCTATAGAGTTTTAGCCGGCAACGGCGAATGGCACTGTGGATTGTGTTCACCGACAATGTTTTCTGGAAGTATTCCTGAGCCCATGTTGTGATTTCCATTACAGTAGCATTCCTGTATGTGATGCAGTGCCGTCTAAGGGCCCGAAGATCACGGGCATCCAGTATGGTTTTCCGGCCTTGACCCTTACGCACAGAGATTGTTCCAGATTCTCTGAATCTTTGGATGATATTATGCACTGTAGATGATGATAACTTCAAACTCTTTGCAATTTTTCTCTGAGAAACTCCTTTCTGATATTGCTCCACTATTTTTCGCCGCAGCATTGGGGGAATTGGTGATCCTCTGCCCATCTTGACTTCTGAGAGACACTGCCACTCTGAGAGGCTCTTTTTATACCCAATCATGTTGCCAATTGACCTAATAAGTTGCAAATTGGTCCTCCAGCTGTTCCTTATATTTACATTTAACTTTTCCGGCCTCTTATTGCTACCTGTCCCAACTTTTTGGAATGTGTAGCTCTCATGAATCCAAAATGAGCCAATATTTGGCATGACATTTCAAAATGTCTCACTGTCAACATTTGATATGTTATCTATATTCTATTCTGAATAAAATATTGAAATTTTGAAACTTCCACATCATTGCATTCTTTTTTTATTCACAATTTGTACAGTGTCCTAACTTTTTTGGAATTGGGTTTGTATGTGCAATCAACTTATGCAAAATGTGGTAGTCCTGTAAGTTGTTTCAGGGTTGGCATCATCTGAGGTCCTCTGAGGGGTTGGCATCATCTCTTCTCAGGTGTTCTGGGTCCAGACTGAAGCTTGTGTAAATCCTAGTTGGCAAAAACAGAGAAACAAATAGAGACATAATTAGCGTAGCTGCTGTTCCAACCAAGCAAAATTGATTTGTTTAACCCAAACTAAAGAATAATAATGTGCATTTGATCAGATATGCATGCATATTTTGAATGCTTGGCCAAAGAGATGTGTCTTTATAGATTTAAACAGAGAGAGTGTGTCTGCACCCCAAACGTTATCAGTAAGGTTATTCCAGAGTTTGGGAGCCAAATGTGCTCTACCTCCTTTAGTGGACTTTGTATCCTAGTTACTACCAAAAGTTCAGAGTTTTGCGACCTTAGGGAGCGTGATGGATTGTAGCGTGGTAGAAGACTAGTTAGGTACGCAGGAGCTAACCCATTAAGGGCCTTATAGGCAAGTAATAATATTTTGTAACTGATACAGAGCTTAATAGGTAGCCAGTGCAGAGACTGTAAAATTGGGGTAATATGATAATATTTTCCTGACCTTGTAAGGACTCTAGCCTCTGCATTTTGGATTACCTGTAGCTTGTTTACTGAAGATGCATGACAACCACTTAGCAGTGCATTACAATTGTCCAGTCTAAAGGTCATGAATGCATTTACTAGCTTTTTTTGCATCAGAAACAGGTATCATGTTTTGTAGTTTGGCAATGTTTCTAAGATGGAAGAATGCTGTTTTTGTAACATGGGAAATATGATTTTCAAAAGACAAGTTGCTATCTAATATAACACCCAGATTTTTGACTGTAGAGGAAGTAACAGTACATCCGTCTAGTTGCAAATTGTAATCCAAGAGATTCTGTGTACTGTCTTTTGGTCCAATAATTAATATCTCTGTCTTATCCGAATTTAATCGGAGACAATTATTGGTCATCCAATCTTTTAAATTTTTTACACACTCTGTTAGCTTAGATAATTTGTAAGTTTCATCTGGTCTTGTTGAGATATATAGTTGAGTATCATCGGCATAACAGTGGAAACTAATCCCGTATTTTCTAATAATATTACCAAGGGGCAACATGTATATCGAAAATAGCAGAGGACCTAGGACAGATCCTTGGATCTCTAGTCGAAGTGTTCTCCATTTGCGCTCAAGACTACGAGTTTTTTTTCTTGAGAGAATGGTTATTACTGTTGTACCATGGTGCAGTACGTTTTTCTCTAACCTTTTTCAATTTGATGGGGCAACGGCTTCTAATGTATTAGAGAAGATAGTGCCCATGTTGCTAGTAATTTCGTCTAGTTCATGTGTATTTATGGGTGCACAGAGCAGTTGAGATAAATCAGGCGGGTTATTTGTGAATCTGTCTTTGTTGGCTGGAACAATAGTTCTGCCCGGACTATAACGCGGAGCCATATAGTTAATATATCAGTAATATGCAGCATGCACGATGCAAGGAAATGGTCAGTAATATCATCACTTTGAGGTACGATATCCAGTGGTGGAAAGAGTACTGAAAAAATATACTCAAGTAAAAGTACCATTACCTTCCAAAAAATGTAGTGTGAGTAGAGTAGAAGTACTTGTCCAAAAAACTACTTGATTAAGAGTAAAAGAGTAGCCTATTTAAACGTACTCATGAGTATTGAGTTGTGAGTACTGAGCTGTGGATTCTACCTCCTCATAATAAATGCTGTACACCGCAATTGATATATTTTAAAAATGTTGTACATTCTGTATTTCACATTATCTTGTTTGTCATAAAGAACAAAGAATGTATATTATCCAGCAGTTTTAATTTTGACTGCCAACTCTTTAAAATACATCAAAACAGCACGGAAACAGTATTCATTTGAAGAAAAGATGAAAGTTATTCTCAGTACAATCACCCCCATTTAAATGATAAGGTTTGAAAAAATAGATTTAAAATCATGTTTAAGGCCACTGAGACAGCATATGCTGTTTTTGCACATAAAATATTAATGTTTAGAACAGTGCAAATACAAACACCATTAGAAACTCATAGTTCAGCATCACACACCATGATATGGGTTAAAATGAAAGTCCACTTCTCTCCAAACCGGTGCCAGTTTTACCGTTTTGCAATAAAGAAATAAAAATAACTAAACATGATAATTTATGTTACAATTTAGTCATAAATGCACATTGTTCTAGAAGGGTGGCAAATTCATGCCATATCTTTTACACATTTACTCGAATTGTTATGCTGATAATACAATTTGTAAGGAAAAATGCATTAAATAGCGAGGTATTTCTGGGGAAACTTTTTTAAAGGAAAACACACACACACACTCTGTGCTGAGCCGCGGCGGTCTCGGTGAATCAGCAGCATCCACAACTGAACTGAACAAAAAGTGTTGAACTTGAAAATTGTTTATGCGCGTGTGCACTTGCTAAATGAAGGCGGATTGTATAAAATGGTTTAAAACAAAGTTTATTAACGAGCTGCAGTTTTATTACATCACGCACTGGCACAGATGCAGTATATTAATGCCACTGGTCATCAATAAGTGCCTCCTCACTCAATCAAGGACTTCATACAACAATTCACTGAATTTATTGGTAACCGCCACAAACTATGACCCTTTTTTATTGGTGGGTGATTTTAACATCCACATATGCTGTCAGTCCAACCCTTTATCCAAGGAGTTCCTCAGCCTTATTGAGTCGTTTAGCCTGGTCCAGTGGATAAAAGACTCCACTCACATCCAGGGACATACCTTGGACCTAGTACTCTCTCATGGGTTTGCGATTAGCGATATTGTTGTATCTGACTATATGCTTTCAGATCATAAGCCTGTTTTATTTTCTTTGTCTCTCTCTAATCTCTCTCTTTCTACTTCAAAAGCTATAACATTGTCTCGGTCCTATTCTCCTCAGTTTGGTTCAAATTTTAAACAGCACTTCATGGATTCCTGTTCTCATCTGCTCTTGGATTCACCGTTACCTGACTTGGATGTTGACCAACATCTTTCTCTGTTAAATTCTGCCTGGCTGGATACTCTAAATGTCACTGCTCCGCTCAAGCCTTATAAGCCTAAACCTAAATCTGAACCGTGGCTCAATTCAGAGATTCGCCTTTTAAGACAAGCTTGTAGAAAGGCCGAGCGTAAATGGAAAAAGGACAATTTACATATTTCATTTCAGTTGTTTAAAGAAAGTTTATTGGCTTATCAGAGTGTTGTTAAGTCTGCTAAAAATACATATTTCTCTAATTTAATCTAGACCTAAAGTTTTATTTTCAGTCATTAATTCTGTTGTGAACCCCCCGGTTACAATATTTACTGCTTCTGAGGCTCTGTGTGAAAGCTTTTTGAGATTTTTTATTGATTTTTTATTGATTGACATAACATATGCCCTTCTCATACTGAACCCTCTATCCCATCAATGCACTTTGCTTCCTGGGATGTTTTTGAACCTATTTCTCTGCAACTACTTAAAAACACCATTATTTAACATCAAATCATCTTTTTGTTCTTTTGATACCATACACCCTAGATTTTTTAAATCAATTGTTGATTGTGTTGGGCTGGGTCTGGTGTCTCTTTTTAATAAGTGTCTTTGTACTGGCTTTGTCCCTGCTGCCTTTAAAGTGGCTACTGTCACTCCTATACTCAAGAAGCCTTCACTGGATTCTTCTGTTTTGAATAACTTTCGCCCTATTTCTGTTTGACCATTTATCTCGAATGTATTTGAAAAAAATTGTGTTTGATCAACTCCAGTCTTTTCTCAGTTGCAACGGTATTTCTGAAAATGTTCAATCTGGCTTTAAATCTGCACATAGCACCGAATCTGCCCTCTTGAGAGTGCTAAACGACATCTTTTTATCTACGGACTCTGGCGACTCTGTGGTCCTCGTGCTTTTGGATCTATCAGCAGCATTAGACACTGTTGACTACTCTACTTTGATATCTAGACTAGAGGCTTCTGTGGGGATAAAAGGAGCCGTCCTTAAGTGGTTTCAGTCATACCTAACTGACAGAAAATTGTTAGTCAAGTTAGAATGAATGAATGAATGAATGAATGAATGATGCATTTATATAGCGCTTTATCGTGTATTGTTGTACACCCAAAGCACTTTACAATCATGTGGGGGGGGGGTCTTTCCTCAACCACCACCAGTGTGCAGCATCCACTCAAGTTAGGTAACTTTTCTTCTTCTGTTGCTCCAGCGGTCTTCCTCAAGGCTCTATTTTGGCGCCCTCTCTTTTCTCCCTGTATATGCTTCTTCTGGGAACCATTCTAAGAAGACATGGGGTGTCTTTTCATTTTTACGCCGACGATACCCAAATTTATCTACCTATCAAGATAAATGATCCCTCTGCATTTCCTTCTTTACTAAAATGCTTATATGAAGTCAAATTTATGCTAGTCCAAAAATGTTTATTCTTAAATGAAGATAAGACTGAGGTGATTGTTTTTGGGCCCTCTGACAATTCTCAGGCAACCAGCTTAGATCTGGGTAGTTTAACAGTGTTTAGATCTTCACGTGTACGGAACCTGGGAGTTTTGTTAGATGAGTCCTTAAACCTTGATAAACATATCTCCTCTGTAATAGGTTCTAGTTTTTATCAACTTTGCCTGTTATCAAAAATCAAACCTTTCTTAAATCATAAATCTTTAGAGATGGCCATTCATGCTTTTATCACCTCACGCTTAGACTACTGCAACTCACTATACTGTGGTAGTTCTAAGTCATCAATCGATCGCCTTCAACTAGTTCAAAATGCTGCTGCCAGATTCCTTCATAATAGCCGCAAAAGTTGGGGAAGTCGTTGCCTAATGGTTAGAGAGTCGAACTCATAACCCAAAGGTTGTGGGTTCGAGTCTCGTACCGGCAGGGATTGTAGGTGGGGGGAGTGAATGTACAGCGCTCTCTCCCACCTTCAATACCACGACTGAGGTGCCCTTGAGCAAGGCACCGAATCCCCAACTGCTCCCCGGGTGCCGCAGCATAAATGGCTGCCCCACTGCTCCGGGTGTGTGTTTACGGTTTGTGTGTGTGCACTGCTGTGTGTGTGCACTTTGGATGGGTAAATGCAGAGCACTAATTCCGAGTATGGGTCACCATACTTGGCCACTTTCACGTCACTCAAAAGTGCCACATACACCATCAACTCCAATTAAAAATGCGGACACCTTCCTTGGCTGCCATACAAAATTAAATTCAGAATTGATTTTAAAATTATTTTATTTGTATATAAATCTTTAAATGATCTATTTATTTATCTGAATTACTATACCATATACTCCATCCAGACGCTTAAGATCCAGTGTTCAGAATCTTCTTCTAGTCCCACAATCCAGACTCAAACGTAGAGGGCATCGTGCTTTTGGGTGGTTGGGCCGCGGCTGTGGAATAGCCTTTAGAGATTAGACTTGCCCCTTCTCTGTCCACTTTTAAATCTCTTCTAAAAATATATCTGTTTTGTTTGGCTTACAAATTATTTTCTATTATGGTCTTTGCTTAGTCTTTTATGGGTTTATACTTCGTTTCTCTTGTGTTATTAATATATTTACTAATTTTATTATTAAGGCGAGACCTTGTTTAATTGTGGAGCTGTGCAGATTTTTATATTCTTTTTACTATTTTGAATTGTTGTACAGCACTTTGGTCAGCCGTGTGGCTGTTTTATACGTACTATATAAATAAACTGAAACTTGAAACTTTAAGTTAGAGGAAGATGCGACTGAATTGATGCTTGAATAATGCACTCCCAGCAGCCATGATAAACAGTTGGCGGTTAAGTTTTCTATGCACAATTTGATTTGACGAAATTCACGAGACCTATTACTCTCTATCCAATCACGTTGATGGATAAAAATAAAATTAAAATAAGCATGTAACGACCACAAACGGAGGAAAATAGCAGAGTAAAAGTACCGATATATCACTTAAAATGTAGTCAAGTAAAAGTACATATTTTTAAACTACTCAAAAAAGTAAAATTACTGATAAAAACTACTTAATTACTGTAACGTGAGTATTTGTAATTCGTTACTTCACACCCCTGACGATATCTATATCAGTAAGATCAATTCCATGTGATATAATTAAATCTAGCGTATGATTAAAACGATGAGTGTGCACAGTGACGTTTTGCTTGACTCCAAAACAGTTTATTAGGTCAGTAAACGCAAGTCCTAATGCATCATTTGTATTATCAATGTGAATGTTAAAATCTCCGACAATTAGCACTTTATCAACAGTAACCAATAGGTCTGAGAGGAAATCTGCAAATTCTTTCAGATAATCTGTATACGGCCCTGTGTTGACCGTCGATCTGCGGGCTTAAGACTGCAGCGCACCCATCCGAGCCCTGCAGAATGACATCAGCCCTGGCCAACAGGGCTCATGCAGTGGCTGGCCAGGCTGGCTCAGCCCTGCATGTGATGTCTGTGCCACAGGTATTTCAGGCCAAACTTCTCTGTGACATGGACGAGTCTGGCTGGGATCCTAGCGACTTCAAGGAGCTGCGCACGGCTTCAGGTCACGTGGATAGGATGACTCGGCATCTCCTGCTTTGGGTAGAGAGCAAACTCCTCTCACTACGAGCGGTTCATGTGCCGGGCAAAATGAACCAGGGAGCGGATATGTTGTCCAGAGACAATGTGGGAGACTACATCCCTTAGTCGGTTCAGATGATTTGATCAGTCTTCGGCAAGGCAGAGGTGGACCTCTTCGCCTCTGAAGACAACTGTCACTGCCCAATCAATTTTTCAAGACAACGGGATGCTCTGGCTCACGATTGGCCCAACACCAGTTTATATGCCTTCCCTCCGATCACCTTGTTACCTTAGTTTATCAGGCAAGTAAGGGAAGTGATATGCTCTCTCCTCCTTGTGGCCAAGTCCCAGAGATGATCCAGCTGCTGTCTGCAGCCCCGTGGTCAATACCACTGAGGAGAGACCTTCTCTCACAAGCGCAGGGCAAAATTTGGTACCTCCAGCCGGAGCTGTGGAGCTTTCATGTCTGGCCCCTCGACAGAAGCCTAGTCAGCTCCCCATGAGAGTCACTAACACCATTTTAGAGGCTAGAGCTCCGTCAACAAGACATCTCTACGCCCTTAAAGGGTCAGTCTTCAGTGACTGGTGTTCAGCACAAATCCAGGACCAAAATTCTTGTGACGTGTCCCACATGCTATCCTTCCTTCAGAATAAAGAAACTCACACATTTGACTATGGACTTGGAAGATAAGATCTCTCTTTTCCTCATGCAGTATCACACTACTCCAAACTGCACTACAGGCCAATCGCCAGCAGATCTTTTTCTTGACAGACATGTGCGCACTCGCCTGGACTTTGTTCATCCAGATGTCACTGTCACTGTTCGCAGGAACCAATACCTGCAAAAGTTCAATCATGACCAATGAGCTGTGGAGAGGTCTTTTTCTGCTTTACATCCGTAACACCTCAGGAGGAGGGAACAAATGGGTTCCAGGTGTAATAGTAAAGCAAACCGGACCAGTGTCTTACAAGGTTCAGGGACGAGATTCAGATGTCACGTTCAGGAGGCATGGCGACCAGTTGAGGTTGTAGAGGATGAACTTGTTAAAGAGACTGATTGCTCAGGGGTTGACACTTCGATTCAACCCCGGGTTGTAGAGGATGAACTTGTTAAAGAGACTTATTGCTCAGGGGTTGACACTTCGAATCAACCCTGCACACCAGAAGAGGAAAAACAAGCAGTTCCTGAGCTTTTCCGAGGGGACAGTGAAGGGGTTGCTCAGAGTCCACGTCGCTCATCCAGAATAAGAAAACCACCGAAACGCTATGACTTGTAATAAAAAAAAAAAAGAGAAACCCTTGGATAGCACTCCAGTATAGGACTGTTATGGTCATATATATGCAATGCTTATTTTGTTCTGTGATGTTGTTGTTTAAAAAAAAAATAGTAACAGTTATGTTATTGGTTCAGACAGTAAAGTTGGGGGTTGCCATGTATAGATTTTTATTAGGGTGAAGCTGAAGGTACCTTTGTTTAAAAAGGGGGGTAATGTGATGTATTAAATGCTTACAATTTTGCATTTGAGACCATTGAGATTCCGTAGCAGTAGTGCTAGGAATGTTGGGAATTTGTTGGGGTGCCAGTTGGGCGGAAGTTAGAAAAGCAGTGAAGTGTTGGTAGAAGCACAAACGTGCCACCTCATGTGTATTCTTTTTATTGGGGGAAAAAAAAATTTTTTAAAACAAAAATCAAAAAGGAGGTACGATTTGGGAAGAGATTCATTCAGAACAAATCTGCTGAGTGGTTTGGAAGTTAGATGCGTACATATGAACCGGCGGGACTAACATACACTTGCTGCACGTCGCATAAAACGTTAAAAAATGTCAATATGGGGGATTAAGAGAAGAGCAGACATATGGATAAATCAATGCAAGAGAGAACTCAATTCGGTGAACTCAATTCGCTCACAGCGTGCGTGTACTCTTTTGATGCATGAATGGAGAATTACACACAAAATTATGTCGAATTGTCCATTTTGACGAGTATTCACGTAAACACAGTTGATTATGTCTTAAGTTAACGTAAACAGTAGGGAGAACGTGTATTGGTATATTGCATACTTTGCAGCTGTGCATTCAGTTTTAAAGGCCTAATTTAGTTGCTATTGATGGAGTCATTGATGTTAATCAAGCAACAAAAGAAAGACAGAAAATCACGCACTGCTCTTGACTGAAAAACTTTAGTAGCCCTAAAGATTAATCTAAATTTATTTATAGAAATAAATATGTCTGCTTGAAAGAATGAAGAATATGGTAAAGAAGTTGCTATAAAGAATGCATAATCAGCCTATATAACCATTGGTATTTCATTAAAAAAGACCATGTTCTTGTTCTTTATGAGAAATGGTTTTATTTAATTTGAACAGAAAGGCATGTTGTGTGTCACCGCAGTTAAACAACCTTAATATCAAACCTATATAATGAGTTTGGAAATTTGAGAAATGCTTAATAAATGCACTGTAACTAAACCTATTCGATTTTAGCCGACTAAATTTACTGTAGATTTAGTCGACTAAAATCTTATGATATTTAGTTGACTAAAACTAGACTAAAACTACAAACAATTCAGATGACTAAAATAGTACTAAAACTAAATAGCATTTTCGTCAAAAAACTGACTAAAACTAAATCAAAATCTGCTGTCAAAATGAACACTGG
>JADLZN010004081.1:0-299326 GCA_018155175.1 Sinocyclocheilus anophthalmus
TGTTGATGTACATATGGCAGAAATGTACGGAAAATCAATTAAATAAGTAATCAAACAGACGATGAACACTATAAACAGCAATTATTATATGATGCAATCAAAAACTTATAGCAAAATTTGGTAGTTCGTGTAGTTGTTTCATTGGTTTGGCAATCCTCTGTGTTGGCGTCATCGTCATTCTGCAGGTGTTTCTGGCTGAGCTTGTGTTACCACGAGTTGCATTATTTTAATGCTTGGCCAAGAGATGTAGTCCTTTAATCTAATTTAACAGAAAGGAAGTGCTAAATCTGAACCTGAACCTTTCGAAGCTATTCCAAGTTTGGAGCCCCCAAAAAAAAAAAATGCGAAAAAGCTATAACTCCTTTTAGTGGACTTTGCTATCGCTGGCACTAACCAAAATTCCAGAGTTTTGCGACAGCTTAGGTAGCGTGAGGATATGTAGCGTGGTAAGAAGACTATGTTGGTGTAACCGCAGTAGCCTAACCATTAATATCGCCTTATAGGTAAGCTAAAAATTGTGTTGTAATGGCCTAGCCGGAACTTAATGCGCCCAGTGCAGGAGCTGTCGTTAAAATTTTGGTGGATACTATGATCTCAGTGATCTTTCCTTGACCTGGTTAACGGACACTCTTCTATAGCCTGCTTGCACTTTCTGTGACCTTACCTGTATCTTGTTTTCTAATTTGTCCCTCGGGAACTTGGTAAGATTCTGACAACCACGCCCTACGTGCAGTAACAATATGTCCAGTTCTAGGAGGTCAATGAATGCATCGACACTACTTTTCTTGCATCATACACGGTAAACATGTTATGTGTCAATTGACAATTGTTTTCTAATATGGCAGAATGCTGTTATTTTTGTAACATGGGAAAATATGATATTTTCAAAAGAAAATTTGCTGTCTTAGATACCAACCGCAGATTGTTGACTGTAATGACGTACCATTAGACTCCGATCTAGCTATGGGCATAATATAGTATCCAAGAGATTTGTCGTCTTTCTTTTGGCTTGTTTTTTAGAATTTCTTTAGAATTCGTCACTGAGAATTCGTCAAATTTAGAATTAGAATGTAGAATTATTCAATAGCAATGACACACCGTCTTATACTCTAACTGCGGAGCAATCAGGTCTCAGAGTTAAAAAACGTAAGCTCATAAAGCTCATTTCGATTGTGAATTTCCCTCACTGTTTGTGTTTGTTTATTTTTTGATTCACTAAAGAGCCCCAGTTTCATTGGTAAAGTCCAGGTTTGAAGGAACCGTGAATCGCACTGGGTTTTTTCACAACTGGTCGTATCATGTCAGTGTGTCTTTTTACTTTTCAAGACCCCCAAATACAACTCAGATATAAAGACTATCTATTCGCCATTATTTCCATGTCGTGTCGCTGTGCCTTTTTATTGAATCCCATTCAATCATCCCTGCAAGCTCACATTCACACTAGGTGAAACCCCTTTTTTTAATTGGATATATGTGATTTATTCCTTTTTGTAGGCTTGAAATCGTATTCTGTAGTGTTTTAGTGCTTGCTGTAGTGTTTATTTACATGTTAAATGGAATATCTTTCATAAACTGCAATAATTATAAATATATCACTTAGCCAGCCTCCCGTCCTGAACCATTCGGCTATCTACACAGTCCCACTTCGTTCACGATCCTGCACATGACCCCGCTTTCCCCCATTTTCTTTTTTATCGTGTGTTTTTTTCTTTAAATAATAAGCGTTTCCCGTGTCCACGGGGCTGTCCAGCCATTAGTCCTGCCCTGTGACTCTTTCGCCCCGTCTCTCGGTAAATTACAAAGGTCGACTGTAATATTAACTAATCTTTCTTGGTCATCTCCAAAGACTCTGGTCCTATCTGCTGCTCCTTGTTGTTGCAAATTATTCATCTTTCCCTCAGTGAGTATTTGAAGTGAATTTCCCAGGGTATAACATTATGCAGTGTTTTTTATTGTGCAATGCGTTAATTGGATAGATATGCTCTACCCTTTCACTACATTACGGGGGTGGCACAGCTTTTACTCCTTGGCTTTCTACTTGCCCTTCTATCCCGTCCATCCGAGTCTTTGAAGAAGTTTTGGTCTACAGAAGGAGCACGAATCAATGGACTTTATCTGACAGCGCGATCATCTTTCTGTGCAGCAGTACGATGTGCTCTTGTAAACAGTGCAGAGAGTTTAAGAGTGAGTCTGGCTCTATCTTGGCTCAGCACCTTTTCCTTTCGGGCTCCGGGTATTTTTTCTGCAGCCTTTCTGTGCCTCGCCTTGATGTCCTCCCCTGTTCCACATGAAAAGATTTAATCTCTCACCTCTAAGCGGATTCATTTAAGTAATTTGCTTATTAGATAATTCCAAGGGCTTTTCAGCAGTATTTGTGATCCACAGCAGTAAATTCAAATGATCAAGGAAGAGAAGAATTCAATTCGCTGCCAATTGACTGGAACCTGCAACCACTCGATAAACGTGCCATCTCAAATTCTGGCATTGCTTATTGCATACAAACCCAGTTTAAAATTAGTCACATACATATTTAATATATAAAGATAAATTTTTCATCTATTTAGAAATCACAATTTAGCTTTTTTTTTTTACCCAAAATAATTCAGATGATGTAACGCATCAATACTACATGGTTCCATTACCACACCTACGAACGAGTCCATGCACCCACCATAAAGCTTCCTCTCAAGCGCAACTTTCACAACAGCAATAGGACTGATCCTGCCTATATCCATAAAATTGGCTCAGTTATTTCAAGCTTAATCACATCAAGGGTAAACGATGAGACACAGCTTGCATATAGTATATAAACCTCCTCCCCCCCTCAACCTAAGAGGATTATACAGCATCTGATAAGGCCGACGATGACAGTACTACCCTGGGTTATGAGCACATGATGTGACTGGCATAAGCAGACGATGTTTAGGGCTCTGGGGATTCAGAGATTTTCTTTTATTATTTAAAGAAATAACTTTTGATTTATTTTTTTTTTTTTTTTTGTGTCTTTTGATTGTTGCTCTTGTTACGCTTAACATTGTTCCAGTGAGGAAGCTTTGTGTATGTTTTGATAGCCATGTGATGAAATGCCGTTCAGCGTTGTTCAGTTGATTTAATCCAACAAAAAGCATAAAAATAGGAATAATTTATATTTTGACAACCTTCATTTAATTTGACATACCGGTTTTGGGTTGTTATGATTTTTAATGTTTTTGAAAGAAGTATTTTAATGACCACCAAGCTGCATTTCATCACAAATACAGTAAAAAGAGTAATATTTTGAAATATTATTAAAATTTAAAATAATTGTTTTCAATTTGAATATATTTTAAATGTAATTTACTCCTGTGATGGCAAAGCAGAATTTTCAGCGTCCATTGCTCCAGTCTTCAGTGTTGTGATGATTAATATTTTTGTGGGTACTGTGCACCGTGACATTTTTCATGATTCTTTGATTAATAGAAAGTTCAAAAACAGCATTTATGTGAAATATAAATATTTTATAACATGTGTTGTTTACTGTCCACGTTTTATCTATTTTCAAACTGCTGTTCCTATGTCTTTCATAAAAGTGATTATTCCTTACGGACAAAGCTAATTCTTACTGACTCCATAAAGAATGAACTACAAATGAGGCTAATGAGAGTTTACTAATAAAAATTACGAGGTATATGATCCCAGACTATTAAATGACTTAGCGCTAATTTCAATCATCACCTGGGTTTAGTGCCATCCAGAGGGGGGTGTGCATACATTAACAAATTCTTGGCTGTTAATCAGAATTTTTTTTTCCCCCCCCACACCTTTAGTAATTGTACATTTATGCAAAATCCATTCAGTCAATTTCTGTCCTTTGTTGTTCAACTGATGAATCATACAACGTACGTTTCCCAGTAGGGCAGGGGTTTGATTGTGGATGATTAAAATGTCTCTACGATCTCCTTTTGAAGAAATATCGTAGTATCGTTCTACAGCGCACATTCTATCACCTGAAATGCTGGCGCCGCCGAATCAATATACTGTACAACGAGACATACATTCACATCAGTGTTAACTCAGTGGTAGAGTTAAGGTCATTACACAAAATTTGAAATTTTCTCACGTTAAAAAATAAATACGACCTCACATTATGTCAATCACGTTTACACACTGCCTCTGAAACTTTCGTCCATCATAAAAAAATTCAGATTGGGTTCGATTTTCTGCAATTTTTCGCATCCGTAGCAAGCATTTTGAGAGGTGTTTTGACAGTTCAGAGCCACCGACAAGCTAATTCAATCCATAATGACTCCGATTGTTCATTCATCCACTTCATCTCGCAGCACACAATCAGGGGTACTATAGATGCCTTGCACCAGCTGATTCACCTCCTGGCCTATCGCTGCAAATTGGTGGTGCTTACTTTTTAATATTTGGCCTGTAGTATCTTGCTAGCAACAGCTCACAAGGCTGAGTCACTTGACATCCTGACGTAAACTTTGATTGCCCTGTGAGAATCCTTCCTTCTCTCCTTATAAAGGGGGAACTCTCCTTCCTCTCTTTCTCAGGATTGAATGGACCTAATATTTCCTTTCTTTTTCTTTTTTTAAGAAGCGAGAGGACAACAAAATCATCCTCACTGCTTGAAGACTCCATTCAGTGCTGTTTTGCAAATTTTTTCGTAACGGATTTAAAAACATAATATGATATTTTTTCCATATTGCCCACCTCTAGTTTCCAGTGAAAACTTGACGTGACCTACAACCTAAGACAGAACAGTTTGAACAGAATTCACATCCTCGTTTTCATTCGTGTCAAATTAAATATTGAGTCTACTGGGTTCCTTCACCAAAATCCAAAGAAATGCACGGTGACTGGTGTCTTGCTCGTTAAATGCTGCAGCGGAGATGGTCCTTTAACACTGTGCCCTCAGATGTATCTGTCCAATGTTGGCTCTGAGAACAAGTATGAGCTGTCCTAATTGAAATTAAAGCCTACTTCTGCTGGAGTGGATCCCACCCTGCCAAAGGGCTGGCTTTTGCACAGGTGGGCCTTTACAGTTCACATTATGGGAAGAAGTATTTCTGTCACAGATGGTTGGGTTCATTTCTAGTGGCACCTGGCCCCTAGACACACACACACACACACACACATACTCCCACCTACCTATGTACATGTGCATGCTCGTAATGACTTCTCCTTGGGCGCTGTGCCTCTTGTCTTGGGCCGAGCCAGGACATGCATGAGAATGATGATCCTCCTGGTGCACTGACACCCATGTGGGGGCAGGAGCCTGCAGACCCTGGACAGCGCATGCTGCTTCTCACACACTCCCTCCACTGTATACTCCACACGATGAGGGAAAAACCCGTGTTTGCCTCGCTTGCCCCAGTGCTGATAGGTTTCTTTGGGTCTACTGCCACTGTTTTTCAGTGCTGGGGCTCACTTGGAAGTCATCTGTTTTTCTATAGCTTTTTTTTCTTCCTCAGGGCCATTAGCTCACTGCTGGTTAATGTTTTGTCAGAGTTGCGTTCATAACGGTCTGTTTGCCAGAGTTTTGCAGGTAATAAATAACTTTAAAAATTAAATCCTCAGTCATTTTTTCTTCTAAAAAGAAAGAATTCCAGTATCTGGCCTACATCGGCAGCGACCTAAGGCAGCATCCCCCACCACTATGATGGAATCCCATATTTGGAGTGTCTACGGTGCAATACACTAATTTAAGCGGTAGTTCACCCAAGAATTAAAATTCTGTCATTAATTACTCCCCTCATGTCGTTCTAAACCCATAAGAACACCGCCGTTCACTTCGAACCAAATTAAGATATTTTTTATGAACTTCTGAGAGCTCGCTGAGCCCGTAAATCAGTCCCGATAGACCGCAATATAATGACCACGATCAATCGGTCCCCGAAACACGGTAGCAAGACATTGGGTCAAATAGTCCATGTGACATCAGTTTTTCAACCGTAATGTTATGAAGCTACGTGAATACTTTTTGTATGCAAAGAAAACGAAATAACGACTTTCTTCCCACAATTTGTCTCCTCAGAATTGCGGATACTCTCCAAAATGGCGCCAGGGTGTCATGGAGGAGACGAATTGTTAAATAAAGTAATTATTTTTTTTTCTTTTGTGCACAAAAATATTCTCGTAGCTTCATAAAATTAAGGCTGTTAGCAATTTATCTAAGTTCACGGTGTTAAACTGTGTAAATGTACAGATAATCATAATGATTTAAGTACTGTTGTACTATACAGTAATAGTGTACTGTATACTGTAACTATTGTACAATTAACTAATTGTTAAATTATTTGATAGATGTATGTCAGTATTGGATGAAATATAAGGTTTTAGAGAGTGTAACGTTAGTATGCTGTTAAGATGATGGCATAAATTACGATTTTTTTTATTGTTTTCAAAAGATGTCTCATTTCCGTGGCCTCGGAGATATGGCTGGGGCATTTATCTTTGATCGGAATATACCTCCACGTAACAACATGTATAGTGGGGGTGTAAGATTTTTTTTATACATGTTTAAAAACTGGTTTTTCTTCACTTCGAAATTGTATTTAATTTATTTAAACAGTGTATTTTTTTATTATAGTGTTATGGATGAGCTGACTTTTCCGGCATCCGTTATTACCAGTCTCAGTGTCACTGATCCTTCAGATATTTAATATGTGACTTGGGTTTTTAAGAAGCATTATTTTTATTAAAATGTTTACAAAGTTAATTGCTGCCTTAATGGTTTTTGTGCAAACTGTGATCCTTCTTTACATTTAGAGCAGCATTTTATTTAAGATAAAATCTTAATAAATAATAGCATACCATAACGGTCTTTAATGTCACCTTTGATCATTTAATGCCTAACCTGCCAAATAAAGTATTATTTATTTCAAACAAAAAAAAAATCTCACTTTCCGCCTGACCAAAGCTTCTGACCTAGTTGACATAGCTCTCTATTCTATTCTATTCTGTTCTGTATTTTAAATTACCTTAAGGGAGAATTTCATATTCTTTGGATCTCATATCTTTTATACCATATATTTGTTCTTTAAGATGCCAGGATACAGATCC
This sequence comes from Sinocyclocheilus anophthalmus, assembly GCA_018155175.1. Lineage (NCBI taxonomy): Eukaryota > Metazoa > Chordata > Actinopteri > Cypriniformes > Cyprinidae > Sinocyclocheilus > Sinocyclocheilus anophthalmus. The sequence goes on from JADLZN010004081.1 coordinate 7,057, forward strand.
CGTTGGTTTAATGTTGTTTGCTTTAATATACTCTCAGCAGACATGAGCAGAACCGGCTCAGGCAGAATTTGTTCTGATAAGCCAGAATCCACGAGTAGATGGCACTCGCGCCATTTCCTGAGTTCTTAATACCTTCCCCTTATCTCTTGTGCTGCAGACAAAAGAAAAATATAGTCTGTGTTTTCATAAATCAGGACATAATATCTGATTTTTGAATAGCAGTCTTTGTAATGGCAGAAATCTCAAACACAAACTTACCTCGGCCAGATTAAAAGGCAATGCAATCATCTTAACCTGTCAAACGATCCTTGCACCGCAGTGGTTTTGGATGAGTGCGTTTAGATGCAGCCAAGCGTGTATTCACACTGAGCTTCTTCCCTTCCCCTAAAGAGCAATGTGAGGTGCTGTCTCTTTAAGTTGAATTAAATCCAGCAGATATCTCAACCTCGGGCCATTAGTTCCAGAGGAAGCAGGCATTATGAGTAATTATACCAAAACTGCCATTATTAATCCGGCCTCGTCTTCCCTGGGGGCCACTGCACAAATGTCTTGGGTGGAAATGCTCAGGATACAGGAAGGTGCAGATGATGTCTCTCTTCCTGTTGTTTATCCCCACACACTCATTGCACTGTTGGTTTTTATCACGAATTACACAATATTAAGGAATAAATGAGATTCTTCAATGGCGTCTGAGATCGATCCTTCAGACCAACAGGGAATGTTACAATAGGCTAGTCATTAGTGTGTCAGCATAAACAGAAACAAAAAAAAGCTGTGCTAACGTGGGCGACAGCGTTTAAAGGTGAACTGAGTCATTTCTGTGCTGCTATTGTCAGGAAATGGAATTGCAAAAATAGTGTTTTTAAGCAGTTTTCCTCAAAACATTCCCTCCCTCTTCCATTGTTGGGCCAAAAAAAACTAGGCCTGTCCCAAAAGCGATAGGTTAAAATTAACAAGTTCTTTAGTATGTTAGTCTTCTTTTAAAAAGTGCACTTCTTCAAAGCACAACAGAAGATTTTTATACAAAATAATGATTTAGACATATTTTAGTAAAGCTTCTCAAAAGTATACAGAAGTATGTTAAGAAACATAATCATGAAAATGTAGTCTTTTTAATTACAATAAAGTTGCCTTTTATACATCTTCTGTTCGCATTTATCTTCACAGTCATACTTTGCTATTTAAAGTACACTCAACACAAATGCAACATCAATGCAATACACAAGCACACTTCCTTTTAAAGGGGTTTACCTGGTCATCCCTGTATGACTTTTGCCCTCTGTAGAACAAAGAGTACCGTTTCACGTTTTGTCCATAAGAGTAAAACTCCAAACCGTTCCGACACTACTTTTTGAGTTCCCCTCAGCAACAAAGGAAGAAATCTCATGTTTGGACAAGCTGGCTCATGACCGAAAACATGCGTGCCGCCATAACGTTTCTTGACATATTCGATGTGAAATGTCCACTGGGTGGTGCTAAAAGAGCGATCGTTTTTTTCCCTGGAAGAGATGAATGTACATATGGTACATTTTATGTGACGTTGCTCTTGTAGGTGTCACCACAGTTCTGACTTGAAATGTCCGTTGAGTGGCGCTATAAGTCTAATGCTCCGTGACATTTTAAAATAGCGTACCAACTGCACTACATGTGATGTAAAAATGCAATCGCAAGCATGCCGTTTTAGCTTGTTTTTCGATTTCTCAACTTTCTGCTCTTTCATCGTGAGTCGTGTTTTTGACGGGATTTATACCCAAGGATTCGGCTTCCTAAGTCCAATTCCGTGCTGTCTGTTTTACCAGCTCTAGTGTTTATTTCTGTTGGAAACTGCAGTGATATGTACTTATTGGTACGTATTTCGCGTCTAGCGAAAAAGAGCCCCCAGGTATGTTTTTGCCATGAGACCAGGTAGTGTATTGAATCATCCTAAGAGTAAGTAACAGATGCCACAGCTGTTATTTTTGAGTTAACTTTCCCTTTAATATTTTCCCATAACAATATAACGCTCTTGACCGAATATATGTGTGGATAAAAGCTGACTAGGCTAGGCTGTTTTGTTTATTCGTTCTTGTAAAGATTCTGCTAACAGCAGTGTGCTCTAATACCATGAGTGTTTCGGGTTCTGAAGCCAACACAATGGACATGATTGGTGTTTGGCCTCCTCGTGAGTACCTTTATCACATGCCCTGCATGTCGTCTCAACTCTCTGACTCTGAGTAGGCCAGCGTGCTGTGTGGAGAGAAGATGGCCCACAGCTAAGACTGCCTGGTGGCAGATGGTTAAACTCAGGGACGCCTTACAGTCAGAAACGAACGCGGCCCAGATAGCATCGTCTCTTATCGTGCTGAGCAACCCCAGGGTTGGCAAATTGATTAATACCAGCCTTTCATCTCAGAGAACCCTCATGAAGATATCATTGCCGCTAAGGAGAATGTCTCCAATCCACCAGACTGACAATAGATGACACCTCTTATGAATTACCGGCGCCCTAATTCCACTTCAACCTTCATTATCATCAGTCTTTGAGGTTATCTAGGCCTCATTATGCAACCAGAGATGTGTCTCTCTCTACCTCTGGATAGAAAATGGCGACTACCATCATTGATTATTTTTCGACGCTGCATCCCAGATCCTTCAGTATGGATGTTTTTGCACATCTTGAAAGCGCATCACCTGATCTCAAGGTTATCTCCTGTGTATCTCGGTCTGCAGAGAAATGAGAATCGATTACAGTGGGATGGGCGTCTCTCTAGGCCTGCCCCGGGGCTAAATCTCAACGAGCAGGCCTCTGTGTTCATTTGAACTGAGTCGACAGTGTGGCTAACTGTGGTCGTTAGCTGCGTCTGACGCGGTGGATTTACAGACTTGGCTGCTGTTTGCCGTGACACGGAGTTGCCCCCTCCTCTTCTCCTTTCTGTTCAATCAACCCAGCTCATTGGCGGCACCGGCCCCCCTCGCTCCCTCCCTGTGTCTGAGTAATGGCCTGCTTCTCCCCTCCTGTCACCATGAAAGGTGGCTCTGGCTCTTTGCTGTTCTGCCTTTTTTTCCACGCACATCCTTTCAACCGGCAAGGCAATCCCAACTGAGATCTCTATCCTGGGTGATTTATCTGATATATGAAGCATAGATCCCGTCTCATCCTCGCTCTATCTCTCTTTCACACACACTGATGGAACGATCCTCATTGTAGTGCCCCATACATTAACTGATCAAAAAACTTCTGCTCTTCAATCACCACCGATTAAGGATCCAAATTGCTCATAGCAGCACTCGTTTTCCATTGGAGCCGCTGGGGACAGATTTCACTATTGAAACTATCTTTGTGTTGGGATATATTTTAGGCTTGTTTCCCTCTATGTCATAGCCTGCATATTTTCAACTGATAATTGATAACTTACCTGTTAGCATTGTCATAACCGGTTGGTATCTATGTTAATATGGCTCGTTTCAGCCCGACGCAGTTGTCATTTTCATGTCCTGCGCCACATTGTTAAAATAGCAAATTAATTTTGCACCCATTTGTGTGGTCATGGGTGTGCTGGTCTTAAAATGAGGTGTGTTCAGGCGCATTGCTATATTTTGAGGCAACTGAAATGGACTGCGCCACTGACCAACTAAAACCTGCTCTAAAGTCAATGGCGCAGTATTTTTTTCTTTGTTAGGAAAGACTCGTAGTAAACGCAATATCGGGGTGCAACACGCCCATACACTTTAGCTTTTACCCACACGGGAAGTGGATGCACAGAATCACACAAACATTTAACCAAAACAATTTGGATAAAAATTAATTATTGCGTGAGCACAAATGGCTATTGTTCAAAGGGGAATGGCATGAGACTCGTGATTTGTTTTATGGCACGTTATCCCAAAACACACCCATTACTCATTATAGAATAGCAACGCACCCTTTTAAGACCATGCGCCAGGGCGTCGCCACCATTTTTTCTCCATACCTTTAAATTAGCAAAGGTGGATTCGGACATGCCCTAAGTGCAATTGCGCTGTGCGCTTTAGACCATGCACTTAGATCATTAAAGGGGATCGTATGATTTATTTCAAGTTTTCCTTCTCTTTGGCGTGTTACAAGCCTTGTGTCAAAAATAAGATTCTCGTAAGGTTGCAAAGACTAAAGTCCAAATCCAAGAGATATTCCTGGTATAAAAGTTAAGCGTCAAGTCACACCTACCTAAAATGACTCTTCTAACATGCCCCCACATGTTCTCGTACTGTGGGGAAAATTCATAACCCGCCCAAATGTTCCACCCGGCAAAGAAAGAGAGGCTTAACTTTTTATTCTCGCCTTAAGACTTTGTGTCTTGCGCTGCCACACACGCCGCTCGGCCCTGGTCGTGAAGGGCTCTGTGTTTGTTTTTCGTTGTGAAAGCTAAACTGCTTTGTTTGGTCTTCCAAAAGAAGACTTTATCCGCTTTGTCATGCCTAGAGCTGCTCCGTGCTGGTCGCTGAGGAAATACATTAACTTCGAGCTGTGGATCGCCGGATCGGCTTTCACTGTGGACTAAGCGGAGTCCAGCCCGGGGTCCGTCCCATGTGGGGCCACAAGCCCGCCGTCCTATCGTCGTTCCCAAGCCCGCTGGCCATTCCTCACTCTAGCCCGCTGGCCGCCGCTCACTCTAGACTGCCGTGTGTGGCGCTGTGTGTTTCGTTGTGAAAATCGAAACTACTTTGTTTTGGCCTTCCAAAAGAGGACACAACAACAAATCAGTAGTTAAGTTGTATTTACAAAACTGTTCAAGAACAGTTCAACCCAAATATTCAGATGTATGCTGCTTGCGACATTTTATGGCGGACTGTTTCCTGATTCTGGTAGAGTAGACTACAATGCCGTCTGTTTTGACTCACAGACTGTAAGTACGTTTTCCTTTAAAGGATTTGCCCACTGATGATTCAAACGTGAGTTTTAAACAGTGTAGAGTAGCGCTTGTCGTTTGTCGTTTCTCTTCTGTCTTTCACCGATCACAAATGCAGCACAGGGTTATCTAGTTTAAACACGCGGCAACGATGCAACGCAATGCGTAAAAAGACAGTATAAGTCATCATATTCTGTAATTATGTCCCCACTGGATGCAATAATTTATAATGGGTTTTCATGTTTTTTGTCTCATCGCTCCGGCCGGGACACGGCATCACAGTATGGTAAGGGGCATAACATTTCCGTCACACGCTTGAGGTATTCGGCCAATCACAATGCACTGGATAGCTGGCCAATCAGAGCCCACCTCGCTTTTCAGACGATGAGCTTTTGTAAAATCTACGCGTTTCAGAAAGGCAGGGCATATGAGAAACAATAATGTACAGTATGTAGAAAAAAATGTTTTTTTAACCTTAAACCGCATAAACATTTTATTTCACCAAATACACAAAATAATGTTCTTTTTAGCAACATCATACTGGACCCCTTTACATAGATGTCCTTAATGGGTGGGTAAAGCATATAATGATATTCTAGGGAATTGTGCTGTTTTCGAATGTTCTCAGCAACCGTTTGGATTATGATATGAGCATATAATAACATAATGTAATCTAGGGAAATAGTGTGCTTTTTGTGTAGAGATTTGGGAGTGTATGTTGGGTCTAGATGTCATATTTTGGGCTCAGGTGCCGAATCTTTCAAAGTCACACCAGAGGTGTTCAGCTGGGATTAGGACTTGGCTTTCTGCAGACCAGTCAAGTTCTTGCACACTGACTGAATCATTCATTTCTTTTTAAACATTGCCTTATAAACAATATATTCTATTGTCATGTTAGAATAGAAAAGTGTCCCGTCCAAACTGTTGCTATAAAATTAGAAGCACTCAATTCCCTAGAATATCATTATATGCTTAATCATTAAGATTTGTATTCATGGAAATTACTTTAGTCAAAGCACACATTTGAAGGGGTGTCCCAATACTTTTGTCAATATAGCGTATCTTTCAAGACTTACTGATACAAAAAAAATATAGTTAAACTTTATTTGGAATACTACTTGTGCACAATGCACGTTTCTTAATATTAAGCCTAAAACGTATTTTATTGATGATGATTGTATGATCTTTGAATAATATCAGTCTTTTAATGCAAGATATTTAAAGTGTATCTGTGGTTCCACTTTAGCACAATCAAATATACTTCAGTATATCTTTAGTTGGACTTGAGCACTACCTTTGCACAAGTAAAATGCATTAAGCACACAATTATTTGTTCCAATTTAGCAGACTTAAAAAAACATTTTCGCTACACAGAAAAGGTACAATTTCAGGTTATTTTTATTAAGTACATAAATATGTAAATGTATTTGTAGTATACTTGGCATAAAATAAATATATTTCAAATACATTTTAGTATATTTATTTTTCACTAGGGTACTGAAAGTCATTTTGCCAGCCTTTAGGAGTATGTTAGTAGATGTTTTGGTTTGTAGATTGGCTCAAATTTAATGTTTACTGAAAGTCACAAACAGATAAGTTTTAATCTCTTTGGCCTTTAGACACACATAAATGAATCTGAATATCTGTCTAACCCTTTATAGTTAATACATGATTCTGTATGAATAAACACACCTTTAATAGAACAACCTAAACAAATGAGCATGAAATGGAACCATTTAGAAAATTTGAGAGAAAGACAGTGGCAGGCATTTGCCGTCAAATTTTGTCTCGTACTAAATTATTCATCAAGATCGGGAACCAACTACTGCTATCTTGGTCGCAGGGGGGTGGGTTGCATCTGGCACCAGCGAGACTTTTCAGATTTCCTGAGCGTGGTTTCCATACTGGCTGAGAATAGACCACCTGTAAAAATGCAAAAAAACACAATTTCAAAGCTCTGTCTTTCTTTGGCACTTTCACATACCATTGCAGGAATAAACAGAATTTTCTATTACTAGTCTCACTGGTCAAGTTCTGCAGTGTGGGGCTGGTGTGTTTTCAGAGGCTGTGGTGAGCGTGCGCAGCGCCCTGAATTTGTATTCCTGGTTGCGTGTGTGCCGTTCAACTGATTCTTTTTTCTTCTCCATCTTTTGGCTTCTTTCTATGTCTGCATGTGTGCTTATGCACTACGATCGCCCGCTCCCTTGTGCACCCCTCCCTTCTCTTTCTCTCTTTTCCTTAGACACACACTGCACCGCTCTCCTCTCCTTCGCTCTCCCTGTTTCTCTCTACATCTCTGTAGCAGTCTCTGGTTGAGCATCCAGAAGGAGGACCGTGCGTCCTGCACCTTGCGCTTGCGGTAAGCAACGCTTCTTGTTTCTGAGGTTTTTTTTCTCAGCCTTTGCTCTCAGTCCCATCAATCCCGGGAGAAGAGCTATCGAGGATCGCGAGGAGCCTAATTGAATTAGCATGCATTTCACCACAGCGGCGCACGTACGGATTTTGGTTGTCCACACTTCGGCTGCGAGGGGCATTTTGCTGGTAATACTGTCAGACTAAGCACATTAGCAAGTGAATGCTTATCGGAAAGGGGGAGGGAAAAGAGAAAAGAGAGATAAAATGCAGGGCTAATCGATACAGTGTCCGCATCAGAGGCAGAGACAAGAATCCAAGAGAGCGATCCAGGATGCTGCTGGAAAACTGATCCAGCTCCGCTCCAGGTCTTCCACTTCGAGAGGGAACGTGCAGCAGAGAAGCTTCACGCTGCGTCTGCAGTCAACGCGTCAGGAGTCACAGCCGGCTTTATTTATTTATTTGCTGCTTTTCCCCTCTACCATGCTGCAGCAGAAGTATCTCTTTCTCTCCGTCTGTGAAAAGGAAATGTGAGCGCTTCATCACTCCCGGGTCAGTCTCATCCTATCTGTTTCCTCCTTTCTCTGTTTCCTGTCATCTTTTAATCGGCATTAGAATAATCCATTAGCCACCGGGATGTCTCTTATCTCCTCTTGCGTGATAGAGGAGCTGCCCTCTGAGGGAGACTGGTCTAAATAGCATGCAAGCCGTACCTGAGGCTGGGAAGTCGAAGGGAGACGCCTCCAGGCATCTCTTCAACCTGGAGCGTTTCGCCCCTCATCAGTTAAGCCACAAAATCTGCATCCAGAAATATTGATCCTCGCGGCCGTGATTAGAACGCTTTTGGGAGTTGCAGCGCAGATGATTATCGACTCGATTGAGCCTGCTCTCCTCCTCCTCCTCTTCACAGACAAGCTCCCTTGTTTGGTTTTCTTTCTTTTTTGATAGTCACCAAACGTGAAAGCCAGGAGGAACTGCCCAATTGGTTTTTTCCCCCTTTGGATTTTTGAAGCCGGACTTGAAAGGAATTTCTTCTTTTTTGAGGATTTTATCGTCTTTGGAAACCTATTGTGAAAGCCTCGGGGCTTTGGGTAGCATTGTTTTCTTCTGCATTGTTTACTTGACCCGTGGATAATGATTGACGTGGGCAACCCTCTCTGAGATGTACTCTTTCCAACGGGTGGGACAAATGGGGTGTGGAAGGGCCTACGCCGGACCTTCTTGCCCCAGACTGGAGGTGATGCTTCTGGGCTGGGAGTGTGGCGGAGGCAGCTGGCTGGGCCTCGGCTCTTGGTGGAGATTGGCATTATCGCTGGCCTTGTTGGCCTTGATGCCGGACAGAACGGCCAGTGCCCGTGTGTCTTCCAGCCTGAGCACCACACACCATGTCCATCACTTCCATAACAAGCATGGTACCGTACCCATCGCCATCAACAGGATGCCCTTCCTCACAAGAGGAGGCCACGGTAAGCCCTCACTCTTTCCACTTTATCGACCGGACTGCTCAGACCCAATGGGTCTAGAAAGCTTTGATTGATTAAGAAGAGTTAGTACACTGGAAAGCAGGCTGTTGATACAGCACCTTGATATGTGTGCGCATGCCCCGAGTTTCGCTTGGTACGTCATGTGCGCACTTTGATCTGTGCTTTAATAGATCACATGGGGAGTGGCCTTGTGCTCTTTGCACTCACTGCAGATCTAGAGGAGAGATGGGTTTGTTGGATAAAAGTGTCAACCAGATGTGCTCTTTTTCATGTCCAGCCACGCCACTGCTCCTTGCCAGGCATCTTTTTTGACACCTGTGTCAATCAAAGATCGTGTGCTGCATTGACAACCTGTCTTCCTGTTGAGCTCTAGCATATGTTGAGTGTCCAGTGAGCTTGTCATATTACAGCGATAATCCTCAAAGTCGAAGAGCTGCCCTTTAATCACCTGGTAGAGTTTCTAGTAGCGTAAGCATATTTATTTTTCTGGTGTTTGGATTGTGATCCAGGTCTTGCATCTTCTATAATAGGTCAGAGTTTTTGTTTGATTCATGTTCTCCCACCTTGAGATGCACAGATTATCAAATAAAAGAGGACAACAGCAACAATAATAGTAACCTATGATTATTAGTTACAAATGTATGCATTTACTTGTATGTGTATGTGTATCTATATGTGTGTGTATGTATGTGTATTGCACAAATTGTTAAAAAAAAGTTTTTTTCCAGTTTTTGCAGCATTTGCTAAACACTACTGTTCACATTGATCATAAGTGGCAGTAAATACATTTATTATGCTACAAACAAATACATAAACACCAAATATATGCTGTTCTTTTTAACTTTTTATTTATCAAAAAATCCTGAAAAAAAATTATCTATTTTGACAACAATATCAAGCAACTGTTTCCAACATTGACAATAGGGCTGTCACGATATTAGATTTTTCACACCACGGTTATTGTGGACAAAAGAATTCACAATATCGTTATATCTATAGAAACCTTGCCAAATCAGCCAAAAACATTTTTACTTTATTTAGTTTTTCTTTTTACCCAATGAACATAAGGATACTGATAAACACAGGGCACATGCATTTTCACATCATCTTCTTCAGGTCACAGCTGACCTGAGACTCTGGCTTTGTCTGTCTTCATTGAAGCTCCCTATGAAATAACGAGAGAAAATACTGTTAAGTTCAACAGTACGATGAATATATATTAACATCAAAACTGGTACTTTAACCTGTTAACTTGCGTACCTGTATTTTAATCTCTTTAACCTATAGTTGCGCCGGCGCCAATGAAGTCATGCAGATAACGAGCTTCTAATTCAGTATTAATGTGTGCTGAGAACGGCCGTAGATGAGGCATTAAATGCATGGAACTGCGACCAACTTAACATTTTACAGAGTTTAATGTAGCAATGTGGTCGCTCAGTTTTTCTAGATTTGTTTTAATAGTGTAATAGATTTGAACAAAGAAATCAAGTGCTACGCACATCTATTGGCCATGATGACTTGATTGCAAATACAAAAACAAAAATTAGACGAGTAAAGAAAACGTGGTACTTATTAAAAGAATCACCCCTTTATTTAAACATATGAACACAGGAAACCGCTGTTAACAGGTTAATGTAACATTTCCCAATTTAAATATATTAAATTAAAATTGCTTATTTTAAATTGTAATAATATTTCACAGTATTACTGTTTTTACTGTATTTTGATCAAATAAATGCAGTCTTGGTGAGAATAAGAGACTTCTTTTAAAAAAATGTCCCTAAACATTTGAACAGCAGTGTCTTTTCTTCATTTGCCAGAAATAATTCTTCTTCAAGAAACAGGCTTCTTTTTTTAAAAACATTACAAACAAAATCTTAACAACCTCAAACTTCTGATGTATTATGCTGATGTAATGTGTGTGTGGTGTGGGTGTGTGTGGTGTGTGTGTGTGTAATATAATATATGTGTATAATAGTGCTGTCAATCGAAAAATTAACTAATTAATCGCACATTTTTATAATCGCGATTAATCCCACCTAACACTAAAGTTTTTAAATATACTTTTATATTGCAAAAATTTCACATTCAATCTTCAAATTAAAGTACAAACAAGATAAAGACAGTATATTTAATATTTGTTTGATGGCATCTTTTTTAATGACTGAAGGTCAGTATCAATGATTATTATTTAATTAGTATCAAATTACCCCCCCCCATTCAACATTGCAGTATAATTGAGAGCTCATTTATTAGACTTTAAAAAATAACTTTTAATTTAAGTGAACTTAAAACAATGTTCACATAAACCTATTATAATAAATGTAATATTTACCTGTGCTTTTCAGCAGAAATATACAGAAATTGAAGTTATCAAACACTAAATTCTAAATTAAATATAGGTGAATCCTTAAAGCAATAAAGTTAATTTTTCCTCTCTTTTTTTTCTTTGTCCTTTGATTAATAGACATCACAGCAGCTGGTTTTTAGGTTATTTTGGCTGTTATTTCTTTAAGAGCTGCCGCTGCTGATCGTGACGTGGATCTGACATGCATCATATTTTCTCTCATCTCTCTTTACCTTTTCTGACCCACTTCAGGTCGTAAAATCTGTACTAATGAACTGACGAGTTGAATCGAGTGTGTTAGATGAGGGAGACAGTTTCCTTAAATGTGACTCATATAAATATATTACATGCATGCACAGTTTTAAGGCAGCTTTAATCGTATTTTTGGTAACTTCATGACTTAACTAACCATGACATTGCATGTGCGTAGTTTATTTCACGCTTTGATATGAAAATATACAGGCTATTTGCGTTAGTATTTTAAATGCTTTAAACTGAATGAATGAACTCCTGCGTTAACCGCTAATTTTGACACCACTAATCTATATATATATTAATCTAGTATATTCTCAAGCCAAATGAGATCTCATTGCTGACACAAAAGTCTTTTTCACAATGCTCAGGTTTTTATTTTTTTTATAAGATTGACGCCTTTACTATTTCTCAAACCAGCATTGTATGAAACAGAGCAGCTTAACAGTGATCAGTGTTGCTAGTTGCTCAGTGTTGTCACATCTGCATGAACTCAAAGCAGTCCATGTGCATCTGCTTTACTGCTGCAAACAGAAAGACAGAGCTGGTGATTGTTCAAGTCATTTGATTTTTGTCAATGAATCAATTAACTTCTTTTATGGATTTAACAGCTGAAAGAACAAAACTCTACCAGTTCCATTCCAGTTTATAGACTTTCAACTCAACTTCCGCTCAATACCACTCACATACTGAGATCTGGAATACTGCGAGTATAGACTACTCTGTTGTACACCATTGTACATCAGCACTCTTGGGATTGAACTTGGCTAATCAAGAAGAATTACCTGCTACAATGGGGGTTAAGTTGTGTTCATACCAAGTCAAAATTAATTACCTTGAGAGTATAACTTATTTACAAAAAACCACACCAAAACTAGTGCCGACTATCGCTAACAATGGACAAAATTGAGCCTCTGAATAAAATAAATAAATAATCTCAACAATATTTTGGATTCATCGTGAAGGAAGTCATAAAGATGTATTGTGTTGCTCTGTAAATAGTGCATGTTCTTGATACTGAAAATGCTAACTTGTTTTGAACACCAACCATCCACACGCTTTTAAATTCCATGTTAATGAATTTCAACATGTAAACTTAGCTTTGCTTTTATCTTAGCCTTCTCACATTCGGAGAACAAACATGGGCGTAACCAACAAGATGACTTTCATTTTCATGTAGTAGTTGATCAGTAAAGCGGTCATGCGTTGTTTTGTTGTCTGAGTGCTGGACGCATTTATGGCTGCTGGACACTTAGTGGAAGAGGGAAGCAACGAGAGTGGGGACATTGGATAGCCACAATCAATGTGTCACCTCCCACACAAAGCGAAGTTATAGTAGCCGAGCTTTCCATCTGAAGGGTCTGGGAGGACAGTGTTAAATTATCCTTTTAAACAGAGAGGGTTAGAGGGATCAGTCCTTCATCCCCAATGACAAGTAGTTCAACGGGGGAATGTGATCCCACACAGTAATGGGATCATCAAGGCAACTGTTAGCAGAATCATGGCCCTTTCTGAGTTTTTCATTACCACTGGTATTGTCAGTCCGATTCACTGCTTCCGTCTTGACATTAATCTCACCTGCCCTCCCATCCGTCTGCCACAAAATATGCAATGAATTTTCAGCGTCCTTATCGCGTGGAAACAGGGCTGGCAATCCTGACGGAGCCAAGGTGGAGCCGGCATGTCATGAATTACATCACCGCTCTTGTAAGGCATCTACACAACCATTACCGGAGTCCCACAACTGAATGTGGCTGTCAGAGTGTCCAACCCTGATGCAACTACGGCTGATAAAGTATACACTCACAAAAGTGACAGATCATTTGAGCTGTATGAACTCCGCGGCACTTTTAAATTCTGCTCCTTATTTCAAAACGGATTTGCATTTTCCAGCACTTTCCAGTATTGTTGTTCCCATATACTCTGTGCATATATCAGATGCACAAGAGTTTTATTCCCCACAACGCATTTTAATGCATGCTTATAATGAACAATATGACTTCCTAATGAGCTTGCTTTGCATTTCCATACAGACATAAAGCATTTTCAGCAAGCTGGAAACCTTCACCCCTACTGACCAATAATCACATCCTGCCAGATCCCATCACTCAAAGCGGCCCCTGGCAGCAAGGTGGAGATAATTGATGTAATTGATATGTAGATTAGTAGAATAAGTCAATCAGGTGTACAGGGGCCAGGGCTGATGTAAGGATGAAATGATGGAGAGATAGAGGGGGAGAGAGCTGTCACACCACGCAAACCCTTGCCTCCATCGCATGCCATTGACATTTGCGCTAGACGCTGCTCGTCATTTGTGCATCTCATGCCATTTGAAGAGCCCTTGGCACGGCACTTATCTGCTTGACATGCTGGAAACCAGCACTCATATGCACTTTGTGTTTATTGCACAGGCCTGTCACAGCTTCCGTTATATATTTTTTAATTGTAATTTTTTAGAGGCAGACTTAGTGCGTTTTCCTTATTAAAAAGTTTGACAAAAAGTCAAAAATTAATAGTACATTTGAAAATACTGTTCCATGGTTTCTAAGTACATGAATTAAAGACTTGGTAGCCTAATAACAGCTGTTTAATAATAATAATTATTATTCTTAATTATTATTACTTTAATTAATGAATAATCTGCCTATAAAATAAGATACTGATTTTTCATTTTTATCCCCCCCCCAAAAAAAAAAAAAATTTGTTTAATAAAATAAATAAAAACTTTTCACAAGTGGGACAAAACAATTTTTAATTATAAAAATAATAGAAAAATGCGAAATAAAAGTGTTCTTTGTTAGAGTTTTTTTCATAATTTATAAATAATAAATTTTTACATAAAGAATAATATATATAATATATATATATCCCAGATCAGATTTAAATCATTCTTCTGTTTGCTTTTCTTTTGACTTGTGTTTGGCCACACCAATTCAGCAGCGATTCTTCAACTCTTGCCCCTCGACCTTTAATCATTCACCCGTTGCCCCTGACAACACAGCTGCAGGCCGCCTGCCATGGCACTGACCCACTGATCCATCGATCCCACAGCCTGATGGATACCCACAGTTTTATTTGAGGATCTGCCAAACAGCAGAAATCAAATCTATCACTTCTTTCCCTCTCTCTCCATCTTGTTTTTTGTCATCGTCTCATTGAAATGCTGCATGCCCCTCCCCTCCTCCCCTAATACCCAAAGCTCCATGCGCTGATGGAGGCGTGATGTTTGACAAGCAGCAGGTTCTGTTTGTTCACTCATGCCTGCCCCTCCATGCTGATGTGGGGTTTCCCAGTCATTGCCAAGACGTGGCCCCCGCCAGACAGTTCCCAGATCAAACATCCGTTTTTTCGTGAGGCTCAAGGCCGCACCTTGATCCGAGCAAGGGCATCTCCTAATGCACAGCCACTCGAGAAAGCCATGATGGATGCAGCCCCTTACTGGTGAAAAGGGGCTATCCTTTGTGGATCACTGGTGTGTACACTATAGATTGGACCTCATCAAATGCAGTTGGCTGTAGCGAGAGCCGCAATCCATTACCGTCTCAGAGTCAAGCTCTAAATGGCTGCACAAAAAGTGTAGGATGGGACAATAAGGAATAATTGATCAGTGACTCAAAACACTGTGATTTGGTAGCGATCCATTGTTTGACCTGAATAGCCTAAATGTGGGCCAGTAATGAGAGCGCATTTAACGGTGACCTCTTCGTTCTCTGTACTGCCAGTGTTATTGAAAACAAGAGTTCTTCACAATTTTCCCCTCCTCAAAAGAAGTGACTAGATGTTGAGCCATCACTTTAAGTGCATGTGTCATTTCAGCGCCGCTTCTGAGAATAGACCCGCAACTGCAGTCCAATCAATGCGATGGGCAAAGCAGTTAGACAATAATCTAGAGGACTGCGGTTTGGATCGAGCGAACCCTATGCCACTGAGCTCTTGGTGCCCTGTGAGCGGTCAGCTGTTGATGCTGAGGTTGTGCTGCCCAAGAGAAATGTGAACTTTGGAGTCGAAATGAAAATATTCTGGGGGGGCCTTCTGGCTGGTCCTAAAAAGCACGCGCTCGTTGTGGGTCCCCACCAAGTGCGACCCTTTCCTGGTACGTCTCGACCAATTTCGATTTGTGCTAATATGTAAACTCTAGCAGATTGAGTAATATGCTTCTGTACCTGCCAGGTGCGACAGCAGAAATGAAATGGTGCAGACAGGTTAAGATGAAATGGTAATGGTTTCCCCATAGAACACTCCATGATCGGCTGCTACCCCGCAACCTTTGTGTCTGTGTTTTATATTAAATAAGTAACAAACTAAAGATGTGACATTGGAGGATCAATGAGCTCGGTCGTTGGAATCCAGCCACGGCGCGGAAAAGGCCCTGTAAGAAGGCCCTATTGCTACCAGGCGAGCCGAGCCATGGACCTGGTGATCTGTGAGGGGTGAACTCCGAGTTCGTCCCAGTGTTGCCTGTCGCCATGTATTCCTCGTCTTCAATAAGGGCTAGGACGACGTTCAACCATAAGACTGCACTAAACTACCTCAAAAAACAACCGCCCTTGTACGCCAACAAAACCCCCCAGTGCTGTATCAAAATACAACCATTGACTTGCTATATGACCAGCGCTCTGACCCAGCATAACCAGTAAACATACATACCGCAGTTTTTAGTCTTTTCATATACAGAGTTACACAGTCATGGAAAATATGGTAAAATTGACTCAGAGAGATAGATGCTAATCAGTGCATATTAAAAAAAATAATGTCAAACTCGTGTAGTGATATCTTTGTATCCCTTAATATGTCAGGGAAACAGGTCAATAATTTAGCTCAAAGGGATCATTTAAGATTTTAAAGGGAACTCCACCATTAATATGCAAGGGAATTTGGACAGAATCACTGTTTTACGGCTGATTACTGAGATGGCCAGCGAGTCAGTGAAGGGGCCGTATGACATCAATTCTGCAATGGTTATTTATATCCAAAATATAGTGAAAACTATCAATTAGCACATGTAACAAGATTGGTAGTTTAAGACATTAACTTGTGAGCACGAAACACAAGATACTTCTCTTTTTAATATAAATAAGGTTTTATTGGATAAATCTAAGACATATAACCTAATCTAACACATGAACACACGCATACACACAAGTTTTCAGAAAGAGAGAGAGGAAATAATTAAAGAGAATGTGTACCCGACAATGTGCAATCCCAAGTTTACAGCAATATGTGCAATTGCGTAGATCTGAACAACCATCAATCACTTATTTAACCCTCGCACTGAGTTCCTCAATGAGGTTAAAATTTAGATTAACTGCACCAGTTCAGTTTAGAAATCTGGAGGTACTTGCTTTCTTGTGTGCGGGTTTCCCTTCCTTGTCTGGTTGCCGAAAGGTGTTTCCCGCGGTCGCTGATTGGCTGGAAGTTAGTTTTGGGAAGCCAGTGGTTGGGCGTTGGCTTGCGACGCGGAGCTGTGGTCTGCAGTTGAAGGGTAGACAGCCCTCTCTGGAAGATGCGGCGTTAGGCTTAACTCAGAACACGAAACTCTCAACGGAAATTAAAACAAACTAAAGAAATAGAAATAGATGTAAAGTTTGATGAGACCATGTGGCGTTTCTTCTCATGTTTTGGCGGAGCTGGCGTGAAAGCCAGAGCACGCTCAAACTAAAGAAGCATGACTAGGAGTGAAAAGCTAAAAGCCGCAGGGCTAAAAGCTAGACACAAAAAGTCAGAACCGCAAAAAGGCAAAAGGCAAAAGACAAAAAAAAGCAAAAAGCCAAGTTTGATGGTGTTTCCAGTATTTAAACCAGGCTGTTTAACACACCACAAATGGTGTTTTGACCAATTAGATGCCGTGTTTGCTCGGGGGGTTGTATATTCCTCCTCCCCATTCATAAATCAACTGTTATCCCATTATTCACACATGATCCGTCGTTTTTTCCCGCTTCTGGTGAGTATACATTTGGGACCAGTTTCTTATAATAAAAGTGATACCTTTGACAACGAAGTGTTAAATAACGTTTCAGCATGAGCTTTAACTCACCCTACCAAGGCATGGAATATGACCCCTTAAGCTCTCAATAGTTATTCGAAATACATACACAATAAATGATTAAAACATGATGGTTAAACATGTGGGTTAGATACATAATATGGAGTTATGCATAGCAATTATTAGCTGTTCACCAGTCCTTTTAGTGTCATTTAGTTGCATGGAAAGGCAGTTTCCGTGCCATTCTGTAAATGTCATGAAGACCAGAGATTAAGAGGTCTTTAAGGAATCTCCGAAAGTCTGTTCTTTGTCGTGAAGTGGGGGAAGTCAATTTACGAGGAGCTTGTGACTGTAGTTACCATCGTGTGATAGTCATGCGGTCATCTCTTTTGACCATTATTCTTGATAACCTTGCCCCAAAATTGTACAATCATCCTTGGACTTGTCAATGTGGTCTTTTGTGTTAATGTTGAAAACTGTTCTGTGACAGGGTCTTAGGTTTAGGCTTGCTTCAGAGAGGCTTGGGTCTGATTTATGACATCCTGTTGTTTTGGGCCTCTTGTGGAATGTTTTGACTCTTCGTGCCTCAACCATGTTTTGACCAAGTCTTAGATTGTCTGATTCGGTCTGATATCCTACATACCCCCCTTCGATCGGCGATGTGTGGAGTTGAAGACATCGGCGAGCGCTGGAGAAACAAAGGCAGAAGAAGCAGACAACCACAGCAAACAACAAGACACCTCCATGACAGTTACTGTACTGGTGCAGGCAACAGGTTATTTAGGTACCGGTGGTAAAGTTCAATTAGTCAAAATAGTTTAGTAAATTGAAATATGTTTTAATTCAATCTGGAAATTGTTCTAATTTGGTTCCGTACGTTGATTCGTCAATCAAATTTTGCGGATAACTTTGTTTGGTTCTTCTAGGTTGTCTTAATTTAAAACGTTTACCGTTAATTTCCTAGTAACATCATTTGCAATTAAATTAATTGACCTATCGTGCATGGAGCTCTCTGGCTTCCATTCAGTTTAGAATTGCTGGCGGATATTAGGTGTGGTGAGTCAATCCTAATATCAGACCTTTGACCCTTGCGGGGTGTCTAGGTGTTTCACCTACTAATGAAGGAGGGGAAGGAAAAGGATAGGTAAAAGAAGAAAATAACAAAACAAAGCTGCTGTGGGTTTTTCCTAGCATGGCTTACAACTACTGTTGAGCTAGGATGTTGTGTGCAGCTAGTGTGTCATGTACCTTAAATTAGTGTCAGGTGTTCTACCTATTGTGAGGATGGCTGCATATTTCTTCATGGTGGGCATATGTAACTTTATGTTACGCTAAAATTTGGATATTCTACTTGTGGGAAGAAAATGTTAGTTGACTGTGTTATCAGTAGATGTGGTTACCTCTGGGTGTAGGTAATGTTGTGTGTGTTAATGGTGTAGTGTATGTGTGGTCAGATCTGTTTCAGTCTGTGTTGTCTCCCCCATTTTCTTGTATGTCAGTGAAGACTGGTTCTCTGCATCCTTGGCTTGGATGAGGGTGTGTCCATGATCTAATGGGGGTCAGTCCAGCAAGGCAGGAAGTTCTTTAGCAGACAGTCAGAGCTAGTTTGGCATGGCTGTGTGAAGCTGGGGTGCAAACTTTGTCTCTTATGTTGCATTTCTCTTGTGATGCCTTCTGGTTGTGGCAGACTTTCTGACCTTCTGTGCTTTGGTGGTTGCTGTTGCACAGACAGGAATGTGGTTCTTGGAGATTTGAATTGTTGACAGTTTGTTATTGCGCGATGGGTGACTGAGGTGATGTTCTTTGGTACCTCAGAGTTTATCAACAGTTGGCCGTGAGAGACTTGCTCATTCTGGGTGGTTGTTGAACAGGTGCTTGTCATCTCTGATGTGGTGTACCAGGTGATCACCGGCCTTCCGTTCTGTCGCTGGTCACAGCGAGCATGACTCAACTTTGTGGTCATCCATGTTCAGCTTTCCTTGAAGGAACTCTTTCATTTGTCTCATGACTTGTTCCATGTCGTCTGAGGATAAGCTGTCTTGCTCTTCTGCATACTCAACACTGTGCATGTCTGAGTGGTGCTGAGGTGGGTTTTGTTGTTGCTTACTCACACGAGTTGCTCTTGGATTAGTCAGGCGATTACCTTTGGATTTCTGGTTAGGTTTCCAGTTGTTCCTATCTTTTTGGTTTCTTGAGAAGCGTGGCTGTTCCCATGGATTTTTGCAGCGGCTGGGCTGTAAGCTGTCGTGGACATGGGGGTCACGTTTTCTGTGCTCTTGATGGAAGACTCTGGGGTCGTGATGCCACTGGGTGTCGTCCAGTGCAAGGCTTGAGTCTTTGGTTACAGAGTTCAAGAGTGTGGATGTTTTGTTACCTTTCTTTGAGGCCATCTTCTGCTTGTTGTAGGCCTTCTGTGTTAGGTCACGCAACTGTTGGATGGTCATGGAGCGTGGACAGGCCATGACGCCTAGATGGTGGCTGACTCCAGGGTGCAGGTTTCTTAGGAAGAGGCTTTTGAAGTTCACATCCTCTTCAAGGTCAGGTTCGTTGTGTGCACCAAAGTAGGCTTGTCGGAGTCGGTTGTAGTAAGCTTGTGGAACCTCTTGTCTACCTTGCTTGATCTCCAAAGCAGTTAACAGTCCAAGTTCAGACTCAGTGTCTGTAAACTCTTTAATAAGGACCTCACGAAGTAGCTGGTAGCTTGATTTTGTTTGACTGGGCTGTCGATCTAGGAAGTTTCGTACCTCAGGACTTGATGTGGCTCTTAGGAGGTATAACCTGTCTCTGTCAGTCACACGAGGTCTCATTTCCAGATAAAACTCGATATCTTGCAGGTAGGCCTGGATGTCGTGGCCCTCTGCAGAGTTTGGGTTGAAACTGCTGATGTTTTTAGACAGCTTGTTGAGGTCTTTGATGGTCATCCCATGTGCAGCTCCCATGTCTGCTTGGATGGGAGGTATTCTTTCGTTTGCAGGAAAGGCTTGTGTGGCGAAGGCAGGTGTGGTTTTGGGTTGTGGCCCTTCGCGCCTTTCGTCATATGCCGGTTCTTGGATATGGGACTTTGCTCTGCTCAGCAGTGGTGAGGCTGAGAGATGCTTCTCTTTTCTTGGCTCTTGTTTCAGCTCATAAGCATCTTTGAGTTCTTTTCTGACCATGTAGAGCTCATCGTTGTATCGTCTAGTTGTTGGGTCAGATTATCCATTTCAGTTCTATACCTTTCAAGATGGTCTTTCAAGGTACAGATTTCAGCATTCTTGTCTCTGATGTCATTCTTGGCTTTCTCTAGTAGCTATTCGGCATACTGGAGTCTGTTTACCAGGTCTTTCTGGACAGCCTTTGAATGTTGCTGGTCGAGCTGCGCTGCTGCCAGGGCTGCTTGGAGTTTCATAACTTGTTCCGTTGTTTCCTGCTCCCTCTCGTTGGGTGCTTTGAGTTGATCTTAGAACTTCTCACTTCCAGCCTTGTCCTATTCGGCGTTGAGCAATTGTCGCTCCTCTTGAAGGTGGGTGGTGGCATTTTCGCTCAGTTTCATCTGGGTTGTGAAGGCGTAGCTTAGGGAGCTGGTGATTTTGACTAGCTCCTCGTGGTTGTTGTTCTGGCTTGAATCTTGTGTCAGGAATCTTCTCAGGATTAGGATTATTATTAAAAATAATAACAGTTCAAATGTCTTGGGGGTGAGGCTGTCTGTCATGCCTCTCAGCCAAGTATTCACATCTTCCCCATGGGCAATGGGGTCTGCTGTCTGCGGCATTTTGGCACGCTGGGGAGAAGAGAGACTGACACAGATCTGTGTAGAGTAGAAGCCTATGTGTGGTGGGACAACTAAGTGTTGTATCAGTGACTGTGACCCACTAGTGAGGTGTGGTGATGATTGTGTTGGTCTCAGGTGTGTAAGTAGATTAGGGATGCAAAGACTTCGTCACTTCTAACGAGGAATAGGAAAAAGAGAGAAAAAGGTAAAAACAATTCAGTAAAAAAAACAATTCCTTTTTGGTTGAGATAATTTTTTTTTTTTTTGAATGTGGTTATCAAGAAGTTAAACAATATTATTAAATCTCTGTTTTAAACAAAAGAATGCAATAATAATGTTGATATCTCTTTTCTTAGTCTGACAGGATTGACACCGTACACCTTACAGTTGTGCCGCTCACCAGGGAGGCTGCGAAGGCGACAGTTGTTCAACACTTATCTCTATTAAATTGGTTTTAGCGTTGGATGAGATGCTAAAATTTGTATTGCGTTTTCAAATGTAGGGAGGTTAGCAAGAAGGTAGGAGGGGTTGATTACAATCAAATTCATACGGATGATTCGTCTTTTCAACAAGATTATGTATTTCATTCACATAGGATTGATTGATGGTTCTTACAGGTCCCTACGCATGTGAAGAGTAAAGAGGAAAGAAAGCAGGAGGTGACAGGAGAAAAGGGAAGGAGAGCTCAGGAGTTTACTCAGTAACCTGAGTGGATCATGTCCACTAGCAGGCTCTGATGCTGTTATACCCACCTACGAGTAGAGTGTTCTTCTTAGTTGCTGCACAACTAATCAAAAAAAATAAAATTTGAGGGAAAGAACATTGTCTTTCTAATTTATTTGAACTCGTAATGAGGG
The DNA here is from genome assembly GCA_018155175.1 of Sinocyclocheilus anophthalmus. Classification (NCBI taxonomy): domain Eukaryota; kingdom Metazoa; phylum Chordata; class Actinopteri; order Cypriniformes; family Cyprinidae; genus Sinocyclocheilus; species Sinocyclocheilus anophthalmus. Next base: position 28,948 of record JADLZN010004081.1, read on the forward strand.
ATAACAATGTCTCCTATTAGGGCTCAGGTGTGTCGTTCCCAAGCTAGGATATCCAGAGGAAAGAGAAAAAAAAAAAGCGTAAAGTAAAATTAAAATCAATCAAGGGGCACAGTAAAAGTAGACAGGAAATTAAAACGAAGGAATCAAAATACAACAATAAGGTAAGTGTATAACCACAGGAAAAAATGGGTCAAACGCAATAAAATATGATTAAGTATAGTCCGAATAGAATTTTATTGACTAGGTAAAAAATCAATTATGTAGAATAAGTTTATTAAACTTTTAAAGTTCAAGGCTTATTCGACTAAGATTATAGGCATAAAGAGGGATACTAGAAATAATGATCATATTAAATGATCTGAGGTGGGACAAATTTTAATGATTCCAAATAAATTTAATGTTTTAATTAAATTTGAATTTGGCACAATTAATAATTGTGAGTTAGTATTTCCCTTTCTAGTAAAATAAGATAAAGTGGTAAGAAGTGAGGAAAGGGAGGAATAAGAGAGAGAAAGAGACCAACAGGTGTATTAGTTTAGATGTTTAAAGGGTTCAATCACTTTATCGTTGCCCAAACGGACACTGAATTCAACCACTGGATGTTAATGCTAATGCTAACCTTTGAGGCTAAAGGCTTTAGCATAGACTTCAATGTAAACAACTGTTTCGTTAGCTTAGCCACCCGTGGGGTTTGTTTACAATAGCGTCGCTGTGCTGCGCGTGCGCAGTTCAGAGTTGCTTCGGAAGTAGGTTCAGACTTCCGTGTCACGATCGTAACTATGGCAACCAAATCCAGCTCTAGTGGCTAGCATGTGAATAGTTGCATTACAAGTACAGTTAAGCATATTACACGAAATATCGGCGCATTTCAACACTGTACAAATAACAACACCGTTTTTGGTTGGTTTTGCGATGTGGCGCTTAAACTCTCGGTTGTTCGGAGTTAGATTTACCTTTATTCAAATGCAGCTTTGTGCTGCGAGTTAGGGCAAACAGTGATAACGATCTCAGCAGATCTTTTACATCTCTGTGCCAGTTTCTCTGGACACTTAAACACAACAGGTTTTCTTCGCTGTTGATGCAAAGTTAATATTCACTTACACGCCGTGTTAAGCGAGATTAAATTTACTTTGTGAACAGACACAGGCAGACAAACATTATCTCGTAATGTTTAACTCAGGGAATCGAATAGCATGGCATAACAATGGGACACGCATTGGCAAATCAAACTATGAATAATAAGGCTTTGATAAATAGATTGAGGAACACGCTCAAACTATTTTTTATCCACCTATTTATTTCCCTTTTAACTCCTGCAGTTTAGCGTCGTTCAGCTAACGGTGACTGAGATTCAGAGAGAATAGCGATTGAAACACTGGGACACGCAATGAAATCAATTCAGCTATAAAACAAGGCATTACAAAAATGAGGAACACGCTCAATTTCTACCTTATTGTACGATCTCAGATGTTAACTTGAAGTTACACTTACTGCAGTTTAATAATGAAGAGGCGGACTCGAGTTACAGCCTTCTCTGTGTTCATTCATTCATTCAAGCGGTCGCGCGCTGCTTACGTCACACACACGCAACACACACACACCAGTCTTCAACAGAAGCTTCTCATATTTCATCCGCAGCAATGGAAATATGAAATAACTTGGCTTTTTGCTCACAATTTAGGTTAATCTGCCCCGGATTTTCCACCATTAATGTAAGGGAAACAGGTCAATAATTTAGCTCAAAGGGAATCATTTAAGATTTTAAAGGGAACTCCACCATTAATATGCAAGGGAATTAGGACAGAATCACTGTTTTACGGCGGATCACTGAGACGGCCTGCGATTCAGTGAACGAGCCGTATGACATCAATTCTGCAATGGATATCTATATCCAAAATATAGTGAAAACACTATTAATTAGCATATGTAACAAGATCGGCAGTTTAAGACATTAACTTGTGAGCACAAAACACAAGATACTTCTCTTTTCAATATAAATAAAGCTTTATCGGATCAATCTAAGACACATAAACTAATCTAACACACCTGAACACAGACTCATTCACCCAAGTTCTCAGAGGACAGAGAGAGGAATAATTAAAGGAGAATGAAATGTGAAATCCCACGTTACACTCAATGGTGTCCATTGTATAGATTCTGACAACCTCATCAATTAATTAACCCCTCGCACTGAGTTTCCTCAATGAGTTAAATTTAGATTAACTGCACCAGTCATTTTAGAAACTGGAGGTACTTTGCTTCTGTGTTGCGGGTCCCTTTCTTGTCTTGTTGCTGAAGGGTGCCCCGAGGTTGGCTGTTGGCTGAGGTTCAGTCTTGGAGCCAGTGATTGGGCTTTGCTGGCTACTCGATCTGTGGTCTGCGTTGAAGGGTATACAGCACTCTTCTTGAAAGATGCGGCGTTAAGGCCTTACTCAGAACAACGAACTCTCAACGGAAAATAAAACAAACTAAAGAAATAGAAATAGATGTAAAGTTTGATGAGACTAGGTGGCGTTTCTCCTCATGGTTTTGGAGAGCACGCTCAAACCTGCCAGAGCACGCTCAAACTAAAGAAGTATGACTAGGAGTGAAAAGCTAAAAGCCGCAGGGCTAAAAGCTAGACACAAAAAGTCAGACCCGCAAAAGGCAAAAGGCAAAAGACCAAAAAGCGAGAAGAGAGAGGGGCAAAAAGAGAGGGTTTGATGGTGTCCTGAGTATTTAACCCAGGCTGTTTTACACACCCCAAATGGTGTTTTGACCAATTAGATGTCGTGTTTGCTCGGGGGGTTGTATATTCCTCCTCCCCATTCATAAATCAACTGTTATCTCATTATTCACATGATCCGCGTTTTTCCCGCTCTGGTAGAGTATACATTTTGGACATGATTTCTTATAATAAGAATATGATACATTTGACAATGAAGTGATTAGAATAAACGTTTCAAGCATGAAGATTTAAACTCACACATACCAAGCATGAATATGACCCCTTAAGCTCTTCAATAGTTATTCAAAATACATTCACAATAAATGATTGAGGCATGATGGTTAAACATGTGGGTTAGATACATAATAGGGAGTTATGCATAGCAATTATTAGCTGGTCACCAGTCCTTTTAGTGTCATTTAGGTGCATGGAAAGGCAGTTTCCGTGCCATTCTGTGAATGTATGAAGACCAGAGATTAAAATGTCTGTAAGGAATTTTAGTCTCTCTGTTCTTGTCGTAAAGTGGGGGAAGTCAATTTACGAGGAGCTTGTGACTGTAGTTACTCTCGTGTGATAGTCATGCGGTCATCTCTTTTGACCATTATTCTTGATAACTTGCCCCAAAATTGTACAATCTCCTTGGACTTGTCAATGTGTTCTTTTGTGTTAATGTTGAAACTGTTCTGTGACAGGGTCTTAGGTTTAGGCTTGCTTCAGAGAGGCTGGGGTCTGATTTATGACATCCTGTTGTCTTGGGCCTCAGTGGAATTTTTGTGACTCCTCGTGCCTCAACTCGGTTTTGACCAAATCTTAGATTGTCTGATTCGGTCTGATATCCTACATATAGTATTTACTGTACTTGCATATGTATTTGCTTGTAATATTACGTTGCATATTTTGTATAATATCTGTGTATTTTATGCTCCACCAAAAAGATCTAATCAACTAGAGAGATTGATGATAATGAGTGCATATTTGAGAAAAATCATGTCAAATTATTAGTGAGTATATTTGTATATACATTATATAGTATTTACATTGCATAAGTATATTGCAATATATTATATTGCATATTTTGTATAATATGTATCTATCTGTGTATTTTTATGCTCCACCAACATATCTAATAGACTAGAGCGATAGATGATAATGAGTGCATATTTGAGAAAAATCATGCCAAATTATTGTAGTGAATATATTTGTAAATGCTTTATACATTATGTGTGACCCTGCCTGTGACAACCCAGCTAAAGTCTTTTTTTGTGATTTACTGTTTTCTACATAAAATCATCCTTCATAAAGATCTAGAACTTTCTGTGAAAATATAACCTTTGTATCTTTAATATTGACTGAGTAAGACCATGTCAAAGATTTAAATCATAGTGAAATTAATGGTTGAAATCAAACTTTGATGCTTGTTATCTAGATTTTGAGACTTTAGCCTGGATTTTACAGACAGGGTCACATACTGTATGTATGTTGCAGTATATTACATTGCATATTTTGTATTATATGTATCTATCTGTGTTTTTGAGTCGGTTAGATATTTTTGGTTGAGCATAATAAATAAAATTATGCAATATATGCAATGCAATATATACTATATAATTTATACACAATTATATTCACCATAATAATCTCCATGATTTTTCTCAATATTTTATTAGCATTGCTCTTTCAGTTCAATCTCTTTAAGATAATTTGTAAAAAAAATAATAATAAAAAATCTTTATCCAGTAAGCATAAGTGATTAGAAAATGAAAATTCATTGTTCTAAAGGTGTGGGAACCCTGAAGAAAAGCATTGTTTTTAATCTTCTAAAAGTGTTTGCTGGCTGAACTATATTCCTCATATAATTAATTCCTCATATTCTTTTTATTTCTCAAAGAGTTATTGATCTATTTGATATTTTGGACATTTTAGCAGCTTGTCAGTTCAAACATTCTTTAAATGTTAAATATTTTAATTCCTAACTTTAGATCTACACAGATAGTGAATGTATTATTTTAGAAGTGTTTGAATAAATCTCAAGCCATAATTTATATTTGTTTGTATGTTTCTAAAACAGAATATTATCTGTGAATCTCTTTGGTAAACTCTGCAAACTGTTTAATGCAGATCCTGGAGAAGTTAAAACCATAATCGTTTTCGGAAAGCTAATTGGCCTTGATGAGTTCTGATAGCTTTGTGTTGTGAAGTGTATTGGTCCACAAAGATGCACAAACAGAAAATTTGGCTAATCCAACTTTAACCAACTAAATCCCATATTCCTACTTAAGCCTGAGCGTCACTGCATGACACAAATCAAGGGCCTCATAATTTTTAATGAAGTTCTTAGTGCAGCCATGTGTTACAACTTTGATGATGTGCCATCATTATATCCCAGACCTGACAGCCTGGCTTTTCATTACACAATGTAACATCTTAAATTCCCAGATCGTTTTCCTCCTGCAAGGAAAGTATATGAATCGTTCGATCAAATTAATGATAATAACAGGCGGCAATGGAAGGGAATAAATGGAATATCTGTAATCTATTTTTGCATAACCTGTGAAGTTATACCTACATGCCTAATTAAAAACTGTTCCCGTCAAACCTCCCGAAATAACAGCAATGCAGTCGTTAGCTCTTCATGCTGTTTGAGTGCTGTTGACAGCCAATCACCTCTGTGATGTCCGCCTAAGAATAGAGTGTTATTTGTAGAGGGTGTTGAACAGCAGAAACAACAGTGGTGAGAAGTGGAGCCCCAAGTCTCCAGGTCTGAAATGCACAAGCTCTGGATCCGCCCACTCGTTTCTCCCCTGACAGAGTCGAGAACACCCCAGCGCTCTTCCTGAAACAACACAGTCTGGCCTCGGAAAATGGAGACGCCTCCGAAATCACTGGTATCCTTTCATTTGTTTCTGTCTGTCAGATATCTGAAGTGGGACTGTGGTGCATCCCTCCTTAAAAAAGGAGACTTCAGAGGCAGACTAAAAATAAAAGAAAAAAACAGAACACAATCATATATCTCGGTCATGTTTACAAAAGTTTTGCACATTTTATTTTTAAACAACATTTGGCAAGACTGGGGATTGGGACTTTGTTAAGAACTGGATACAGCTCATTTTGCTATTTAGAGAGATAATAAAATTATTCCTGGCAATATCTCCAAGGATTACACAATTTCACAGATAGACGAGCACACAGCGAGCACACAGTGATGATAATATTGGCGGCAGACGTGTGATTCATGCCCTCGCATAAGGGGAATTGCAGCAGCATTCTGCTCTCTCTGTGGCTTTGCCGTGAAAAAGGGGATTATTGAAACTTCAAAATGTCCTGCCATTCTATGAGGCCAGATCTCCTCGCTGCAGCGTCCCAATCAACTCCGCTGAGGGTGCATAGGAACTTCTACTGTGCGGCTTTGCTTGCGAGTGTCTGTAGCTAAATAATACATGGCCGTTAAATTGAATGTTGAAAGCGAATTTTAAAGTGCGTCTTAATCTGAACACTTCATGTATCAGAGTTTGGTTGATACATGTTGACTGCCTCATTTTTACTATTGAAAGGTGTGTAATTTCTGTTGACTAGTGGCATCAAATGGAATTGCAATCTTTTTGAACTGACTCTATCGAAAAGAACCCCCCCCCCCCCCCCCCCCCTTCATTGCTGTTGCTATGTTCGACAAGCCTGCCGCTTTCACACCACACATCATGGTCTCACGCAGTAAAAAATACATTGCTGAGCAAAGAGGAAACTGACAACATGCGACAGACAAGACTGAGCAAGTTACTTTTGGTATGAAACAATTTTCTAATTTTTTAGGAAACAATAAATACCGTTTTGTGGGGGTGGCTCGTATTTGCATACCATTTTTCAAGTTCAAGTCCACCGATGTTAATTTACTCTGGTTTGTTTGTCGGACAAAAATGGCAGATTCTGCGTTATGATTGGTCAGATCGCCTGTCAATCAAACTCTCTGCGAAGGGTCAATTGAGCTCTACCAATGGCAAGAGTTTGGGGAAGGGAATGTCTGTTTAGCTGGGTTACCGCAAAATTGGAATATTGCATAAAACATTTGCACCTCAGAGCGAGCAGAGAACACGCACACAATGAATGAGGGTCATTGCTTCGGAGGTGGATGCTGCTTTTTGCTTGGTACTTTTTTTGTGAATTAAGAGATTCTTTTATTCAGAATTTGCGTTTCATCAAACTCGTTTCGAATGCTTCCGTCAAATGCGTCATTAAATAGGGTGATGGAAACATAGCATTTGTCTGACTGATGGAAAATGGGGAGTTGTTTTAGTTTTAATAATGAAATTAATTTGAATAAATTAATTATCTCATTGTTTTTCAATCATTCTAAAATTTGATTAATTTTATCTAAATACTAAATTATTTAATTCAGTAATTAGATAACTTAATAGTATTATTTAATGAATAATTTAATAATTATAAACAATAATATACAATTATAAAACTTCATTAAAAATAATAATAATCATTAAATGTTCATGAAATTTTCATTTTTGCAGTGGCACAGGAATAGCCATCTCCTTGACTGTAAATCAGACGTTTCCAATAGTTATATGGACTCACATGGGAAGCAAAGCTGAATGCACACAGGAAGTGACATAGTGACCCCACTGTCTGTAACCGCTGCAGTGATTTACGGCTGCTTTTAGGCTCTGAAATTCTTCTTGTGCAATTCAGCGCGATGATTTAAGACTCATTGTTGTCCGTGCTACAGTTAACAGGCCCTCAGATTGGCCGGGGCTGGATTTCTTTTGCTCTCATTATTTTGCCATCGCACCTTTTTGCTCAGCTGCCTAATCTGAGTCTCGCTGCTCTCTCATTATTTTTCATTCTCTCTTCTCTTTGATCTTTACCATGTAATGTTCGTTTTTCACCAACGTATCAAGCCCGACCTTGCTCTAGAATCAGCGTCAGCTGGCAGCACCTTCAAAGTTTGCTTCTTTTAATCATCATTAGAGATATTGGCCTGAAGTCTTGGAGCGTGTGCCGCAACCATGCTTTCCCAGATCTACTTTTTAATTTTCTGTTATTGAATCCGATGCTTTGTTCTATCAAATAAAAGAACAGCTCAGTCAAAAGACTCTGCCAGAGGACGTTTTAAGTTCATTCGATGAGGTCAGCAAATGGACTCGGCTTCCCTCTCGAATGCAAGTGGCCGGCATTCGCATTCAGCTGGATTACAAAGCGCTTTTCTCTCGAGCTCCTCGGATGGGATCGGCTCTTTGCGGGAGAACACTCGAGCCCTCTCAGAAATCATCAGTGACAGCGACGTAATCAGATCAGCCATGCCTTGAGCCGTGATTGCAGGAGACACTCGAGCCGGTGCAATCAGCCCAGCGCTTCGCCTGGAACGCCTTTGCTTTTCTTGGTGCGCATGCATGCAGGCTGGCTCCTCATCGCCCACTTTTGACTCTCACCTTTGCCTGCAGGTGAAGCCAAGGTGCTGTTTTTGCAACGCCGCGCAACCTTTACAGAGATCACGATAATCGCTTGATACCTGAAGTGCAGCCTATTTTTTCCTTGAGCAGGGTGCAATTTGATGACGATTATGTTGAACACTTTGGTGAATGCGAGCAATCAGAGAGAGCCATTTGGACGTATGGTTCATAAGCACCATGACCGCTGCGCTATCGTTCGAGGGTGCTCTGTGTTTATCACAATCCCCTAATTACCTACATCCTGCTGAAAGAGGCCAGCGTGAGCCACTTTGTGTTGGTCCAATTAATTACATGGTTTAATTTCAGTAGCGAATATACAACAGTACTGTCAAAGCCGAGCAGCTATTACTACTGCACTGTCACACAAGGCAAATGGCTTAATTAGACGCTCTTAACGACCCTCGTATTGGCCGTTGTTTCCTTTTCAGCTGTGCCGGTAAACTTGTATTTTAGACGTTTGTGCGTTGTTTGGACTGTGTGAGTGCATTTACTGTACTTCCTATGCTGTTTTGTTTGATATTAGGCCTGTTTTCTTGGTGCAGCACATGGTTATTTTGGTATGAAGTGAGAGAGGGACAATCTGTGACAGAATGGGTGAGATTAGGCGTTTGGGCAGCAGCAGTGAAGAAAACATATGGGACAGGCCATGTGACCATCTTATTAAACAAGCGTGTGCATTTAAGCTTGAATTCAGGCTTCCACTGCGCGTAACATTTGTTAACATGTGCAAATTAACCAAGAAGTGATAATTAAATATATATATATATATATATATATAATCTTTAATCTATGGTGTGTGTGTGTATTTTCTCTCCATGAATTTATATACGGTAGGCACTACCAATCAAAATTTTGGAGTCAGTTTTTCATGTGATAATGAAGACTGGAATAATGACTGCAAATTCACTTTGGTCACAGGAATAAATTACATTTTAAAATATATTCAAATAGAAAACAGTTATTTTAAATTGTAATAATATTTCACAATATTACAATTTTTACTGTATGTTTAGTCAAATAATTGCAGTCTTGGTAAGCATAAGAATATTAAAAATACTAATTAGAAAAGTCTTACCAACACCAAATTTTTGTAACTGCTTTATCAAATCCTTAATGAAACAAAGTAGCTGTTATTATGAAACCAAATATACATGAAATCAATAACTGAGTCATGCAAATACTGTCTAAATATCTGCATTGTGTCACAGGACATAAATTAACATGGGAGTGAACATGACCAAGCCATCCACTTCGGTATATTAACAAACACTATGATTATCACAACATGCTCACATTACAAGCAAATGTCAGCATCGGTGTGATTAACATTTCGAGTCATTATACACAAAATCCAGAGCACTAATATATTCTTGCCGTAGTGCAGAGTGAAACAACAAACCTGACTTTTTTTATTTTTCATCTATCATTAATGGAACCAAAAATGAATGTGGCAACTTCTTTTCAAACTAGCAATTCCCACAGAAACACAAACTTCCTGTTAAAACATTTTAAACCCCCTATTTGTGAGCTCTGGTTTAAAGTGATGTTTAGGCATTTAAAATGCTCAATATACACCGACTAAACAAAACTAAATGTAATAAAGCATAATAATATTGAATATACAAGTTCACATCTCCTACCCGAGAGATAATATAGAGTAATTCAACCCTGCTGTGGTTGTCTTTAGGTTAGTTTCATCTTCTGAAATTCATCTTCTAATGGGCCCAGTATCAACAAAATGTTTGCAAACAGCAGTTTTAACACCATTCAATGACCAGATTGAGTTCTGGGTTTGGTCTGGGCAACTACAACACAGTTAACCCTTTTGTTTTAAACCTTTCCAGTATTACTTTTACTGTTTGTTTTAGGTCCTTCGTCCCAGTTCTCTTACAGATCGCCTCTTTCCCTGAGGATTTTTCTGTACTTAACTCCATCCATCTTTATGAGTTTTCCAGTCCCTGCTGCAGAAATGCATCCCCAAAGCGTCACACACTCTCAGTGTGATATGCTGTGTGTTGAGCCAAGCATTGTACTTTAGTGCAATGCTCAGTTTCAAAAACTAGAGGGCCACTACACTGTCTAGTGCCTACATAGACAGCTAGCTTCTAAGGAAGCATCCTACAGTCATTGAAACTCATATGTGACTGATTCTGAATACTCTACATAAGCAGTACAATAGAATAATGATTTATTTTTTTATAATGAAAATTGGGCTATGAGGGACAACTATGTTTGTCAACTGAGTTTTGACAACAGAATATTGCATCAGCTGTATGACTGACAACCAGGTACACAAAAACCAACACACTGGCCAGACTGTACTGTACCTCTGTCACTCAGTGCCTCATTTCAAGTGAAAAAAAAATAAATACCCATGACTGGTTGATTTCAGTTGATGTTAAACGAATGGTGTGATACCCTGAAAATTAAGCATAGTACTAATATTTAGTGACAAAAGGAAGAGTTCACCCAAAATATTAAATATGTTGAAAATATAATCACCCTCAGGCCATCCAAGATGTCGGTAAGTTTGTTTATTCATCATAACAGATTTGGAGAAATTTAGCATTGCATCACTTTCTCACCAGTGAATCCTCTGCAGTGAATGGGTGCCGTCAGAATTCTGTCTATCAATTAATGTTTTGTGAAGTGAAAAAGCTGCATGTTTGTAAGAAAAAAACATCATTAAGGTGTTTTAACTTTACAGTGAATTGTTGTTTTCTATATTTCTCAATATTAAATGAAATATAAATTCAAATACTGAAAAAAATCGTTTGAAATAGTTTAAATTGAATCCTGACCTATTCAGACCAAAGATTCACATGCTTTTGTGTGAACTCCAGTCTAAATGCAGGTTTGAAAAAAACCCAGTAGCTTTCGTCTTGACCACTCTTCTGTACAAGTAAGGTTTCCAAATGCTATTATCATCTCATACTCACTTTCTCCCATCTGTCATGTCGATCTGGAACTTCTTTACTGATGGACTTATTCTTGTCTCAACACTCCTTTTTGGAAGATGGCCAGTTCTAGGCAGATACACAGTTGTTCCATATTTTCGTATCTTTTTAATGATGGTTTTCGGTGTTTTGAGGTAAATCAGTGCCTGTGTAGTTTGTAACAACCCTTCCCTGGTATTTTTGACAATCTCTGTTCTGCTTGATGAATAAAAAAGGGTTTCTCCTTGGCACGGTTACATTAGCTTATATAATCTTTGTTGAGTGACAAAAAACTGTCTTTTAATACACAACACAGTAAAAAACAGTTGTGAATACTTTTCTGCAAGTCACCTACTATTTATAGGTTTTTACTGATGGAAGTGATATTACACAGTATTACAGCAAAGCTCTGTTAATGACCCCCTTCTGTATTGTTATAAAACACAAACAGCAAATGCAGCACCGAACTTGCACCGTAAGCAACAACGCACCTCAGAATGCAACAGAGATGCTCTAAGAATAATGCGTTGAGAAAACTGTCACCAACACAAATTAAAACTCCTGCTTAGCCAATTTGCATGTCAGTATTCTCTCTTCACGCTTGCCAGATTGAATCAGCCTGCCGCTCGACTTGTTTTGATATGCATGTGAGTTAAAGTTAAAAACGCTGTGCATATTTCACAGATGTGAGAGCTAGACTTTGATGAAATCAGCCGTAGCCCCCCGGCATGTGTCAAGCCATGTCCTAGTTTGTAACCTAGCAACCATTAGTGAGCAAGATAAGACCCGTTTCCACTATATACTGTACACTATGCGAATACACTCAGTTTTTCAGTCCAAACTGATAAATGAGTACGACATTGACACGTTTGAGCTTATAAACCTACACGTTTCTATCTAATATACCAACAGTCTAGTAAAGCAGCGTGTTTAGATGCTACGAGTGTTTATACAGTGATGTGACAGGCTTTCAGTGTGCAAAATAATAGCAATTCTCAAGGAGCTTGTTGGGGGCCATTCTTTTGTCAACGCTGGACTGAATACATTTTCCGTTTTCTCCTGGATCCTGGTTGCTGTGGAGACGGTCCCTACCTGAAGGAGCAAGAGTTCTTTTCCATTTCCAATTCCGCAGAGGGAGGATGCGGTCGGCAGGCTTGGGTTCAGCCAGGATACTGTTTGTGTTTCGCAGGAGTTGTGAAATACCCCAGGGCTACGTCACAGGACCTTTTCCCCTCTTTGTGCCTCAAGGTCTATCGGTGTCTCCCAAAGTTAAAAGAGAAAAAGTGTCATTATTATTGAAGGACTTTTACTGAAATATTGATGCCGTTGTCTTTTACCCAAGAGGATCATTTTTGGCCTTTAAGAATATCCTGAATCGCTCTCTCTCTCTCTCGGTTTTCTAGTTCAGCAAATGCACGTTAATTTTGCTGCATTCGTTTTGTTGTTGGTTTCAATGTTATTGTGTCATTTTCAATACTCCCTGAATATACTAGTGCTATTTTCCTTAAAAAAAAGAAAGCATTGCACTCTTTTAGAATATTTATAACACTTCAAATTTTCTAATTTTAGAAAGCAATTTATAGCTTCTCCTCATCTGTTTGAACTTTGATTGGATGTGTCTCAATTACTTTTACATTAGCTTTTTATTTTTTTTAACATCTGTCCTTGGTCAGGGAATATGCATGTTTTTTTTGTTTTCGTTTTAAATGTACTAGCCATGAAGCCACGGACGCCGTGACTGGTGAACCATGCCAGAAAACAAATCTAGCACTGTTTGTATCATAATAACAACTGGTGGAACAATAATGCAGTCGCAAACTGCTTCAATGAGGACAAGCGTATGTATTGAATCCAATGAAGCGAGGGGTGTCTGGCAGTGGCTTTAACCCGTTACAGATTGAAAAAGCAAATGAAATTATTCAAAGATATTTCCATCCAAACAGGACAGGAGTCATTCGCTATGGAAATTGGCTTGAGCCGCTTAGCATTGTCCAAGATTTTATGAACGTTCTCTCTTCTAAGGTGTTTAATGATAAGATGTGCCTGGTAATTGTAGCATTTTCTATCTTTCCGCAGCTTTATTGAAGAGGGACCAAAGGCTTTGTTTGGTAAATGTGCTTTCGCGTTTTGTTGCCAAGTGATAAAGCGAGTTCTTTCCAAGCTCGTGCTTTGATTAGGTGGTGGTTCTGTGCTGATGCAGAACCTATTCACCCATATTCTGCACAGATAAAAATCTCTCCTCTCTAACAGCTACAGTAGAAACACAATTCTACATTCAGGTCTTGGTGCTGAAAATTCTTGGCTGAAAGTTTATTCATTTTAAATTAACCCTTTTTTGGAATGGCAGTTCTATTATTATAATAATAATTAGGTTTATATAAAGAAGTTACATTTAATTTTGTTCAATAGGCTCTAAATGTAAAAGTACTAAATGTATAGAACTGTATAGAAAAACGTTGTAGTTATTCAGTTTATGGATCTTATTATAATAACACTGAAATATATATGCAGGGGTGTGTGTGTGTGTGTGTGTGTGTGTGTAAAGGTATAAGCAAAAATATATATTTTGCTTTGTTTCTAATAGTTTAAACATACATAAATGTATAGCTATTTTTTTTAAATATATCAATCTCTTAATTACACATTTTATTTAAATCTAAAATATAAATCAATGCATAAAGATAAAGAAATGTATAAGAGTGTGTGTGTGTGTGTGTGTGTGTGCAGTAAATGTTAAAAATATGCATTAATGTATGTCATAATTATAATATTTATATTGTAATGCAATTTAAAAAATATAAACCTGGACCAGTTTGCATGCTGCTTTTTCTTTTTCTCCATTTCAAGGTCTCTGATATTGGATCTGTTAAAGTATTTTTCTGTGCGCATCTGTTTCAGACAAGTTTTTATTACATTTTTGGCTCGCGTTTTTTCCGTGACTAAAATTTCAGTGTGTCTTTCAGCATCAACATATCAGTGCCTTTCATGATCATTGTATATGCTGACTGTGATACAATGTAAACAAAATTCCCTTTAATACTAAAACTAAAAAGAACAGATGTTGCCATGTCAAAATGTGCATGCTTCTGTTTTCCAACCAAGTTCTTATGTTATCTGAATGTGAGCAGACCTGTGAAGAGATGGAGCGTCGTGTAGGGGTGGGTTTGTGCGACTTATCTTAAAAAGGAAGGCAGGCTTGCTTAGAAGCCTGTATTCAGAGAGTGAGCTTCTCTCCCTGCTGAGGAAATCTACTCTGCATATATTAGCACTGTGTGTTTAGTGCCTCCGCTGTGCAGGTTGCTCTGCATATATTTGACGCAGCTTGCCTCCTTGATACTCATGTGACAGTGAAGGCGACATAATGATGAGCTTTATATAGAAGCCCTGGCACATATTGCTATGTGAAGGGAGAACAACACAGAGACTCATATTTTAAAGATGCAACGCAAGTCAAGATTGAACTGTAATATTAAAGATGTTAGATCCATCAAAACAATGATGCGGCTGTATTGCTCTACAAAGATTTAAGTTTGACTTTTGTGATGTTCACATAATTTGTTCTCTTTAATTGCTGAACCCCTAATAGCTATTTTTATGCATGTATGTATATCAAAAAAGATTGTCATTCTAGTAGCTGATAAAGGTTATACCATAAAATATATAGAAATATAAAATGATGGATGGATGGATGGATAGATAGATATGATCCAAATATACTTTTAATTTCTTTACATTTGAAATAAATAAACACTTAAATGGGCTAACTTATTAGAGAACTACTGATAAATAAAGTTTTAAAGGTGCAGTAGGAGATCTTGGAAAATGCTAACTTTAGCCTAAAAGCACTGAAAGTGAACGTCTCACCCTCCCTGCAATCACCGTCCAAAGTCACGCCCTCCTGAACGCATGCACGCTCACAGACCAGAATGCCAGAGACAACATTACAATAGGCTACATCAGCGGTTCCCAATTCCAGTCCTTGCACCCTCTTGCTCTGCACATTTCATATGTATCTTGTATCACGTGCGACGTTTGTTCTATTCGAATGTAAGTGCCCTGGGAAGTGGACATCACCGGATATTCCGCCATGATTCCAGTTCGAAGCGAGCGTATATGTTCCATACAAAGGGCATTAAAGTGTGCGAGACGTGAATTTAAATAGTATTTCTTTACAGAGGTATATTATGTCACACTTCTCTAGTAAGTTTAGTCTGTGTGTGAAGACGCTGCGCAGCGCAAATCCGTGAATGAATGTTCCGAAGTTAAGTAAACTTCAACGGATTTCCCCTGTTCAGGGAGTAGGGAGCAATGGACACTGTGTAGGGAGCATGTCAATCGGAACACAGTTCATGCACGTAGCTCACTTCTAACAAGCTGGTTATCTGAATCGGGTGTGTTAACTAAGAGAGACATGCAAAATATGCAGAGCGGGGGGGTGCGATGACTGGAATTGGGAACCGCTGGGCTACATCATGTGTCATTCACCAGTGAGGAAACTGTATAGTACAGTTAGTAAAAGTACTACAATACCAGGAAGGAAGATCGGGTTGTTGATGTTTGTCTGCCATTCTCGCTCTGTCTGCACAGCATGCGTGAATGCGCTGATGACGTATCCTGTCTGCGCGAACAGGGTTCGCAGAGGTATGCAAATACATATGTTGACAGGCAGGTAGGAAAATCAATTAAAATGCTCGGACCGAGCGTTTTGATTGGACGAACATTTCTTGGTTCTACGCCTTCCACAGAATATATAAATACATATAAATAAATTTAGAACAGAGACAAGGGACCAAACCACTTAATTAGTGATTGCTATCGGGATGTGAAGAGATAACAAAAAATGTTTCTGAAGACAATCACCTATTGCACCTTTAATATTTGATTTCTGCATCCAGTCAGCCGAGCATAACTGGTCAGTCTATACTTTTATCTGAATGTTTCTTTAATCTTAGTCTCTCTAACTCTGCTTTAATCTCCTATACCTTAAAGTCTACAGTATCTCTGTTGCTCTCTTTTCTCCAGCTTTTCTCCGTTTGCCTGGACTGTTTTTCATCTCTGTCTCAGGTTCTTCCTGTCAACCCCATATTTCTTTGTCAATGCAGCAAGCTTGTGCAACTTATTTTAGGCCCTATAGTCTCTAGCCCCTTATAGTCCCTATAGTCTCCAGCATATAGGCCCCAACAATGAAAGTAAGTGGGTAAA
Source organism: Sinocyclocheilus anophthalmus (assembly GCA_018155175.1). Lineage (NCBI taxonomy): Eukaryota > Metazoa > Chordata > Actinopteri > Cypriniformes > Cyprinidae > Sinocyclocheilus > Sinocyclocheilus anophthalmus. Next base: position 45,249 of record JADLZN010004081.1, read on the forward strand.
GTTTGTGAATTTAAAAAAAATAGTGTTTTGAGCACAGTGAATTCCATTAATGCTTATTATATGAGGTTTTTAGCTTAGTGGGCTTATGGGGAACAGCAGGGGTCAATGAAGTCATTCCTTATGCAGGAACAAAAACATATTTACAAATTATAATTAAAGAAACAGCATTAAATCATCTTTGTGAGCATAATCATTCAAATCCATCTTTTCGAGTATGGCAAGTTTATACCAAGAAAATAAATCATATCAGGGTTCATATGGAAATTATTTTTAATATTCTGCCAGTTTCATCGCCAGATTCTAATAAAATACTCTTTTCAAGGCTTCTTGAGCAGCAAGGTTTTGAATTCTGGGAGATTTCTACAGTGAAAGAGAGACAGTAGCAAGTAACACATTATTACAAATCATTTAAAAACTTAGGTCCCACTTTATATTAAGTGGCCTGTACTTATTGTGTTTATATTGTATTAAAACATTTTTGCTGCTGTTGAGGTGGGATACGGGTAAGGTTAGGGACAGGTTTGGTGGTATGGGTAGGTTTAAGGGTCTGTTAAGGTGTAAGGTTATGGGTAAGGTGAATAGGTTAACGGTGTAATTATAAATGTAAATAATAACAGAAATTAATTACAGATGTAATTACATGCAGGTATTTTAAAAATATAAGTACAATGTAAAAACATGTATGTACACAATAAGTTTTGTGGTTAAAGTTTTTGCATTGTATCAAATGATTCATTTAAATATAAGCACGTAGTAGTTAAAGCCACCTAATATAAAGTGGGACCAAAACTTAACATTCACTTATATGTATTTCATGTATATTTCGAATTGAGTAACTTGAGTTAATTGAGTAAAAAAATCCCACTATGCATTTGCTTCACATTTTAATTAAATAAACACAATTTTTTATTAATGTTGAAATTTAGCCAAATAACTTTAAAATATCTGATCAAACGGGACAAATTGCAAAATTATATGGTAAATATGGTTACCTAATTAACCATAACCAAACATGACTAGTCTGTCTATCTGGAAGTTTCTTTCATGTTAAAAGTACTGAAATGATCTTTTAAGCAAGGTTTACAGGGTTAAAATGGTGATATAATTGCAAATTTTGTTTTATAGCAGTCAATAGATGTGCATTAGGAATAGGGAACACATTTGGTTGCATATTATGTTTAATAAAAAATAGATTTCTTAAAAAGCAATTAGTCACATGCCAGTCAAGTGATTTGCTCAAAATGCCATATAGCCAAATTATGTGAATTGCAATACTAATAGACAGCTTTCTCTAGGTATTATAGACCTCCTTAGTGTGGGTAACAAATTTAATCAATACCATTACTGTAGAAAGATTGGTATTGTTCCATTTTTTTATTTTTTTTATTTTAGTATTGACTTGGTACCCAAATACGGCTACTTTTGACATTTCTCGTCTACACAGCCGTCACAGCAGCGCCTTTCAGACAGATCAAATCACACTGCCATTGTGTGAGGAGATTTTCAGGTACTTAACCTCTCCTGTCCTCTTATTCTCTTTCTGTCGGTTCTCAGCACAAAGCGAGTCAGACACACCTCTGGACATGGGCCTTTTTCCTCTCTAACAATGTGTTCTGGTCCCCTCTCTCTCCTTCTTGCTCCCTCTCCCTTTCTTTTGTGTTTTGTTCTGCTGCACAGTGGCCTCTGAGTCATCTGTCTACGTGCCTCCAACAGAGTGTGTGTGTTTCTGTCTCGCACACACACATACTTTCCTGGGGGCTCCGTACCTGCCTTTGGAACACTGCACTAAGTTAAATGAGAGAGAAAAAAGAGGCAGAGACAGAGAGAGCAAGCAAGCAAGCAAGCAAGCGAGAAAGCGATTGATGGAAATATTAAGACAGGTGAGCTGCTCTCTTAGTGCCCCACCACTACACAAATGGAAGCCAGCGGGAGGGTGCTTTTGCTTTTAAAGAGGCAGTACTTTTAATATCTCTTTATTTACCAGAATAAATAAAAAATTAGAAATTAAGGAAATCGTTTTTTTTATATAACATAATTATAATAAAAAAAATATAAATAAAAAATGACTATAAGAAACTTGGCTGTTAGCCTTTATAGCTTATATACTTCAACGAAATTGAAAAAATGCGTGTGACTCGTTTTAAAAACAAATGTGGAGTTGATTTCAGGGTTCAGAACAGCTTACGCAGCAAATTTTCAAAAAAAATGCTCTGGCTGGTAAACCCCTTAGAACCTACCACTGGGTCATGATATTTAATAAAATTTGTTTATTTGACGTGGAAATCTTTGCTGGTTTATTTCTTCTATTTCAGTCCGTCGAGGGGATTTTAGCAACATTAAGACACTATTATTTTATTCATATTTTAAATTAGGTTTATATTTTCCATTTTAATTTCTATTTAATTTAGTTGAAGTTTGTATGACTGATTTGAAGAATGATTTCTTTAGGATCATGCGACACTGAGACTGGAGTAATGGTGCTGAAAATTTTACTTTGATCACTGAATGAATTGCATTTTAAAAATATATTCAAATAGAAAGCATTTTTTTTAAATAGTAAAAATATTTCAAAATATTAATGCTTTTGGTGCATTTTGGGTCAAATAAATGCAGGCTTGGTGAGCAGAAGAGAATTTAAAAAACATTAAAAATGGTACTGTTCAAAAACGTTTGACTGGTAGTCTATATATTTTTTTTTTTTCAGTTAACTTTTATTTTATTTCAGGTAATAAAAATGTTTTTTAATGGTTTCAGTTTCAGTTTTAGCTGACTGTAATAACTTGAGGGCAGGTGCAAAAAAAAATACCTTAAACACATTGGAAAGTTGCTTTATAGTAGAAATTGAAGTTGTAATTCTAACTTAGTGACACTGACACTTTTTTGATTCTTTTTACCCCTAATCGAAGAAAAAAAATAGAACTTAGTCATGAGTATATCAGGGTCTTCATTTTAACATTAATTTGGTAATAAAGCAGTGGGGGGGGGTGCCAATTTGCAAGTATAGTCATTTTGGGAGAAACATAAATACAATAATTAACCCCCCACTTAAAGATCCTCATATGTCCCTTACTAATTAGTGAAATGCAAAAATGCTCCTTTTGAGAGAGAAACAGAGCAAATCAAACAGTCGTCACTGACTACAGTACAAGCATTTCTTCGTTTCTTTATTTAAAAATTAAAACAACAAACGCTTTCAAAAGTCTGTCTCCCAATTCAGTACTACAAGCAGGAATGCATGAGATTCATGTGACATGCTCCTGAGAGGGACTCCAGTGTGGAAAATAGCACACAGCGTAGCCTAAAAACATCACTCAGTCTTTTTATTCACAAGAGGAAGCCAGAGACTCAGAATGAAAGGTTCTTACTGCTAAACATACAGCCATTGTCTTTGTTACGTGCATTCGCCTCACTATGGAAAGTGTACTGCTGTGATTTAGCGTAGCCACCGAGTCATGTGGCATGAATTGCCCTACAGACCACCAATCGCTTAAAATCAGAATCTGAAATCTCTCCAAATCTCAGTCCGATACATTAGTGGTGTTGAGAGGTAAACATGGCTCACAAGCATTGTTGCTCAACAGAGAGACTGAGGCTCATTCTATTTTAATGCATTTCTTTCAGGCAGTGGCAGTCCTCCCAGAGTGCATTGGGAGGTGGAACCCAAGAGCCTTGTGACTAATGCAGCCACCGTTTTCAGCCACACTCGCAGAACGGTTTCTACATGTCAGCTCGCGCGCATTAGTGTTGCATATTTTATGGCCGCCATTATTATTTCATCCATTTCCTTTTTATCTATCTGCTCTGTGCGCTGCTGCTCCATGCGCTGGGACTGGATCAGATGGTCTGCAAGTTCAACAGTCCTGTGATCTGTGTGGAGATTAATTTATCCTGTTTGATTCTCAAGCCGTGTTTAATATTCAAGGGCAAAGTTTTGTGCTGTGGTCATTTGTAATGATTTAAAAGCGAAGTGGAAACAAACAGACATTTTTGCTCTAGTTTGTTTCATGTACTTGCACAGTACATATATATAAATGTTATTTATAGATTTTAACCAACTGCCTGAATGGCTAGTCAACTTTTCACTCTTAAACTCTTCACTCTTGACTCTTTTTTTTTTAAAAGACAATCTTGATGGAACACATCAGAATTCAGGAGTCTTGAGATGTGTTTGTAAGATTTGGATTATTTATTATTTAAACTTGACATGTTCTCTCAACACTTGTGGAGAGATGTTGAAAACATGATGTAATGGGCAGAGATTTCCATCCGAATTTATAATGCTAAATGTCTAATAGATAAATCACAGTACACATGTTAAAGCAACACTGAAGAATCACTAAAACAGTGTTAAAACATGTTTGAAGCTTAGCTAAAACTATGTTAAATAATATTAAAATATAGCCAAAAACATATGAAAACATTGCTAAAATGTTTAAATATCACTACACAATATTAAAGCCACATTAAAGCATAGCTAAAACTGATAAAACAGTCAAAACAGTGCTAAAACAATGATGAAACATTACTAAAACAAAAAAAAAAATTTGGTGAAATAAAGCATTGTTATAATGTTAATTGTGGATTACTGTGATATATTTATCAGCTGTTTGGGACTCTCATTCTGATGGCACCCATTCGCTGTATTGGCTGAGCAAGTGATGTAATCTACTTTTCTTAAAATTTTCTAGAAATTTACATTTTTGGGTGAACTATTCATTTAAAGCATTGTTTATATATTCAAAAGCATAGTAAAATTGCTAAAGCATTGCTAAAATGTTAATTTCGCTAAAACGTTAAAACATCGCTGCAGTAATGTTAAAGCATTGTTAGAATAAAAATGGCTAAAATATACGTAAGCGTAGATAAATTAGTATACATCACTAATTGACTAAATTTTCATTTCATGTAGTTGAGCCAAAAAAGTATACTCTGAAACATGCTGGTGTTTGATTGCACGTGAGTGTAACCCAAGCAGAAATAGATGTATGTGGTTAGCATCCATAAGTACAAATAGCTGCGGTACAGATCCGCTGAGACCAGGTGACTTCAACTCAACTCATCCTTTAGTAGAGATCCCTCAGTTTATTTCAGTTTCCCCCATCAGAACCGCAAATGGGATTTTGAATGGCCCTGGTGACCATGTGCCTTGTTTCAGCACCATAGAGGAGGACAGCTCCTGTCAAGATAAGAAAATGTTAACTACAGACACAATCTCCTCACTTGTACTTCTTTCTTTAACGACCCCACTCCTCTCTCTTTAGCCCAATCTCCACCATCTCTCTCTTTCACTCTTCATCTCTCTTTCTCTCTTTCTCTCTTTTCCCCTCTCCTCACTCCATTTTTGCTCTTATGTTCTGTGGGTTCCCTGGAGTGCTATTTCCTCTCTTCCAAGCTGTTCCTACAAGCCCCAGATGTACCTGGGTGGGCCTAACCCCAGCCCAGGCTGTCAGGTTGCATTAACTGCCATTCGTTCAGAGGTGACTGGCTCCACACTCCAGCTCCTTGCAGTGCATTTTGGCAACTACTGCCGTTTTGCTGCATGTGATAGACATGGACACACATCAAGAACAACATACATTAATTAGATTCTAACATCTTCATGTGTCAGCACATAAGATGACAGGAAATAGGTTTTGGATCATATTTCCAAGGCCAGTTTGCTACAGGCTTTAATATACATGTAGATACATACACTGCAGTTCAAAAGTTTGGATTCTGAGACTATTTTTTTTTAAGGAATTCTCTAATGCTCACCAAGACTGCATTTATTTGATACAGTAATATAGTCAAGTAATGTTGCAATTTTAAATAACTATTTTCTATTTTAATAGCAGGCATTACTCCAGTCTTCAGTGCCACATGATCCTTCAGAAATCATCCTAATATGCTGATTTTCTGCTTAAAGGCATAGTTCACCCAAAAATTAAAATTCTGTAATTAATTACTCACTCTCATGTCATTCCAAACCAGTAAGACCTTTGTTCATATTCAGAACACAAATTAAGATATTTTTGATGAAATCCGAGAGCTTTCTGATCCTGCATAGACAACAACGCAACTACCACGATCAAGTCCCATCTTTAAAATAGTCCGTAAGGACATCTTTAAAATAGTCCATGTGACATCAGTGGTTCAACTGTAATTTTATGTAGCTACAAGAATCATTTTTGTGCGCAAACAAAACAAAAATGACAACTTTATTCAACAATTTCTTCTCTTTCTTCTCCTCCGTCAGCAGCACCACATGCATGCGTCTTGATACTGTCGTGAACATGCATTGAAGACTGACTGGGAAGAGAAGAAATTGTTGAATAAAGTCTGTATTTTTTTGCTTTGTGCACAAAAAGTATTCTGGTAGCTTCATAAAATTGTGGTGTACTTGAATTGTTGTCTATGCAGGGTCAGAAAGCTCTCAGATTTCATCAAAAATATCTTCATTTGTTTTCCAAAGATGAACGAAGGTCTTACGGGTTTATTTAATGGTAATTACATTACTTATTTTTATTATTATTACCAGTATTGAAAATGTTGTGCTTAAAAATTAGATTTATGCTAAACATATAGAGCTACTGAAGAAACATTTTAAACCAGCTAAAAGAGACAACAGTTGTGAATAAAAGAAAGCTTATTAGAGTACATTTTACAAGACAATATTTTAGTTTTACTATTTCAGCAATTTTTGCATGAAAATTGTTAGTATACCATTTTCTTTCAATGTAGCTGTTCAGGCTGAAACCAGCTAAAACCAGCAGTCCTTATTAGACTGGTTTAAGCAGGTTTTTTCAGCAATAATATCAAGTAACATTGTAAAATAATTTTTAATTGAAAATTTACCATCAAATTGTGACCTTTCTCTTTCTTCTTCAGAATGTGATGTCTTAAAACATCCATCAGTTAGGCTTTAAAGAAGCTACACTTTTGTCTGTTTTCCACCTTGGGGCTTTTTCTGGTCAGTGGTTTCTCACTGGGATCACTGACACCAAACATCATGGGCATTTTTTTAGGGTGAACAGAGTGGCACTTCTCCCATGCCAGCATGGTATTCTTCTTGTGTTTTGGATGTAATTGCAGTACAATCTGTCCCCCTCCCCGAGTCATGCTGTTCCCCTGGCTCATCTTCCCACTCAAGAGGGGAGGGGGACATCTGAGTCAGGCAAGAGAGTGAGCGAAAGAGGGCCTGGAACTGAGCGGCATACCAAAGCGCCTTTTCGCAGTGCGTATAAGAAACAAAGGACGAGAGACCTGCAGCTGCAGTCGGCCTCCAGGGGGCCAGTGGCTCTGATAGAGAGAGAAAGTGAGCCGGCGAGTAGATCCCCATCGATAATGAGAGAGGGAGTGAGGAGTGGGTTTTAACGAGAGACCTGCCTGAAGATGGAGCGTAGAGACTGTCAGCAAAGCCAGACAGAGGATTAATTGAGAGGAGATGTGCAGGTCATTTAATTTCAGTATCACATAGCTCCAGCGTGTGGGGTGTGATCTATCAGAAGTCCCAGAGATTTTGATGGACAGTTTACAGATATCCATCTGTCATGCTTTGCAAATGAGAAGAAATCAGGTGCCCACACCTTCTGATTGTCCTTGTTATTGCTGCTTAGTGAAAAAGGTGTAGGTGTGAGATGCATGCTGGAGCATCGGGGAGAGAAATTAGGGTTGTAAAAGGGGGTTATTTGTAATGCATCCCAGTATGCTACAAAAAATGAGGTCCACAGCTTGCAAGTTTCCATACTTTAAATCTGTCATTTTTGTAACAGTTACTTTCAATTTATTAGTTAAAATAAATATTTTTAAAATTAAAATTAAATTAAAATAGAATAAATAAATTATTATTACCTGGATTATAGAAACTTCGTTAAATATATACTGTTTACATTACAGTTTAAAAGGGTCATATGATGCGATTTCAAATTTTCCTTTCTCTTTGAAATGTTACAAGCTCTTGGTGCATAAAGAAGATCTGTAAAGTTGCAAAGATGTTGGCTGAAATCAGTGCTGTTAACGATAGTAATGTTGGCTTATGCCTGTTTCACACCAGATGCGCAAGCGGTGTGTATGTAGATCAGGAGCAGCACTCATCCATTTGTCCTTTCATACTGGCAGCGTTTGTCGCGCGCAGCTGAACCGCAGCTTGTGTACTGCAAATACAGACGAGTATAGTCAATTCTGTCGTATTTTCCAGCGTTCTCCTCCGAACACTGTGTGCCATGTGCTTTGATGTATGATATGGCCAGCATACTCTTTTGCGATGCGACGTGGGCCCCCCTGTCCCACACATATATGTAAATAACATGCTGTATATATAGGTAGTTTACATGTTAAAAAGTAATCTTAAAATTAACAAATGCCTCTAGTTTTATTAATTTAAACAGCTTAAAAGGGTTCATGGGACACTGAAGACTTAAGTAATGGCTGCTGAAAATTTAGCTTTACATCACTGAAATAAAGTACATTTTAAAATATATTAGCATAGCAAACCATTCTTTCAAATTTGTAATAATATTTCACAATATTACTGTTTTTGAGCAGAGACAGCTTTTGGACCTTTAATTCTGAGAGTGTGGTATTGCAGCATTACTTGTGTTTCTGAAAACTATCAGAACTTCAGAACTGCTTTTAGTAGCTCTGTAGCTCCAGCATGAGAACTAAGAAGCTCCACTCCTGGCCGTTTCTTAGAAGACCACATTAACCACCTGCATGTATTAGAGAGCTCTAGAGATTGTGGCCGCACACCACTGGGGAGGTGATCTAAACACACTGTCAGTCACCGGGGAGTTTTCTTTCTAAATGGCATCCAGACTCCATCAGGCGTCCCTCATTACCCTCAGCTGTCAGTCAAAGGCTTAATCAAACCCGTCCTTGGACTGCTGCTGAATGCAGCTCAGAAATGATTCATCTCCCACAGTGTGGAATGTGCTGGAGATATGTGTGGGCAGAATCTTGAGGAGGTCATGACCCATCTATAACGTGATAAAAAGTTTGATACTTAATATGATTTCAACCGTAAATGCGGACATGCACAGACTTAGCTATACTTCAAAACTGTAGGTGAAGAGCAGGCAGTGCTGAAGTACTTCTGATGCTGTCTCCGATTGGCCTCCTCTTCACTCGCTGTCTGGCTGCAGGGCAAGAGAAAATCAAACATTATCTCCATTCCAAAACCTAGTGAGCTGCCTCGCTGCACGCTGCCTACATAGACAGCTGCCTTCTGAGGTCATGGAAGCTTGTAAATGACTGATTAAGAACACTTTTCATAGATTCATCACACCACGCAAATAGCAATCCTCACACGAAGCACTCAGGGGACTTGGCTATCAGTATTTAAAATGGTATTACATTAAAAAATTTTAGTTTATTTTAAAAATAAATGTTGAAAATATTAAAATATTTGAAATTATATTTAATTTAATAATAAAGTACAATTTTTTAATTAAAAATTATTTATTATAAAAAATGTTAAATTATTTATTTAAAATATAATATTTAAATATTTTAATCAGTTGGATCATATCCTGTGTAGAAGAGACTATATTATATATATATATATATGTTATTTATATAATGTAAATATAATACATAAAATAAAAGAATTGTATAAATAATTTATACAATTAGCTAATATTTATTTTAAAACAAATAGTGGTATATTAATATTTTATTTTAAATATAATATTTTACATTTTGGACCAGGTGCAAATATTTTATAAATCAATCAATATGTAAGCAATATTTGATTCACTTTGTCATTCAAAAAGCACACCAGGTGAATTGATTGATTTACTTTATTTTGCATTTACATATTTAAACTTTATTTTAAGTATAATATTAATTAAATACCACGTGTAGTGTAAGTGTTAAGTTATGTAATTATAATACAAAATAAAATAATAAAATGTTTAATATATATTTATATAATCTATTATATATACTGTGTAATATACGTGATGCTTATTCCTATATAAACTGTGTGTGTGTGTGTGTATATATATCTTTTCAATATAATATTTAAAATATTTTCAACATTAGATCTGTTATATTTATAATTAATATGTATTTAACTTTGTAGTTCATAAAAATAGCAGTCAAAATGACCTTTATAGTCACCATATTCATAAATGCCATGGAACAGCAACACGGCTGATGTCGTCAGTCACATGACAACACCAACATGTTGCCTTGACCAGTCCTAAGTTTATTCTACATATCAATATAGAGATATTTTGCAGCATTTTAACAATCAAGAAGCTTGTCACAATGCATTAGAATTCCAGCAAAAAGAGATACCTTAAGTCCACCTGATTTTTTTTTTAAATGCTCCCTCCGCAGGCAGCTCACTAGAGGTTTTGAAACGGAGCACTGAAGTCCACAGAGCCGCTCCAGCTTGTCAGGCAGCAGTTGGGTCTATTTTTACACCACCCGTGAGTTTTGTCCGCAAGAAAGCCCACGTCACTCATACTGTACCTCGCGGAAATAGAACGCATCTTTCATTGTAATACGCAATACTTTGTCTCCCGATTAAATAAACGGTCTCCTCCAGACAATATCCAAGAAATGTGATGGAGACAGAAACTCGGCGCAGCGAAAGGAAGCACATGACGAATGACGGCACTCATTTCGCTTGCTTCGTGCGATTGCCGTTGAGGTTAGGAAACCGACGCTCAGGTTATCCAGCAAGCACGGCCGACTTCTATAGCCACAGCTGGAGCAGAATAGGTTTCCCCGCATGGCTCTCTTAGCAAATGCATTTGCGAATTGTCATGCTGAGGGGCGAAGCGCAGAGTAGACGGTAAAGTAACATTAATAATATGGATGATTGCAAAAATGGCATCCAGCAGGCAAACAGAGCTCCCTCACGTGTGCACGACAAATAACTCAAACATTATGGCTGACAGGGGCCAGTTAATGTTAAATGAAGTGACGTGTGGAACACAAATATTGTAGTCAATCTTCCATAACTCTCTGTAAAAGTAAAGTGGCTTTTTTTTTTCCATTCGCTCTTGAAAATCATTTGGCCTGTCGCAATGCATTTGGCAAGCTCTTACCCAATTCTGACTGGGAGAGAAGAGCATCTTGCTTCCAGTGTGATTCCACTTCAATTGAGGAGAGGGGGTGTGGAGAATACAAATGTATGAGTGCAGTCTGGGCTGCCTAATCTCTTTCAGACAGACCCCGTGGCCATCGCGTTGCCAGCATGTCACGTCGCGCACACACTGCCATGTAGCATCAATGTTCTTGGGCTAATGGATTCTCGAATTCATCCATACCTGCCTCGTGCGTGCGCCACTCGGACCACATGTGTGCTCAGGAACTGATGTGATCGCTTGAGATTGACAGTAGCTAGTTTTTCTGATTTGGCCCATCTGTTGTTGCAGGCTTTTTGATGAAGGATGAAGGTTGGCATTTTTTTATTTCCCTCAAACTTGACACGTCGCCTGCGTCGAACGTTCTATTTTCATGCGTCGGAGCATAATAGACTGCAGAGGAGAAGAAAAATGGCCTTCTATTAAATGAGAATTGATTTTTGTTGCAGTCTTGCCAAAATGTATTCAGCATTTTATAATCATTTAATTTGGGAGCCTGCTAAAAAAGGTTGTTTGGGAAAGTGGCACCTAAACCCAAAATGGGGTCGCGGGTCTGTTGGGGTCATGGATGACAGGACAAAAAACAACAGTTAGCGCAAACAGCAACATGCACCTAAGCGGGTAAACGTGTTTGGTTTGGATGGCAAAATAAATAGGCTTAGCTATGTTAAAATGAGGAGAAAACGCTTACCGTCTTTTGTTGTTGACATAAAAGGTGGATAAAGGCCTGATCAAACTCGAAAGGTGCAAATTCATCTTATTTGGTAGAAGCTCACCAAATTAGGCAAATGTCAACACGGACAGGTTGCTTGACAAGGCACTCATGCTTGGAAAACTATGTACAAGGTAGGGATGGAACGATTAACGGTTTCACAATAATTCACGATAAAAATGCCCTGACGGTTAGTATTATCGTTTAAAATTTAATTATCATCAAAACCGTATTTGATTATCGCGATTTTGAAAACTTGCGGTAAATCCTGTCCAGCATCAGTCTGACGCAGAAGCAGCATGCAATGTTGTTGTTGTTTTTTGCACCAGACAAAATGGCGGAAGGCAGTGACAGCGCTCGGGAGATTTTTCAGCCATCTAAGAGGACCAAATCGGTGGTCTGGTCGTATTTTGGCTTTTACAAGAGTCCTGAAGGCAATTTAATTCGAGGACGGTCACCCTGTCTGCTGATCTTGCAAGAAGAAAGTCGCTGCAGAAGGGGTAACGCATCAAATTTGCTCAGTCATCTTCATGACCACCACCCACTAGCGAATGCAAGGTAAATTTTACCACAATACCAAAACTAACTGGGCAAATAATTGGACAAAAAAATATTGATTAGAGATTAAATATTTCGTTATCTCACTTGTAATTAACGCAAAGCTTCCGCGAAGAAAAGTTCTCAGCAAGTGACTTTGAGCCAAGACGAACGAACGTTCAAACTATAAGGTTGACATTTAAGGGATAATGTATTGTATATTCATAGTTAACTTATTACACAGATTTTTTTTTGTTTACCTAAAATAATACATAAATACAGGGATATGAAATATTGAATTGAGATTAAGGTTTTGAAATCTTTCATGTTTATAAATCCATTGAACAGTGTACAAAACAATAGTCAGGACAATATGATCACTACTGCAATATTATAGTAGTATTAATACTAAATTCTTCTGATTTCATTTTCAATACAATCAAAAACTGAGACGCAAGACGGCAAGCTGCATTTGAATGAAACAAGAGAGAGCGCGTCCGAGCCTCTGCGGTGATACAAGAGACATGGGGTGAATTCCAAACAGAAGTGAGCATCCCTATGCCCTACTCCCTTCGAAGGGCAGAGCCCTTGAAGTGTGTTCTTTGAAGGGTGCAGGGTATTACTGTCTCGTATAAGCGTTTGAAACTCCCTTGGGGAAGGGAATGACTGACCAAATGTTACCTTGACAACGCTGGTGCCGGGGCGTGATGTGAGCTTCAGTTACTCATCAGTGGTTGCAAAAAATATTATTATTATATTATATTATTATTTCTCAAATAATTGTCTAATTGTCTTATTTACTATTAAACATTTTCAAACTAAACTTGCTTACACTACCGTCTTAAAATCATATTTCTATCACTGACGAAAAATATTTAGTCTTACATTAAAATAGACAAATTTAATTTATCTTAAACGAATTAGCCTATTCTATTTATGTTTGTATGTGAACTCGAAATCAACCCCAACTTTGCTTTAAACTGCATCGCAAGATCTCCTAACCAAAGATCACATGATCACAAATGGAAATCACATGTTATAGATTATATATATATATCTTAGATATATATATATATGTATATATAGATATATATATATATATACAGTGGGGATAAAAAGTATTTAGTCAGCCACCAATTTGTGCAAGTTCTCCCACTTAAAAAGAAGAAAGAGGCCTGTAATTTTCATCATAAGTATACCTAAACTATGAGAGACAAAATGAGAAAAAAAAATCCCGAAAATCACATTGTATGATTTTTAAATAATTTATTTGCAAATTATGGTGGAAAAAAGTATTTGGTCAATAACAAATTTTCTTCTCAATACTTTGTTATATACCCTTTTTTTGGCAATGACAGAGGTCAAACGTTTCTGTAAGTCTTCACAAGGTTTTCACACAATGTTGCTGGTATTTTGGCCCATTCCTCCATGCAGATCTCCTCTAGAAGCAGTAATGTTTTGGGGCTGTCGCTGGGCAACACGGATTTTCAACTTCCTCCAAAGATTTTCTATGCGGTTGAGATCTGGAGACTGGCTAGGCAACTCCAGGACCTTGAAATGCTTCTTAACGAAGCCACTCCTTCGTTGCCCGGGAGGTGTGTTTGGGATCATTGTCATACTGAAAGACCCAGCCACGTTTCATCTACAATGCCCTTGCTGATGGAAGGAGGTATTCACTCAAAACCTCACGATACATGGCCCCATTCATTCATTCTTTCGTTTACATGGATCAGTCGTACTGGTCCCTTTGCAGAAAAACAGCCCAAAAGCATGATGTTTCCACCCCCATGCTTAACAGTAGGTATGGTGGTCTTGGACTGCTTTTTAAACTCAGCATTCTTTCTCCTCCAAACACGACAAGTTGGGTTTTTACTAAAAAGTTCTATTTTGGTTTAATCTGACCATATGACATTTTCCCAATCCTCTTCTGGATCATCCAATTGCTCTCTAGCAAACTTCAGATGGGCTTGGACATGTACTGGCTTAAGCAGGAGGACACGTCTGGCACTGCAGGATTTGAGTCCCTGGCGGGCAGTTTGTTACTGATGTAGCCTTTGTTACTTTGGTCCCAGCTCTCTGAAGGTCATTCACTAGGTCCCCCCATGTAGTTCTGGGATTTTTGCTCACAGTTCTAATGATCATTTTGACCCCACGGGGTGAGACCTTGCGTGGAGCCCCAGATTGAGGGAGATTATCAGTGGTCTTGTATGTCTTCCATTTTCTAATAATTGCTTCTACAGTTGATTTCTTCACACCAAGCTGTTTACCTATTGCAGATTCAGTCTTCCCATTCTGGTGCAGGTCTACAATTTTGTTCCTGGTGTCCTTTGACAGCTCTTTGGTATTGGCCATGGTGGAGTTTGGAGTGTGAATGTTTGAGGTTGTGGACAGATGTCTTTTACACTGATAACAAGTTCAAACAGATGCCAATAATACAGGTAACCAGTGGAGGACAGAAGAGCCTCTTAAAGAAGAAGTTACAGGTCTGTGAGGGCCAGAAATCTTGCTTGTTTGTAGGCGACCAAATACTTATTTTACCAAGGAATTAACCAATTAATTCTTTAAAAATCCAACAATGTGATTTTCTGGAATTTTTTTCCTCATTTTGTCTCTCATAATTGAGGTAAACCTATGATGAAAATTACAGGCCTCTATCATCTTTTTAAGTGGGAGAAATTGCAAAATTGGTGGCTGACTAAATAATTTTTTGCCCCACTGTATATATATACAGTGGGTACGGAAAAGTATTCAGACCCCCTTAAATTTTCATCTTTGTTATTGCACCCATTTGCTAAAATCATTTAAGTAATTTTTTTCCTCATTAATGTACACACAGCAACCCATCTTGACAGAAAAACACAGAATCGGTGACATTTTGCAGATTTATTAAAAAAGAAAAAAACTGAAATATCACATGGTCCTAAGTATTCAGACCCTTTGCTCAGTATTTAGTAGAAGCACCCTTTTGATCTAATACAGCCATGAGTCTTTTTGGGAAAGATGCAACAAGTTTTTCACACCTGGATTTGGGGATCCCTCTGCCATTCCTCCTTGCAGATCCACTCCAGTTCTGTCAGGTTGGATGGTAAAAATTGGTGGACAGCCATTTTTAGGTCTATCCAGAGATGCTCAATTGGGTTTAAGTCGGCTCTGGCTGGGCCATTCAAGAACAGTCACAAGTTGTTGTGAAGCCACTCCTCGTTATTTTAGCTGTGTGCTTAGGGTAATTGTCTTGTTGGAAGGTAAACCTTAAGCCCAGTCTGAGGTCCTGAGCACTCCGGAAAAGGTTTTCGTCCAGGATATCCCTGTACTTGGCCGCATTCATCTTTCCCTCGATTGAAACCATTCGTCCTGTCCCTGCAGCTGAAAAAAAAAAACACAGCATGATGCTGCCACCAC
This sequence comes from Sinocyclocheilus anophthalmus, assembly GCA_018155175.1. NCBI lineage: Eukaryota > Metazoa > Chordata > Actinopteri > Cypriniformes > Cyprinidae > Sinocyclocheilus > Sinocyclocheilus anophthalmus. Next base: position 60,972 of record JADLZN010004081.1, read on the forward strand.
CATGATTAACTGTTGGGACTGTATTGGACAGGTGATTAGCAGTGCCTGGTTTTCTCCACACATAACCGCTTAGAATTAAGGCCAAAAAGTTCTATCTTGCGTCTCATCAGACCGATATCTATTCTCACAATATTGGAGTATCAGTGTTGTTAGCAAAACTGCACTGAGGAGAGGCTTGCGTCGGGCCACTCTGCCATTAAGCTCCAACTGGTGGAGGGCTGCAGTGATGGTTGACTTTCTACAACTTTCTCCCATCTCCCGACTGCATCTCTGGAGCTCAGCCACAGTGATCTTTGGGTTCTTCTTTACCTCTCTCACCAAAGCTCTTCTCCCCCGATAGCTCAGTTTGGCGGACGGCCAGCTCTAGGAAGGGTTCTGGTCATCCCAAACGCCGTCCATTTAAGGATTATGGAGGCCACTGTGCTATTAGGAACCTTAAGTGCAGCAGAATTTTTTTTTTACCTTGGCCAGATCTGTGCCTTGCCAACAATTCTGTCTCTGAGCTCTTCAGGCAGTTCCTTTGACCTCATGATTTCATTTGCTCTGACATGCACTGTGAGCTGTAAGGTCCTTATATAGACAGGTGTGTGGCTTTCCTAATCAAGTCCAATCAGTATAAATCAAACACAACTGGACTCAAATGAAGGTGTAGAACCATCTCAAGGTGATCAGAAGAAATGGACAGCAATGACTAGGTTAAATATAGGAGGTTGTCACAGCAAAGGGTCTGACTTACTTAGGGCCTGTGATATTTCAGTTGTCTTTTTAATAAATCTGCCAAAAATGTCAACATTATGGGTTTTTTTTTCTGTCATATGGGTGCTCCGGTGCTCGTGGTACATTAATGAGGAAAAAATTCTTAAATGATTTTTTTAGCAAATGGCTGCAATATAACAAAGAGTGACAAATTTAAGGGGGTTTGAATACTTTCCATACCCACTGTATATATTTAATATATAGTGCTTTATTATTATTTTTTAGGGCTTCATGTTAATGTTAATTTAATGTTTATGCTAAAAACAAAGTGCATATACATAGCTGCTAATTGTATTTGTTGTTTATTGATTTTCAAATATAAAACTTATTGAAAACTTATATGTTTTCAGTGTGAATCAGTTCTTTTTGAACATTTTCATCTAAATTTAACAAAACCGTGATAGTATTGATAACCGTGATACCTTGGTCACTATAATCGTGATATGAATTTTCATACCGTTACATCCCTAGTACAAGGTTAAAGAATAACAGTTATTTGTTTAATAATTATAAATACATATGTTTATTATACATTTAAATTTATATATTCAAATGTGTGTAAGAAATTAATATTTTTATTAGGCGAGAACATTTAAATTAAAGTGATCAAAAGTGAGAGTAAACACATTTAAATGTTACAAAAGTATATAGTAACACTTTAGTATAGGGACCAATTCTCACTGTTGCTTATTAGCATGCCTATTATTAATATATTGGCTGCTTATTAGTACTTATAAAGCACCTATTCTACATCCCTAATCCTACCCAATCCTTAAAGAGCAGGTCATATGGTATTTTAAAGTGTCCTAATATTGTATTGGAGTCCCCTACAACTGGTTTAAATGCATCTAAGGTCAGAAAACATTGGAATTTTCTCAGAATACACATTTAATATTGGAGTCATTTGCCAATGATTTCGAAACGATTCGTTCCAAGCATGTTCGGAGCAAACCCCTCCCTTCCATAAGCCTACTCTGCTCTGATTGGTCAGCTGGCCAAGCCTGTTGTGATTGGCACAAAGAGGAGCACTTGAGCAAGTTAGCAGTGCTACCATTGACAAAGCACCTTTACATAAAACAATAATATAGTGCTCCAATCCGTTCTTAATAATGACATAAAATACAAAAACACTTATGCAAGCGAATCGTGCCCACAGCTAAAGTTTAGCTGCTAAACTGTGAACACTTAAAACGAGTTTGTAAACCAAAATATGTCTACTGTAATGTTTGAAGAACGACAGACAAAAGACACCCTGTCTTAACTTTTAATCAGAACGCAGAACAGCTGAATCTCAGGTGCAGCAGCCTAACTAACTCGCACGTCTCTCGTCTCTATTAACCCTGTAACTGCCGGTGCAGCAAAATAAACAGCAATTTCACAATGATTATAAAGTCTGTGTGCTACACTACATTATTTATTATTAAATTAAGTAATCTGAACAACGTCAGGAAATAGTGGGTTCACAGCCAATTATCAGAACTTTACCTGGAAACCTAAAGCTGCACTAGGTATACATCACATATTAGCACAAAAACTTGATATTTTGAGCACTCAATTGAAAATGTACACATAGCGTATCAATCGTACTTACAGGTTGTGAGAGAGAGTTTGTTAGTCCAAATTAAGAAGATAGAAAAAGCCAACGAAGATAAAAGCCAAGATAAGAGAAGCAGTCCTCAGTAAAATGACAAGCACACAACAAAAGGTTGTTGGAAGTGTTGTCTGTGTATCCTTGAACACAGCGTCTTCATCAACAGATGTCACACACTAAACTAGCAGAAAGTGTTTGTGGGAAGGTCCGACTATGTTGTATTCGCGGGGCAGCGGGGGGGGGGTGGGGATATGCAAATGTGTCTACCCAGTGACGGATACGGGAACAGGCAAAAGATTCGAAAATGAGACTCGCTTAAGGTATTCAGACATCGACTCTCTTTTTGAGAGACAAATCTTTTATTTATAATGCACTTGTTGATTAAAATTTTTTTGGGGCCAAGATTGTTTTCATTAAGGATAGCTACGGTATATAAATGCAAAGAGATATTTTTCCAAATAACCCATATGACCTGTCTTGAATCACTTAATAACTACCTTACTAACTATAATAAGCAGCTATTATAATAGCTTATTGCTATTAATAAGGAGCAGCAAATCTGCATACTAAAAGGGATTTGCAAAGGATCATGTGACACTGAAGACGGATAAATAAATTCGGGATTAAAGTATATTAAAAGAGAAAGCAGTCTTTAAATTGGTATAATATTTAATATTAACATTTGATTTATTATTTCACAATTTGATTTATTACTTTCACACCTACACGCATATATATTTGATTTATTAGATTTCATATATAATTATTAAAAAACACAGTTAAAACTCATTTTTCTTCTTCTTCTTCTTCTTCTTCTTCTTACAATGAAAGTGAATTGGTCCGAAGCAAAACACTGACCATAAGTATCAATGAGGACACAGAGACGACGGGTTTATTAGTAATGGGGGTATTACATCTCCTCATTCCTTTGGGTGCTAGCGCCATCACTGCTCCTTTCAGAAATGATAGAGCTTTGTTTTTGTTTACATGTTTGTACCCATTATGAAGAACAGGATTACAGCAATTGATCTAAAGAGCTCGGTAATTCATGCCTTGATTGCCTATTTAATCAACTTCAACCTAAATGCCTGTATATCAAAACAAACCACACAGCAGTTACAGTCAAAAACTGCGGTTCCTTTATCCATCCACTAATGCGCTTGGGTTGCATAACGCGCTTTTGTGGCGGGGACCATCTTGTGGGTGCTTTTACTGGCCAAACCTTCTGTTATTCACTTCCTGTCTGAATCAGCAGTGGCCAAAACACCCTTCCTGCTCTAGATACGGCAGTCCACCGTTGCTCAATGATATGTGGTGCTTGCCAAAAAAGGCTTGTAGGAAGAGAAAATAGGAGAAAGAAGGAAAAGGGGAGCATACAAGTCCAGGCTCTACAGGAGGAAAGGGTGACCTACTTCGATCGTAATCGATTGAGCCTTAAGCTCAGCGTGAGCTGAAAGAGACAAGTTCAAAGTCTGTTCCCGTTGCTCGGTCACTCTCTTTCTTTCTCCCTGTATAACCCAGTCGATCACTCATTCTCTCCTTCTTTGTTTCTCCCTCTTCTTCACATTCTCCGTCAACCTTTCCTTCATCGTGAACATATTGTCCTCAGGGGGAAAGGGCCAAATGTCCATGTGACTGAACACATGGTGCTGGAAGAAGCTCTGCGCAAGCCTACTGTGAGTGTTCATCTAAACGCTCTAGCAGAACTCCAAGTCTCCACCCTTCACGCATGCTTCACAGTGGGGCCGTGTATGTACCGTGTCAGCATTGCTCGATGGAGTAAAGCTAAAAAAAATCAATTCGGTGAAGCTCGGAAGTGCATATGGCACTTTTTACAACTGGGTCTCAGCCAGGTCTCGCTCCAAATCTGTAATGGCAGCAAGAACAAGGTGTGCCAGTTCCATGGGCTAAGATGCACATTGGGAATGGGACGGATGCCATTGAGCAGGCCATAGGGTTAAGTGTGTTCAGGCGTTCTCGGTTCCCCATCATCAGCAAAGCCAAGGTATTCATTAACCCGTGACTATGCTTTATTGGTAGCCAAATGCACCTCACTTTAGCAGAGTGCATCCATAAGACTGATAAAAGCAGTCATTTTAAGCTGCTGAACAGACGTGCGCACACACACCTGGCTTCAAAAAGATGATAATGCCAAGGAACGAAGGCAATCTGGCTCTGAAAGGATCCGTGGCAGGTGTTTTGTGAAGAAGTGCCACTTAAATGATGTCAGAATTTCAGGAGATATTCTAAAGAAGTAAGAAAAGCTTTAGAGGGTGATGAGGCCTCCGAACAGTCGCGTGTCTCAGGAAGACGTCGAACGGTTTTCACTCTAGGGTACTGCTTAAAGAATGACTAGATCCTCCCCACAGAGAGCGGCGCGTGCATGTAAGGACAGCAGAAAGCACTTTTACGTTAAAGTACAGAATGTTTTGCACCATCAAATGAATGTTTCCTTCATGGTAGATGTGTCATGTTGGAATACACATCCTTCAGCTCAGCTGTAGCTTTGTTGGAGGCTTTTCTTAAGATATTATAGCACCACATTATATAATCCAGGAGCTTTTTAACTTTTTGATGCCAAGGACCCCCAAATATTGTGATCTCCTGAAACACCCATTTCCTATATTATAAACACAGCTATACGCATAAAGACCCATTTATAATGTGTACAAAAAGGAACAAAGCTGTCATTGGCAGGGGTGTGGACTCGAGTCACATGACTCGAGACTTGACTCGGACTCGAGTCCCAAATTTGATGACTTGCGACTCGACATAATTAAAGAAGACTTGAGATTCGACTTAGACTTTGACAGTAATGACTCGAGACTTGACTTGGACTTGAGCCCTGTGACTCGGAAAGACTTTATGATCAGATCAAAGTCGTTATAGACACGTCCCTGCAGCCTGCTTGCGCTTGACAGGCAATAAACCAGAGACTGCGTTCAGGGAGAGCTGAATATAGCTAGAATAAAATAATGGAGTAATAACACAACTTACGACAAAAGGACCGAGAAAAAAAAAAAGATTAGTCATAGAGGTCTCCGCTCGGGAAAAGTGCTGCCCTGCCCGTTTGATCCCGCCCCAGCAGGGACACGGGAAGCAGGCATGAGAACGAGGAGGTGCGGCCGTGATCCCATCTGTGACCACTGCTTGAAAATTCTCACTTATTCTGTTTATCGAACCGAGGTGCACCGGAGTGAGAAAACAGAATACAGCCTACGGAACCTCGTGCACTCTGCCAACTCGATGTGCTTTTTCATTTCATTTTTATTTGTAAAAATAAACACCTCTGAAACCTTGTTTTGTCAGATCTCCATGTTTTTGTCGATCAGTACATAGTTTAATTGCAATGTGCTTTTATTTTATTTAAACCTCCAGTCAGTTTAAAGTAATCCATAATCGAGATGTAAATCTGAGTGTAAGTATGGTGCAACAGGATTAATGCTTAATCTTAAATATAACTGTGATCAAAATGATTGCGTAAAGTTAAAACCGCTTATTTTTTAAGGTTAATAGTTTGGTGCAACAGAGTTGTTAGATAAACCTTGATTTAATCTAGATTTTAAAATGAATCATTGTAAACCATTTAGCTATAATCTGATGAAGAAAAAATGCACATAGGCCTAATGTCTGAAGTAAGCAAGCGGCAATAGTCCTAATGATAATTTAAAATATAATTTGAAGAAGTGTTTCTTTCACAAAATGAGTATTGTGTATATAACTATAAAGGCTACTCATATTGTCTCCCTCTTAACCAGGCACTCATGTCATTACATTTCCTATTCAGGAAAATACAGGAATCACGTGTTGTAAAATCAGTATGTGGCTAGTTTTACTAGCCCTAAATTTTTTATGCGATAATTGCATATTATAAAAAACTTAGCTTTAAAGTAAACATTGTTTTTTTCGTAAAGGTTTTGTCTTGTTTACTTGTGTTATAAAGGTATGGAGCGGCAGCAATTTGACATGATGTCTGCATTCATATTGCATGTTTCCTCTCACTTGTAACGTATGCTTGAAGTTATTTCTTCTAGTTCTTCAAAGCAGTTCTTTCTGCATTTCCGCTCACATATTTTTAAATCTGTTTCATTGAGGTTCCAAATAATGGCTCATTGACTTCGATATAACACCTAGAAGCATATATTCTTATGCACACATTCAAAGTACATTGCAGTTGTTATTTCTCTGAAATTAAGTTGTCTTTGCTATTCTGTTACTAATAAAATATTTTTTTTCACTGTTTAGTTTGGCCACAAGCACTAAATTGAACTTGGAGTATAGTTTAATGAGGGCACCCACACATGAAAGGTACTATGTCAACATATTTACCTGCCTGCCTGAAATAAATTACACCTGACTTGATATTGGTTAAAACATTATATGACGACTACTTTTGGGCTCAAAGGAGCATATATGACTGGTTTAAGACTTGAATCTTAAAGTTGAGGACTTGCAACTCGACTTGGACTTGCTTGTCTTGACTCGGGACTTGACTCGAGACTTGAATGCAAAGACTCGAGACTTACTTGTGACTTGCAAAACAATGACTTGGTCCCACCTCTGGTCATTGGGGTGGTCTTTTAAGGTACAAAAAGTAAAAAGTACGTCTTTGTACCTTGTTTACCCATAAATAGTACATATCAGTACTTAAAAAGTACATGTTAATACTTTAGAAGTACATAGTAGTACTTAAAAGAATATATTGGCACCTAAAATATACATATTAAAGGGTTAGTTCACCCAAAAATGAATATTCTGTCATTAATTACTCACCCTCATGTCATTCCAAACCTGTAAGACCTTCGTTCATCTTCAGAACACAAATTAAGATATTTTGGATGCAATCTGAGAGCTGTCTGACCCTGCATAAACAGCAACGCAAATGAAATGTTCCCAGACCCAGAAACGTGGTAAGGACATTGTCAAAATAGTCATAAACATCTGTGGGTCAACTGTAATTTAATTTGTGTTCATTTGTGTTCAGAAGATGAACGAATGTCTTATTGGTTTGGAACGACATGAGGGTTAGTATTTAATGACAGAATTTTCATTTGGGTGAACTATCCCGTAATACCTTTTGAAAAAGGGTGACCCCATTGACAGTTTTTTTTGTCGGAGCCGGGAAATGCTCGAAAAATTATGATTTTCAATTTAAAACAAATGATACAATAAATAATTCATATATATATATTCTTATATATATATTATATATATATATATATATTTTTTGGTTTTTTTTTTTTTTGGTTTTTGTTGGTTTACTTTATAGATTATAATTACGGTGTATAAACGCTATATATATGCATTTGACAGCCCTAAAACTTTTTTTCTCTCCCAAACCCCCCACTTTTGAAGATCTTGCTAACTTATCAGCGGACAGAGGTCCAATAAAGCACAACAATGCTAAGACGATTACAATACATTTTTAATATGATTCGGTTGCAGCAGCATACTGTCAACTGAATTACTGCAAACTAAATATATTTAGATATATTCAGCAAATACAAGTTTTTTCCTTCTTTTTACCCATACACGCTATATCTCTATATATATATATTATATACTATATGTATGTTGTGTGTGTGTGTGTGTGTGGGGTGTGTGTGGGGTGTGTGTGTGTGAGAGAGAGAGAAAAATCTTAATGAAGTAGTCAATCTCAAATACAGTAATTGACTATTCATTTCCTGTTTTTGTCACTAGAAGCAGTTATGTTATCTGCCAAGGTAAATCTGGGTAGACTGGTTTACGTTGCAAATGCGCAGGATTCCGTTGCATTATTTCTAAATGTGGTGCTATCATAATGATAATGGAGTTCTTCAGTTGTGTGCATTATACTCAGCCCAAGCACAGGTAACGTACCCCATACCTTACTCTTCTTATCCTTCGTTGGTTCCTGGCAGACATCAAAGTGGTGTAAAAGGCAACACAGGAGCAGTCCTCCCGGAAATCTTCAATCTCTTCCTGACTCGCTGTCAGCTCCTTTCTGGCGCCATGGAAAACCCCCGCTGCTTCCCATTGCACTGTGAAGAGCCCAATAGGGGCGGAGTTAATTGCTGCTCACACAGTGGGGGCTCTCTAGCTTTCAGCCAGTGGTTGCTGAGCATACAGTGAGCTTAAACCTCCAACTCTCAGCGTCTCTCTCATTAGTGCTCTCTCATGACATCCTCCTACACCTCATCTAGAAGGAACGGCAGAGGAGGAAGCTTATGCTTTTGCTCCGGACAGTGCGGGGCTCCAAGTGGGCTTGTTCTTACGAGACTCCATCCTGAAGTCTGCCTGCCTCCAATTCCATTACAGGGATTACATTAGCCGCCCATTACAGCAGTCAGGGAGCTTTTTGTAGTAGACCAAGAATTAGATTCAAGATGTTTCTTTAAAACAGAGAGGTTTCACATCATGAAGCGTCAGCTCATAAGCACCTCGCATCTGAGGACATACGGATGTATCGCTTCATTTCCACCCAATCGATGAGGGTCCAGCTTCTCTGGCCCTGCCTGCTGGGTATTGTTTATCTGACCATTGCTGCTTCTACCTAGACTTTGGCTTAATTAATAGCTGAAATTCACCGTCAATTGCAAATCAATGGTAGTAATTACATTCCGGAGTCACAGTCGCCGGGTTTTAATGCCAGTGTTTCCTTCTGCTTTTTAAGATGGATTAGTCAAGTGACATTTTTCCTGTGACTCCTCTACATTTTTGTATAGTTTATGTAATACCTGAGATTTGTGATATGTCTGTTAGAATCTTGTGTCCCTAAATATCTAAATAAGCCATAAACATCAAAGGACTATGTATGTTTTTTTTTAGTTAAATAGGGCATTTTTAATGCTTAATTTTTAATTGGACATTGCTCATTTATATAGGTTTTGCTCATTTATATGTGTATGTTTTGATTACCTTAATCTATCTAATGCTTATTGAAAGTATATATATTCATAATGAAAAAAGTAATTTTAAATTGTAAAAATATTTCAAAATAATATGTGACTCTGGACCACAGAACCACTCATAAGTAGCACAGGTATATTTGTAGCAATAGCCAAAAATACATTGTATGGGTCAGAATTGTCGATTTTTCTTTTATGCCAAAAATCATTAGGACATTATGTAAAGATCATGTTCCATGAAGATATTTTGTAAATTTCCTACCATAAATATATCAAAACGTAATTTTGTATTGTATGTATTGCTAAGGACTTCATTTAGACAACTTTAAAGGCAATTTTCTCAGTATTTAGATTTTTTTTGCACCCTCAGATTCCAGATTTTCAAATAGTTGTATCTCGGCCAAATATTGTCTTAACAAACCATACATCAATGGAAAGCTTATGTATTCAGCTTTCAGATTATGTATAAATCCCAATTTCAAAAAATTGACCCTTATGACTTGTTTTGTGGTCCAGGGTCACATATTGGATTTATTTATTTATTTAGATCAAATAAATGCAGCATCAGTGAACATAAGAATCTTCTTTCAAAAACATCAAAAATCTTACTGACCCCAAACGTCTGTACATATACATGTACATGAACATTTTTGGTAAACCTGAATGTCAGACTCTGTTCCGTGTCTGTGTGTTTTCTTCACATGCTCCAGGTTATGTTTATGTCCTTATTTGGTTATCTTCCTGTTCCTGTCATCATAGTTCATTAGTTTCTCCCTGTGTCTCATTATTAGTTATCCTCCTCACCTGTCTGCCCCTCGTTATCTGCCCTATTTGAGTTCTAGCCCGTTCTGTTCTCCTTCATCCAGAATTGTATATGTCTACCCTTGCAACTTGTGTTTTCCTTGTTCCCTGGATATTATTAAAACCTATATGTTTGAATTCCACTCCTCGTCTCCGAGCTCCTCACAGTAGCGCACCGTGACACTGGAAATATTTAAAGATATATAAGAATTATGGCCTAAATTAATTAACATTATGCACTATTTAAAATCACTAATCAATTTGAATCAAATGTGAATGGCGCCTTTGTGTAGATAATCAGATGTTCTTGCTCAAGATGCTCTTTGGATCGTTGCTGCTGTCATGAAAGCAAATGAGAGACATATCCCATTTTCACAGGTGAACTTTTTGAATGGCACTGTATGTACACATATGCTATTATCTATAATGTATATCTTTGGATGACACGTCAGGCAGGGATCAGCGAGTCCTCATTAGCTTGCAATAAAACGCTGACAGCACTGCAATCACAATACCCCAAGAAGCTTTGCTACGGCAGAGAGGACCTACCAGAGATCAGCAGGAGAGCTGTTCAGCCCCCTGAACGTACAAATCAATGCCCCCTCCCTCCTATTCTTCTGCCTACTCTCCATGTCTCCCTCCCTCCCGCAACAGCTGGGAAAATCCCATTCCAGTCTGACAAGTGAAGAGCTTGTTTTAATTAGCAGCATTCTGGAGAACAGGGAACATTTGCAGTGGAGTTTAGCTGTCATATCTGCAGCTCTCGCTCCTGTGGAAAGAGCACCTCATCAGACTTGTGCCGAGGCATAAACAGTACATCTCCAGCACCTGCTCTGCTAAACAGTGGGAGATGTGTACTAATGAGGGGACACTGTCCATTAAACACCCTCCGTGACACTCATGGAGACAAGCTGCATATGTCACCTTGGCCAGTGACTTGGCTTTTGATTCAGGGCCCATCAGTCCGTGGTTGGCCTTTTCTTGCGGTCAGGTTTTATTTTTATTTTTTTTGCTTTTCTTAGCAAGGCACATTTTCCAGACTCATATTTAAGCTTAGTTAAGCTTTTTATTTCTTTCTTTCATGACATTGTTGTACATGCTTTTTTTCTCTTAGTCATATAATGAGACATCGTCAGTGGTATTTTTAATATTATACTAAGTATTTAGTCCATATAATTTAAAATAGCTTTTATTTTTATATTTTCAGTTGTCATTTGAGTTTGTTTTAGTAATTTTAGGTGCTTTTGTAATTTTTGTATTATTTATATGTATTTGTTTAGCTTTCTTTTATTTCAGTTTAATTTGAATAATATTACTACTGCAACATAAAAGTTGGTTTTGGTTTTTTTATGTTTAGGTTTTTAAGTTTTTCAATCTAACAGTCATATTTTACATCAGCTTTATTTTAATTACTGAAAATTACGTATTGTTAGGGACTTTTAGTAGATTATATAATCGATGTATAACAGCCTTGGTTGATGTTTGTTCCATTGTTGATGATGAGACGCAGCGTGTTGTTTAATATATTATGTTCATTAGATATTTATTCAATTTTAAGTGAGCTTATTTGTAATTTTCCAGTGAGTTTTACTTAAAATTTTAACCGTTTTGTTGTGCTTTTGTCATTTTTATTGTTTTTTTATGTTTGTTTAGCTTTATTTTTTGTTTTAGCTTTATTTATTTGGTTTCATCTTGATTTCAGTCATAAAAGTAATTTTTTATGTTTACATTTTTCCATCTAATATTCAGATTTTAAATCAGCTTTTTTTTAATATTGAGAGCAATAACCTATTTTTTAAGTTTTAGTTTTAGAACAACAACACTAGATATAGATATTATTAAAAATAAAGGTGCTTAAAAGGTTCTTTATGGCGTTGCCATAGAAGAACCATTTTTGGTTCCAGAAAGAAGCATTCTTTAACCCTCTGGGGTCCGAGGGTGTTTTGGGGCCCTGGAGAAGTTTTGACATGCCCTGACATTTGTGTTTTTTTTAATGGCATTTGCTTTTAATGGCTAAAGCTGAATAACACTGTAATCAGCACATACTGGGCTACAATAATATGTGAGCAGCATGTTAGGTAGTGGATGTGTTTTTTGAGGACAAATGCCGTTGCTTTATGCGTGCTTAGTGAAAATCTAAAATGTTAAAGTCACTGAAATAAGGCCATAAAACACATACCGAACATTTGTTCACAAGAACCATCTCTTTCTTACATTTTTATAATCTGAAGAACCTTCTTTTGCGACAAAAAAAAACTTTTTGTGAAACAGAAAGGTTCTTCAGATGTTAAAGTTTCTTTATGGAACCATTTAGACAAAAAAAGTTGTTCTATGGCATCGTGAAGCACCTTTATTTTTAAGAGTGTATAGTGAACTTTATTCGTTTTGGCTTTTATTTGGGTACTCAAAGTGGTTACTTAGCTATTTTAGTCTGCGCTGATGTACAGCAGTACCTGAAAATGTACAAAATCCATCATGAAATTGATTTTAACACCATTTCACAGGAGATAAATGAATTCGTTTGACAAGAAGCCGTGGAGGAAACAGAATAATGTACAGTGAGCAGAAGTCAACATTAGTCCCCTTAGGGTGATTAAGAACCGAACACTTTACGTCTGTTAGCACATTATCCCATTCCAGCTTATTTCCTAAAATGGACGCTGTCATTGCACACTGTTTCTTTAGGAAGCATTCATCCTCAGTGATCCTTTAAGATCAGAGTTGCTCTCTTAAATAAAACAAGCAGAAATCACGCAGTTGTGCGGAGATTTAGCGGCTCATTCAACACTTGATGGATGCCTTCTTTTCTCTGCTGACCTTTTAGTCAATTAGCTTTGGGTGAGATTTTCAGTAGTTAACAACCTGATTCTTTCCCAAGTGTTATTTTTTTTAAGAAATTATTTTCAGCGATTGATTAAAGGGGAGCTAGCAGATGTAAGCCACTGCCCTTTATCCAGGTAGTAATTATTTGTCAACTGCATTTGAACTGTAATGTTATATTAGACTTCATGTGTAGATGATCCAAGCTGGCAGCTCCTGAAAAATGAAAAGTTTTACTGCGCAAATGACTTGAGGTTATGCTTAGGATTAACACACTCTTTTTTTAAATAAATGCTTTGCCATTTTCTGCTTTAATTAAAGGCCCAGAGCATTTATCAGAGTTAATTGAATTTAAAAGAGGTAGAGGGCTGAGAGCCTAATTGATTGAATTTCTGTAGGTATGTGTTTTTATTCCTTCATTGCCGTTGTGCAGATGTGCATGTGTATGGCAGAAGCTCTGCTCAAATTCCTCAATACAGTTATCTCTCACTTCAGTGCATGGCTGCCTCTTAAGTTAGGCCACAATCAATGACTTAAGTGGGCTCTGTACTCGGTTGCATTGAACTTTCTATTGGTTAGTGATTGTTTGACTAATTTCAACACTTGCATTGAAGCTGTTTTTAACCAAACACACTCTCTCTCTCTCTCTCTCTTGCTCTCTTTCTCTCTCACACACACACACACACGGGGTAATTATAGCTCTGCATATATTAGATACATAGACAAGCGAGTCATTTACATCTGATTTGCTCTGTCAAGTGGTCAAACTTTGGCTGGTCAAGTTAGCGCCAGCTAATGGATCTTTCTGCTAATAGATTCTGATTTTAATATAAATATTAGCCATGAATGTAAATATTATATAGAAATTTAGTTTCAATATAATTAGTATATGTGTGTGTGTTGTGTGTGGTGTGTATATATATTGTATATATATAGAGACTATACATGCAGTATATATTTAAAAACATTGTAAGTTACTAGGGCTGTGAATATTTGGGTAGACAGCGAATCGATTCGATTCATGATTCATAGGTTTTCGATTCAAGAACGAATTTTGCAAATTCAGAACGATTCGATTCGATTCGATTAACGATTCGATTCTGCGTTCTTTAAGTACATTCACAGGATTATTTAAATTCTTCCCCTAAATTCTTTAAATGCTTAGTCAGGGGGCAAATTACCAGCCTTTATGGGTAGAGAACCATAGGTTGGGGGGGGGGGGGAGGAAAACACCTTGTCCATTGTTAGCTGCTAGTGTTATGTTATACATGGCTATATAGAAATTTATGTAAGCTTTATGTAAGATTTTAAAAAAGCGCTTAAAAAAGCCACATCTGTATAGGCTAGTTTTGTCAACCCCAGGGACGTAGCCTTCATTCAGAAGTGACAGACATGTCAAATCCAATTATTTTCATAATTTCATTAATTATTAATATTTTTATGTATTTATTTTTTTACAAGGAATTAATTTCTTATCTCTTACTTTGAATTTGCTTTAAGAAATCAAATATACTGCTGGACAATAATCAATCATTTTCAATCTAGTTTTTTTTTTCCTAATGGCAATTTTATGAACGTTTTATATACTACAAACAATTATTTAAATTTTCTGCACAGAATAAGGTAAATAATATATACTTTATAGTTTCTGTACTCTAATAAATTATATGTCAATTAGCACTGCATCATTCATAAATTGTATTTATTTATTGTGTTTATAGTCTTAACGTTTCATCAGTTCATTCTGCTTTTTATTCGCTAGCTGCAGCGATAGAGCCTTTGTCCTATTAGGCATTTCTGGCACATCTTAAGTTCTATGAGCATGAGATCAATTCTCTTTAGTGCGAAAACTTCTTTATCTCATTTTCACTAAATAAAATGCTATAGTATTTAACTTTCCTCTCCATCGGCGAATGATGATTCTGAAAGAAAACGTGCCTGATGTCTGTTTGCTATAGCAACGAACGCTACTTTAATGCATCTGATTATCAGAAAAACCTTGCGCTCTTATTTCAAGGTTGTTGTTAATGCTGTGGTTATTTTAACAGTTTCCTTCATACATTCGGTTGAACGACATTGTTAAAACACATTTATCATTCAATGGAACTGGGCGTATATGCTTTAGACACTTACATTTTTGCTCAGTCCATGCAATAAATGCGCAGCCTTCAACTACTCAGGTAATGTCGTCGGTATGACCGAGAGGCGAGAGCCATTGAAAAACTACAGAAAAGTACAACTACTTCACTTTAGCATTACTGGCCACAAGTACTAAGGAGAGATCACACTGTGAGGCACGAACACTGTTCAAGGTCTCCATTAATTCCTGCTTGTAGTAATTTAATGTGTATATATTTTGAAAGCATTGAATCACTATAGAAATCGAGATTCATTCGATTCTTAGCATTTGGATAGCATTCTTTGATTAACGATTCAAAACAATCCCTGTTTCAAGATCGACTGCATATAGATCGTTAGGGTTTGGTCAATTGATGCATCGGGAAAACGAGGTGTGAACGTTACACCCTAGTATTTATATATAAACAACATTTATTATTTTATACATAATATAAATTATTTAGAAATGTAGTATCGTATAAATAACAACTTGAGTAAAGCAATGAAGTTTTTATGTAAATACTAGGGCTGTTCAAAACGATATTGAATAACGGATAAAGCACATCCAAATAAAAGTTTGTGTTTCCATAATATATGTGTGTACTCTGTATATTTATTATGTATATACACATGTAAATATTTTCAATATATAGTGTGTGTGTGTGTGTCACACATGTATATATTTAAAACTATTTATGTGTATATATACTTATATTTATACACACACATAGGGATGCAGCGATTAACCGGTTTCGCGATTAACCGCGCTTTAAAATGTCACGGTTAATTAATCGTAAAGGTTCCGCTAAACCGAGTGTTTCTGTTAAACAGAACTGAACTGTTGCAGCTTGCGCAAAACGAAAAAAAAGTTACACAAGCGGTGCACCAGCTTAAAATGACGTACTTATCAGAGACACGGAGGCTAATACATGCATTAGATTAACTGTGACAGAGGGACCAAACAGCGAAGCTATATTTCCACCAGAGAAATGCCTGTCGATAGTGTGAGATCATTTTGGGTACACCAAGAATGACCAGGGTGTCATTTAAATATTGCTGTAAAAAAAACTGCTGCTAAAGAGCGAATACATAAGGGATAATGCACGGCTAGCTGTACATTGAACGATTTTAATGCACGACGTGAAGGCAAGAACAACCTGACGCGAAGCTACAGTTCGTTAGCTCCGCATTCTGCCCGCTTCAGATCAGAAAAAGATGAAATAGTGCGGTAAGAATTAACAGTATTTGAATTAATTAATTAAACCATTGAGTACTGAATTCAGTTATTCGGAGAGAGAGAGAGAGAGAGGAGCGAGAGAGGTGAAAGTGCCTGTGTGGATTGAGCCTACCTGCATCTGTGTGTCTCTCCAGTAGGCTATTTAATCTATTTTATTAATAGAAGTCACGGGGGCAGCATTCTCAAGAAGTTTGTGTTCTCCTGAACGTTTGTACACGTGCACAGCGCGATCTCCGATCTCACAAACCAAAATAATAGACATGATTTTCTTAGGCCACATGAAAAATCATATGAATTATTAAAATGATTTTAAAAAGAATAATAGGTACTACTATGGAGGACAGTGATTACAATATTCAGGTTTTATTTCCATCATTGAGTAACAGTTTCTCCTGTGGGACAAATAAAGTTAATATTTTAGTCGTATATTAATAATAGGCTACTTCATTAACTTTGTTATTTACTATCCCTGTTGCAGTATTATTCATAAGTAAAAACCAACAATATTTTTTTTTTTCATGTTTCCAGTTTTCTGCCTCAGGTCCAAAATTAATGTAAAGAATGTACAAACTGAAAACATTAAATACTTTTGCGATCTATTTCCGTTTGTTATTTTCAAAAGAGAAATACTGTTATGGATGTTTACAGAGCAGAGGTCACCTTTTTTAATTCCAATGGGAGAGATGGACTTTTGTTTGTCTTTTTTATTATAATTTTTTGTGTTATTTCTGTTTCAAAAGCCAGCAATAAGTAACACTTTAATATCTAAAGAGTGTTCATGTGATTTTATACATTGGTAATGTTGGGAAATGAATAAATGCATAATAATCGTCATAATCGTAAAACCGTGATTATTCCTCAGACAATAATCGTACCAACAAAATCTATAATCGTTGCATCCCTACACACACACAGTACAAACACATATATTATGTAAACACAAACTTTTATTTTGGATGGAATTTATCGTGTTAATTCAATTAATCGTTTGACAGCCCTAGTATTTACATAAAAACATTCATTGCTTTACTAAGTGTGTTGATATTTTTTGTTAAAGGGGAACAGCCCTTGTTTCACTATTTTCTGTAATTGTGTTTTTTGCATTTCTCCTGCATAGACAGCAAAGTTTTAATAAAAGCATTTCTTACTAGCTGAATTCCCCTGTTAACCTGAGCAACTCAGTAATATCATTGTAAGAAAGTCTAAAGAAAGCATCCCAGTAGCTCATTCATTACTGTATGACACAGCTGGTATTCTTGAATGAAGTGCGGTTTATATAATAGCATTTAACTACCAGAAGTGTAAACAGGAAGAGTGAAATCTTGGTTTGCATCAGCTGCCTGCAGATGAAAGCTACCAGAGGAAAGACTTTCCTGTTGACCTTCATCTTCTCTAAGGCCTTGAAGTTTGGTCGGTTTGTGAGAGGAATATAAACGCAGCGGTTTTCGCGGCGGTTAATTCCAGTCAGGACAGCTGGATGATAGGCTGTTCTACACGTTCCCTCCGCACTTCACCTGCTTGTACACAATCTGTGTTATGCAGACATTACGCTGCTCAAATCCTGAGTCAGACTCAGTCAAACATTCCAAAAGGCTGTCAGACGAACATCCAGCCAGGCCTCTCCCCCTATTATGCAGCACGGAGGGCTCTGTAATGCCTGTACATCCCACTGGAGACTGCAGAAGTAAGATTGAGTTTGTTGGGGAAAGCTCTTTTTGTATTCTCATCCAGGTCTGTTATTTATCAAGGGAGCAAGTGGAGAGAAGCGGAGGTATTGGCTGGCGTAGGAGCTTTGCTCTCGCTCTTGCTTTCCCTCCCTCCCTATGTCATTTTTTTCATTTTCTCCTGTAGTATGTCATGCCTTGGTATTGGGGGCCATCACTTCTACATATCACTGCTTCACCTTACCTTGACGGTTTATTTATGATTTTTGGGCAGGGCAAATTCAGAGAAAGAAAAAATAGCCTTACATTTCTAATGGAAGAAAGCTGATCTTTGCCAGTAGTGTGTAAGTCTTTTTCCAGCGACTTTCCCAAGGTTGTATTTTATATTTCAGTGTCTGATGTGCATTGATCAGTGTCGGGAAAGGTACTTTGAATCAGAAGCTACAAGCTAAAAGCTACTTGCAATTTAAAGCATTTCAGCTCTTTCAAACAAGCTACAAGCTGATAGCAAAAAAGCTGAAGCAGTATCTTTTAAACATTCAGTATAACTGTTTTTAAATATGCAGCTATTCGGTGATATTATTTATAATTATAATTCATAATATAAATGCAGAGATATTGGAACAGTGTTGCTTCCTGCCCAGGCAAGCCTTTTATTTTCACTCAGAATAGGACTATTTCGTAGCTATGATTTGTTTCTATTGATATATTTTATATGGATTTATTTTTTAATGAATGTATTTAAATATGAGATGCCTAAAGGGAGTATACATATTTTATATGAACCTCATTTATTTGCAGTTGCTTCATATTGCTATGTTATATTTCTTTGGAGTGTGTGCAAGACGATATGTTGTAATGTTAGTCTGGGTGTTCATATATGCATATGTCTTATGGCATTTTAAGTCTGATGAAGAGGTTTAAACATCACATGTTGGGTGAGAAGCATATTTTCTACTGGGAACAAAACTTTTGTATAAACTTTCCTGAGTTTGTCATTTTTTTGTGATTTTAGAATTTAATAACAGCTGTATGAGGGTTTTTAATCTCAGTTAGGTTGTTGTCAAATTTAAATAAAATTAAATAATGGAGTTGAATTAAATGACTCTATAAAAAGACCTAAAACTAAAAGCCTAAGCCCTAAAACTATTAAAAATATATTTTTTTCATTTTCAGCAATTTAAATAATTAGATTAAAAAAAAAATTTAAGAAAATGTTGTTTTGACTGAATGAAATAAGGCTGAAATGTACTAAAAATAAAAATACATTAAAGCTAAAAAGATATTTTAAAATAATAAAATTACTAAAACTTAAATGAAAACCGAACATATAAAAATAAAAGCCATTCAAATTTTAAAAAATACCATAATATTATATAAGTTATACTAAATTAAACAATGATGCCACTTAGAGACTGAAATCTGTGAACTCTTTTTATGTGTTAATTTACATAATTATCTTACATCATTAGAATGAATTGGATTTTCCAGTGTTATATATGAGATTATTTAATAGTTTGCTCAGCTGTAAAGCTGTACACACAAAAACTATGCTATTAAAAACAGCAGTGTTACATTTGGTTGTGCTACTCTTTAGAAAAAATGGCTTGTTACTGGAAAAGCTCTACAACACATTGATCATGTTCAGGTAGCATGCAGTGTTCGGCACTATTGATCTGTATTCTGAGCAGCTACACCGCCTCCTCTAGAAAGCATCCCGTAATGAACATTCCCGCCCTTCCTTTCTGCTCCCTCATTTGCATTTATTCAATACATGAATCTTATTTTGAGAATAGACGTCTTGTTTTTGGCCACAACCTTGACTGATTTACTGAATATCCAATGTTTGATGACAGCGTAGGTACATTGACAGATGTCAGCATCTTCCATAGACAGTTGAGAGCAAGTCTACCATGATTTACTGCAGCGAACACTCTCCTTTTATCACTGCTATAGGGCAGAGTGCTGTGTGTGTGTAAATGCAGAATTTATATGTTTCGCACGTGAGCGTACACAAGAAAAAACGCTTGAATAGAAGCTGTTTCTTTATAAGCGAATACCTCCCATTATGGGTTGAATGCAAGATGTCAGCAAGCACACTGCTCATCAAACGCTGCAGCAAAGCAATGCTTGCGTTTCCAACCCGTGAATGACAGTTCAAAGGACTGTGATCGCGGTATCAGGAGGAAACCTGGGAGAATTTTTTCTTGCAGGTTACAGAGAGTGTGTTTGAATCAGGCGGAGGTGAAATATTTATATTTGCTTTGATGGACACGGGAAATTAGGGAGCGTTGGAATTGCCGGTCGATATGCTATTGAAGTTTTAGGGTGGGCTTCTATGGAAAAGAAAGGGTCATCCTCCTCTTTCTCCTGTTCGTTTGTCAGGTAGGTCGTGTTTGTTATGTGAATGTCAAAGAGAGACAGAGGAAGAGGGTAAAAGAGAGAGTGAATTATCGACACCAGTGCTGTCTGACTCATGTTTATCAAAGTTATCTTTCATGGACTCCCTCACCTCTAGAGCATCGCAGGGCCCCTGGATGCACAATTATTTTCTCATGAAAAAGGCTCGGCCCAATGCAAAGAACCTCAACCACCGCTACAATAGCCAGAGGCCCGTACACAGCAGTAAAGCAGTAGAAGATTGAAGAATATATATATATGTGTATATCTAATATGTGTGTGTGTGTGTGTGTGTTTATCTGGGGACCAAATGTCACCACAAGGATAGTAAAACCTGAATTTTTTGACATTGTGGAGACCGGCGTCCCACGTGGGAAAAAAAATTATTAAAAATAGTAAATGATGTTTATCTGAAAGTGAAACAATGCAAACAGTTTTTTGTAAGGGGTAGGTTTAGGGTTAGAGGATAGAAAATATCGTTTGGTCAGTATAAAAGTAATAGAAATCTATGGAAAGTCCCCACAATTCACAGAAACAAACGTGTGTGTGTGTGTAGTGCAAAAGTACTGCATATAGTATTAGTTCTGTCAGAACTACAACCCAGGCTCACTGGAAATATGTGCCCTCTACATACATTTCTTCATGCATATGACGCTGTACATGTGACGATAACGTTCAAAAGTATCAGTTTTCAAATTGCGCAGGATGTTAAAATTGTTTTGAAGTCATAACATAATATTCTGCAAGTAATTGTGTGAAAATGAGCCTTTATTAATCAAAACTCTGTACCTGTAAATCATACTTAGAATTTAAAAAAAACATATAAAAAAAAAAAAAAAAAAGTTGGAGTCTTGCTGCCTCTAGTGTGCAGTTCAACTGGAAACTGCAGTGAATGTTACTAGTACATACAGGTAAGTTTTTTCAGTTTTGCAATGAATGTAGAGGACGTATTGAGGAGGGAGCTGCAGTAAAACAGGTAGCTAAATATGGCATTCATTATGATGGGTTTATGTAATGAATTTTTTAAGATTTGTAAAATTAATACTGTAATGTTGAATGGCTATAATTCAATGGTTATAACTTAGGGGAACAAAATGTCATAAGAGACATCCGTATTGGTATAGGTACTCGCTTTAGTTATAAAAACTGATGGCATACACAAATAATACATTAATTTGGAGATTGAATGTGAAATTATTGCAGTATTAAAGTATATTTAAAAACTTTAATGTTCGGTGGGATTAGCGTGATTAATTTCAGGAAAAAAAATGTTAGAATTATTAGTTAACAATTGGACAGTATTATTACAGTATATAAATATTACATCTGAATACTGAATATATAATAATAGATATATATATATATATATAATGTTATATATATAATAATATATTATTATATATATATATATATATCACAATATATTTAATGTATTGTAGCGATTCAACAACAAAGGCGACTCACACTTGGTCCTGCAGACAGCAGTGTTTGTTGACCTCATGGTCAGATTTCCCTCCATCCAGAAGTAATAAGTGCAGAGTATTCCTGAAATATTCGTAATTCTGAAAACAAAGCAGAACATAGAGATGTGCTCAAGGAATATGTTGGTGAACCTTAAAACACAAGCTTTAGGCTCCAATAATATTACAAGATTCATGTCACGAAATTTGTGTTCTTTGTGTTGGCGGAGCTGGTTCAGGGTCAGACTCTGGCTCAGACATATTCAACCGGTTGCCATTATACACCAAACAGACTTTCCGAAAATGCATTGATATGTAAAAATGTCAGAACAGTAGGCATTTGCTTTAGTCTTAAAGAAGAAGCTGCACCAAAGCTGGACATTTATTCAAATGGTCAGAGAGAGAGAGAGAGAGAAAAATGGCAGTGCATTAATAAATTATGTGTTTTGGTGCAAACAAAAACTTTACTGATATTTTTAGTGGACCTCAAGGAAAAAAGTCAAATGTTGTCACCCTTGAAAAGTGTATTATATTCCAGTATTTTATCGATGAACCCATCCTGGGCTAAGCCTTGAATATCCACTGACCATAGAACAGCCCTCGCAGAGGCCGTTCTCATTAATTTACATTCATTTCCCTCTTAGAGACCATCTTTTTGCGTAATCCGCCATTATCTGGAATTGAGGGCTTATTGCTCAAACAATAATTCAAGCCCCTCTGCTCTGAAAACACGTATCGCTGCATCGTCATATCAGCTGCGGCATAATTCATCTCTTTCATTGCCTACTGTGATTTATAATCCAATTAACAAGCCTTCATTGATGAGCTGGAAGTAAACTGCCCCTGAAAGTAAGGTTTCTCATCTATAGCTAACATGTTCAGGTTTTTTATTTTCTACGGTTGTTCTACTCCGATAAAGATGTAAGGGTTTTATGTCTTAAAACGACTGGTTCTTTGTGAGAGGCAGTCTGATAAGATGGATCAAATATAGAATTCAAAAGGACAAGTCTTTGATTCAGAATGTAATAGTGAGTGATGACAGGCAGCAACAGTTTGGACTAAGAAGAGAGCTGTCATAAGGCGATGAGCGGCAGGCTCACATGCTCATTCATATTCACACAATGTGATGTTCTTCGCAGCAGGCAGCTTACTTTGTCAAACGTCATTTAAGTGCGGAGGATAGCCTGAAAGTGTCTGAGAGATGGCATTCAACAAATCACAAGTTACGTTTCTCTAGTGTTCAATAGATATCTTCGAATAGCAGTGGCGTGTGGCAAAATTCCCTAAATTTGTTTTAATTTTTTAATACATTGTAAAATCATGTGGCATTTCCATTTGATGTTTACCAGTTTCTTGAAATACTGTTTTTTGTTCAGTTTTGTTTTTTGTTTCGTGTTTAGTTTAGTTTAGTTTAGTTTAGTTTAGTTTAGTTAGTTTGGTTTTGGTTTGGTTTGATTGTTTTGGTTTGTTTTGTTTTGTTTTTTGTTGTTGTTGTTTTTGGTTTGGTTTTGTTATTTTGTTTTATGTTTTATTAATTAGTTTGAACTAATTATTCTTAATAAGGGAAGGGTCCCTTATTAACCCCCACAGGGAAATTGGTCTGCATGAGCAGCCAAACATAGCCATAAAACACAAAATAAATACAATACAATACAATAGATAAAAATAAGTATGATAAAATACACTATACAAAATATACACTATGTAAACAGGTAATTTCCCTTCAGATTATACTGGGATAGGTTTAACTATCTAGTTCACTAGAAGGTAAAAAAAAAATGTAACTATACTAATTTATTATTTATCAAGATGTTACCAACTACTATTTGTTTTATTTTATTTTTCAGTGTATTATTATTATTTAACATATTACTTAACTATTGAACAGTTGAAAAAAAAATCAATGCATAGTCAATTATTCATTATTTTAATTATTTATGATTAACATATAAATGTATTAATTACTTTATTCAACATACTCTTCTTTTTTCGGTATTTACATTGCTTCAAATACACACACATTGCACACTTCTATTCTCATATGGTACTGTCTTTTATTTTCTCATCCAAATTGTCCCTTGCTCCTTGTACAAGCACCCAATTGAATAGATATCTGTTAAAAAACAAACGCAAGTCGTGATTTGAAATGCGTGTTTGCGTGTTGTGAAATTCCATCACATTTGAAAGCATCTTGAAATCTTAACCTGCTGCATGTCTGCACCAATCACAGCCCAGCACAAAGAAGCTCAACTGTGCAGATTACCCAGAGGCAATTACTGTTGGGTAATTGTAGAGCCAGCTGTTGTGTGCTCCTGCACTGCAGCTGTGGATATCATATCCCGGCTCATATCCTAACTCCATACGTGAGGCTACTGACGCTGTGGTATTGGGGATGTTAGCCTTTAATTATAATCTATGACCAGTCCACAATTTTATAAATATGGATAAGATTAGCATAGCTGAGCCCAAGCAGGAGAGAGCGGAGTGATGGGAATGCAAAGCCAGCCTATGCACCAATGCCTGATTTAATTCATTTTAAATGAGAGAGGCTAATTAGAAATAGCAACTCCATCTTATTTCCATGTACACTAGTGACAGGAAGAAGGAATTCTGCAGCAATGTAAATCAGAGAAGTCATTACCCATAGCAAACCGAAGCAAATTAACCAGCCTGTCATTTCAATCGCTAAAATCTGAAATTATTCCTGACACGTTTGGTATTATTTTGTGATATGGAGGTTTGATCTTATTGTGAAACTGGTGAAAGGTAAGGAATTTAATGATTCTTATTCCGATCAGATTTCTACTGAAAGATTCCATTATCTGTTGAACATTAATGATTCAATTAACAGTACTTTTATGGAATAAATTTAAATTGCAGTCATATATGTGTGCTTGTGGGATGTGAGATAGATCCAGACAGCAACAGACAGACAGACAGACCGACCGATAGATGCATTCTTGAACTATATTTTAAATTGGTTTTCTCAAAAAATTGCCAACAAAACAGCATATACTTTCTTGTTAAAGTGCCCCTATTATGCCATTTTAAGGTTGCCAATATTGTTTTATGAGTCTCCTAAAACAGGTTTACATGCATGTTTACAACAAAAACTCTATTTAAAAAAAATCTATTTAATTTTACCTCATTTCTAAATTATTCATAAACGACTCATGCGAAGCAGTTCAAAGAACCAGTCTCTCTAAACCCCTCCTTAGTGAGCCTCACTGCTGTGAATTGGTCAGATGGCCTCAGTCCTTTTGACTGGTCCAGAGCCGTAGAGACGGAATTGGACTCTGGATTGGGTCTTACCGCGTACACGCTGTCCTGAAACAAACACCATTGTCATGATGGAATGACATCCCTGAGACTTGTCAATACATAAAAAGATGGTATCGATTTACCTTACCAATCGAGCCAGGTCTGCATGATGAACGGTTTAACTGGCTGCTCTGACAATAGGACAGATTCGCAAGCACTGACTGAGAAGCCGACGATTTCTCAGGGTAAGGGTCAAGTGTTGGACAATTTGTTGTAATTATCGAGTACAACAAATGTACCTCTCTCACAGCGTCTTCTCTGCGACATCGTTGCATGTTACCCCCTGGGTTACGGAAATGGTTACTGTTTGTGCGTTGCAATTTTGGCAACGTAGAACTGGGCGACATTTATGCCAACTTCTGATCTATCTTTTGTCGTGAACGTAGAGTCCTAACAGAAGTCAAGGTTCCGACTTCCTGACTACGCTGCGGTCTTGTGCGATTTTGCGGCGATCTTTTTTTTTTTTTATAGACAATACTTTTTGTACGTGCACTGTTTGGCTTCACAACTTTACAGATATTTTATGTTCACATACAGCACGTGACACACGGCTGAAAGGTAATATTCGAAAAGGCATAATAGGGGCACTTTAAAGCAGAGGTGGGGGCAAGTCACACGTTCAAGTCTCAAGCAAGTCTCAAGTCCCTACCATCAAGTCTCAAGCAAGTCTCAAGTCACAGTACAACAATCAGCAATTCCCATCAATCGTGGCTCACCTTAAGCAAGTCCTGCTAAGGATCAAGTCAAGTCACAGTATCAAACATGTGACAAATATACTTTTGCACCGAACTTCATTTCATTGATTTTCCTCAGAAATTATGTCGCAATGATTTATAATAATAATTAGAGTTCTTATAAATCAATCTGCTGAGTCGGAAGGTCCAGTCCCAAGTCTCTCAAGTCAACGTGGTCTCACGCAAGTCAAGTAATTTTCTTTATTTAGTCAAGCAAGCCACAAGTCCTCATGCTTTAAAGTACACAATACGCACTTTTGTCCAATTTACCCTTGTCCTCCTCACGAACTTCATACAGCCTTCATCCATCCTGGACACGCTTTTCCGCAAATTTTTCACATGCCTCTGTAGATACATCGCATTTGAGCATTCCCGCTCCCCTCGGGCTCTTAAAATAGTTATGTAGTCTTGAGCTTTTTAACGTGAGGACTGTGTCCTCATCATATCTAACCTCACGCAGACAGCTAAAGTCCCAGAGCCCTTGAGGTGCTAGTCAGCGCGCAGATCCACTTCCCTTCATCCCAGCGGAACGGAAGACTGCTGACAGAGAGGACACTTGTTAATCGAGATCCTCTGTCTTCACTCACTGCGGCAAGCTCAATCCTATTGTGATTCACGTCCCAGCACGTTCCCACCTGCAGTGGCGAGAAGCAGGAACTTATCAAACCCTTGCAGGAGACAGTACTTTCACTTTGCTCTTCAAAGAGATGCTAAACATTAATGGTGGAAACAATGGCCTGTGGTTATGCGTAACGCCAGGAATATATTTGTGGCTTCTTCCTGTGCGCAAGCCCACACAATGTGATTTAAGTAGGACGTGTTCCTGGAAAAACATCCCTATCAGCCAGTCACAGCCCTAACCCTTACCCTCAGATCAGAGGGCATTTGTTGCTAGGTTTTAATGTTCTTGATCCAGGATCATGTCGTGTGTGTATAATTCACATTAAACCATGTTATTTGCACATGCTGGCTGCATTGTTTCAGCGTTCAAGTCACTAAAGGAATTACACAAATCAAGTAAAGATGCAAATGCGCCCACCACTGCAATCCAGACACCTTTAAAATGTCAAAAATGTGCTCGATTACACCGCTTGTCAGGATATATGCTCCGTTATAATGATTTTCTCCATAATTTGATGCAGTGATCAATAGAAAATGTAAACAAACATCATAAATGAAATTTAATTCAGCCTTCCACAGGCTGTTTAGCACTTTTTGAGACCAAGTTCGAGAACAAGACACTGGTTTTATTTATAAGTGTCACATCTGTTTTGTGAATCATCCCTCAATCTCAAAATGTCATAAACTTGTGGCATCTCATTTGACCGTATCCAACTATCCATGTCCGCATGCAATCTGGAAGATGTTATGAGAGCAGACCTGTGAAGATTGTATTTTCCTTTAGGATCCTCTTAAAGCGCTTTGATCCCATCTCTTCAACCGTGTTCTCATCCGTGGGATTTAGACATGACTCATGTCCCCTGAACCAACCCATATTCCACTTGAAGTCTCCACAAGCTCTCAAAAAAAAACCAAGCATGTGTGTTTTCGATGTTTATGAATCTCTTACGTGTTTGCTAATTGATTTAGCATATGGTGTTGTGATTGGTCACGACCTGTCAGAGTGTAGAGTGCATTAGTGCCTGCCCACTTTTTCAGATGCATTGGTTCCGGAAGTATTTTTTCCCATTCCTTTTTTTTTTTTCCATAGGGATTTTTTATTTATTTATTTTAAAAAGTAATCTTTAAATTGTTATAAACCATGACCAAGGCCCACACGCTCTGAGCTTCATAACATTACAAACTTTGATTGGAAGCAGAAAAGTTTTTTGAAAATTGGACAAAAAGACAAAGGTGCAAGACTGTTTACTTAACAGATTTAGTGAAGGAAAAATCTGCTATCCCATGAAGCACTGCCAATGACATAGTCAAATTAAAAACATAGGAGAAATATAACTGTTGATATAAATATAACTATTGAAGTTTATATATAATTATTGATCTATAGAAACTATTTATTTTAAGGTTTGTTTGCCACATAGGCACAGCGTTTACATTTAGTCATTTAGCATGCTTTATATATAATATATATATATAAATATATATATATACACACACACACACACTCTATATATATATATATCTAATATTAATAGTCCACATACATCCATAATACATCATTAGGGGTTTGAAACTTCTGATTTTTTTATTATTCGACTTTTATGTGATGAAATTCGAGTCGAAGTCGACTAGTCGCTGATGATGTTATTAATGAACAAATAAGTCTGGAGTTGTGACAAACACCTTGTGCACAGCTATGGCTTATGACACAGCGCTGCCCACATGGCTTTTGCTTCTATAACAGCTTTTTTATCAGTTCTTGTCTTTTGGTCGTTATATTTCTCTCAGATTTCTGCTCATTCTAATCAGATACAGATAAAGTAGCACAGAAAAGATTACATTCATATGAATGCATTAATGAGAGCGATTGCGTGTCTGAATTAATTCTACCTGGCAGCATCTCAGTAGTGAAGCTGTGGGAGTTAGTTATTAAGAAATACTGCTTGAACTTTTCAGTTCTAGCTATTTTATTGAGAAATCCAGGGTAAAACAAAAACAGTGTTGACAATTACATTTCCCGCGCTGAATGATTGTGCGCGCGTGATGTACGCGCTACTCTCTGTAGCCTATGTGTGTGTTACAGTGCAGCAGCGCATTAGATTAGAACGGCGATTAACTTACCTGTACAATAAGCTGTTTAAAAGTGCAGTGGTTCTCGGCCCGTTCAAGGTTTCGAGCGATGGGGGGGCCGTAATATATCCACCTTGTGAGCGCTTTAGAGTATCATGTTAGTTTCCTGGTGAACTGTTTTGTGAAACGGAGAGTAATGTTGAATTCTTCAAAGATTTCTTATCATGTTGCGCCCTCTATAGGACCAGCGACTAGTCGCCGGCAAGCTTAAAGCGTCATGACAGAGCATTGAAGTCGACCAGTCGATTAGTCGGTGCAACCCCTAACATACATACATACACATATACACAAATATTATGGGAGTGAGCAGAGCTAAAGAGCTATTTTTTTGTGTCTTGCTTGCTGTAACTCTCTGATTGGTGGAATTCTTTCTATAGGATCATGGGTAATGTAGTTTTTCACCAGCAATTCTGCTGTTATTTAAAATTATTTAATTCCGGAACCGACTGTTGCACATTGTTGAGATGGTAGTGCAGCCCGGGACTGATGTGGGCACAATATGACTATATCAAGAAAGAAACACATAATGACTATATCAAATAGATAGGAAAACATCTGTTTGTGTAAGATGCTGTGACTAGCTTGCAATAGAACACCTGGATGTTCAGCACCACTGGCAAAATGTTCTATGGACAGATGACACTAAAGGAAAACAATATGTGGAGAACAAAAGCAGACAGTACCAACATCACAACCTCATGCTAGCTGTAAAGTATGTTGGAGAGATAATCTAGATATTTTGTAAGAGAATGTAAGTTTGTCTGCCTGCCCATCTGAAGCTCAAACTGAGACTGAGTGATGCAACACGACAGTGACCCAAAGCACAGAAGTAAATCGGCTTCAACAAAAGAAAAATACGCCTTCTGGAGCTGCCACGTCAAAGTGCTGACCTCAACCCGACTGAGATGCTTTGGCATGACCTCAAGAGGGCGATTCGCACCAGACATCACAAGAATATTGCAGAACCGAAAGGTGCAAAATCCCTCCTGACCGTTGTGCGGGTCTGATCCACAATTACAGGACACATCTGCTGGAGGTTACTGCTGCCAAAGCTGGGTCAAACTGTTATTAAATTCAAGGGTTCACATACTTTTTCCCAACTATGCACAGTGAACATAGACACAGTATGTTCAGTAAAGACTTGTGTTATTGTGTGTGATATCATATTTTATGCCGAAATCCAGGCAATTAAAGGTAAAACGTTCACATACTTTTTCCTACAACTGTATGCATTTCATCTTTGACTAAATTTAGTTTTTGTGTCCTCGGCTTCCTGTCACACATGATGTGGTATTGCGTGTCCTTTAAAGGAGGAGACGTGCTTCACATCAAATTTGCCCCAGTACTGTAGCATATGTGTGCCATGCTGTGCCGGGATTCAAAAACACTGGGCTGATTTTTATGCTGGTGGCATTCAGTGACATTTATGTCACCAATTAATTTCAAGACAGGACAGCCAGTTAATACAAAGACTACGCAAATCCTGGCACACTGTGGTACAGGAAGAAAAGAAGAAAGGCAGAAAGAGGAAGATGCAGTGCAATTTCTTTTATTGCGTGAAAGGAAAAAGAAAAGATGCATGAAACCGTGGCAGGGATCTGTGTATTTATTTTAATTTTTTTTGAGTTACAGTTCAAAGAAAATGAGAATCACTTTGAATCTACGTTGAAACACGTGTTAGACTAACTGAATTTCTTTAAATAATCTATAAACTTTTGCTTAAATTATTATTTTGTAATATTTACTTATTTATTTTTTTATTTATTAATACATTTTTGCCATTATGAGTTGTGTATTTAAAAAAACATCTGTTGCGTTGTTAGATTGTCCTCTTTATTCGAAGTAAATAGCCTTAAACTGCCAGATAAAGTAAAATGAATTTAATTCATTATTTTGCCTTAAGTGCTTTTCACTTAATTCTTTATTTATAAAAGCTAAATATTTGAGCAGAAATCTCTTGCATCGCACTGCCTTTTAGTTTTTTATAGTGTTATCAATACATCATTGCAGGTTTACCCTTTTCTTACCCTTTTTCTCCTACATAGTATCTTTTGAGTCTTTTGTTGTAGTATAACAAGCAATCCAATTATTTATGCACTTTATCCAACAATAAAAATAAATCCACAATTCCAAATGTTTTGTCCGTGTCCTTGACATTAGGTTTTATTTCAGTTTCTTATTAATTAAATAAATAAATATAAGTAAATTCACCAAAAAAAAATTTTTTTAAATTGTAATATATATTAAATGTTATAATGATTTCTGAAGAAAAAATGAGGACTGGAGTAATGGCTGCTGAAAATTCATCTTTGCATCACAAGAATAAATGACTAAAATATGATGTTTTTAGTGACTGTAATGTTATACACAGAGTGCAGTAGTGTCTACAGCTGTCTGAATTCACTCATTGTCATGCACCCGTGGCATTCTCTGTATTCTGAATGGAGAATGAGGGCACAATTGAGCGGTTTCGGACACAGCTTATGGGTTTAGCAAAGCGGCAAGATGTTGATGGGCATGAGTGTAGTCTCTTCCACAATGACTAACTACTCTCATATGTCTTAAGTCATTACTATGGCAGAGTGAACAAAGCCTAAGCTGTTTGGAGTAATGCGTTCTTCATGGTGTGCTAATGCATTTTGTCATGCTAACGGCAGGCTGCTGCTCTTGGCCGTGTGGAAACCTGGAGGAATGGAGCAGGAATAAGGCTATCCGTGTCTAGAAGCGTATTTCACAGGGGCCGCTGATAGGAAGTAGGGCAGAGTGCCCATGTGAAACCTGCCATTTTCATCTTTAGCCATTTTGAAGCACACTCCAGTCATGGGTAAAAAAGCAAGATTGTTTCATCTGGGCATGGTGAAAAATGGCTCGGGCTCTAAATTGATTCTCCCATCCAGGGGAGGACGTAGAAGAGCTCTTTGTGGCAAGCACTTACTGTAGTATTTCTCCCTTTGCAGCAGAGTTTTTCTAGCCCTCTTTTTCCATCGAATTGCAGCCTCAGAGAGACACCCGCCAAGAACCGATGGCTCGAGCTAAGCATGGCTGCATAACTCAGTAGCGCCATTCTGTTCTTTTAAGCCACGATAAACCCTTGGCTGCACATTCGTTGCACGTCAGTGGACATTCCAGCAGTTTAGCGTGTCCTCTGACCAACAGAGGCTTGGAAAAAAACAGCCCCAGGGGACAAGCCTTTTACAGCTGAAGTAATTGTTCCCAGAGGACACAATAAGACCTGACAAAAACATAACAGGAGGAGAAAATAGCACAGGTGGAAAAAATAGC
Source organism: Sinocyclocheilus anophthalmus (assembly GCA_018155175.1). Classification (NCBI taxonomy): domain Eukaryota; kingdom Metazoa; phylum Chordata; class Actinopteri; order Cypriniformes; family Cyprinidae; genus Sinocyclocheilus; species Sinocyclocheilus anophthalmus. The sequence goes on from JADLZN010004081.1 coordinate 92,794, forward strand.
ATACTAATTTTGAAACTAATTTCAAAGCCAGCAGAAGGGCCTGGGGTGAGGTCAAAGGATCTGGAGCCAACTGGTTGAGTCAGAAAGCATTAGGGCGGCCGAGAAGGGCACATCCTGTGACACCCACACTGTGCGGCTATTAAAACACATCTGTGTGCAATAAGAGGGGGCTTAAAAACATGTAATGTTTTGCAATAATATAAGGGATGTGCTAGAAACTCAGCCACTGAAAACATTCTGGAAGGAAATGCCATAAAATGGCATTTTCAGTTTTTGCCCTAAAAGAGAAAACATGAACAGAAACCATTATATCATAAAAAAAACGGTAGTAATTCAGATTTAGTTCAGTCTAATGTAAATGTTAATGAGGATGGCTGGTGTACTGATGGAGAAGTTGCATTTACAGTTAATGTGACACACGACTCTCTCGAAATACACATTTCACACTTTGCACACACATTCTGTCATTTATTCTGAAAGTCGTCAAAACCAGAGTGTCATTTCCACCACATCTCAAATGATGCATTGTGTTTTTTAGCGTTCTGTGGTGATGGAAATGACATTTTGAGCATTTTTGCAATACAATGACTGACTCCTTTGTCTTGCAAAGGCTAATTCCATAGCATTTATGTATAACAAACACATAACGTTACAATTTTTGCATTATTTTATACAATTACTGTGCAGCTTGATTCAAAATAATGCACAATAAGAATATTTGGTAACACTACAATAAGGTCCCATTAATTAACATTTAATTCATTAATTAATTAATTTAAACCATCAGCAATACATTTGGTATACTATGTATGTTTGTTAATAAAAATTGAACTTTTGATTTTAATAATGTATTAGTAAATTAACTAAGATTTATAAACGCTTTACAAGTATTTTGTCATTGTTAGTTTAGCTACTGTATCTAATATTAACAAATGGAACTTTGTTGTAAAGTGTTACCAAATATTCATTTACAAGTTATATTTATCATGATGTTTCTTTGAAAAATACTTCTTATAATTGTTGATGAGGCCAGAACTATGGGACAGTTGTGATGTAAAAATGTATGTTTGCAGTCCCTGGAACATAAATATGCCTGAAGTTTTTTTATGTAATGTTTTCATTTATTATGTGCATTTTCTTGTCTTCATGTACTTTATGTAGACGCAATCTGCATTATTGTTAGTGTTGGGAAGGTTACTTTGGAAATGTAATGGGTTTCAGATTACAAGTTACCTTATATAAATGTAATAAGTAGTGTAACTGTTTAAATTACTTTATTGAAGTAATGTAACTGATTACATTTGATTACTTTTTGATTACTTTTCTAAATTTCTAATAAATGTTTTCAACTGTTAATCATTTTAAAAAATTTAAAGCAGACAGGGTTAACCTTACAGTAGAAATCAACACTGATTACTGTCAGACTTTCAAAATCCTTCATCACTTGAATTAAGATTCTAATAATTTAATTTAAAGCGCAGCCACCACAAAATCAGACTTTAGCACATCTTTTTACTTTGATATTGTTCCGAGTTATAATACAAGATTTTCAAATCAAGCAAGAAACTTTAAAGGGTTCATATGATGCTATTTCAATTTTTCCTTTCTCTTTGAAGTGTCACAAGCTCTCGGTGCATAAAGAAGATCTGTAAGTTGCAAGACTAAAGTCTCAATCCAAAGAGATATTCTTTATAAAAGTTAAGAGTCAACCACGCCTACCTAAAGCGGCTCGTTCTAACACGCCCCCACATGTCTACGTCATGATGTGGGAAGATTTGCATAACGCTGCCCAAATGTTCACGCAAAGAAAAGAAGGCATAACTTTTATTCTCACATTAGTATTGTTGTTGCCACCGCCGCCAAGTCATGAAGGCACTGTGTTTCGTTGTGAAATGCGAAACCTACTTGTTTGCCTTCCTAAAGAGGACGATCTCCGGTTCGTCAGATCCTGCTGGTCGCTGATGGATACATCAACTTCGGCTGTGGCTCAAGCGGAGTCAGCACGGGGTCATCACATTGGTTGTGCAGCCCGCCGGCCGCTCCTTCGTCGTGTGATGCTTGTGAAGCGCAACTACTTTGTTTGGCCCTTCCAAAAGAGACACGACTAGAAAGGTGGTTTGTATTTACAACACTGTTCCAGAACTGTTCAGCCCAAGTATTCAGATGTGTGCAGCGCGTTTTATGGAGGATTGTTTCCTGATCCTGGGATACTACAATTCTGGCTGTTCTGACTCACAGACTGTACGTACGTTTTCATTTAAAGGATTTGCCACTGACGATTCAAACGCGAGTTTTGAGCAGTGTAGAGTAGCGCTTGTTGTTTGTCATTTCTCCGATCACAAATGCAGACATGGTTTTATGTTTTATGCAACACAGCATGTAAAAAGACAGTATAAGTCATTATAATCAGTAATTATGTCGCCACTGGATGCAACAAATGCCTCGTTTATAATGGGTTTTCATGTTTTTGAATCATCGCTCCGGCCTGAAAGGGCATCATCACAATATGGTAAGGCGCGTAACATTTCCGTCACACGCTTGAGGTATTCGGTATCACGATGCACTGGATAGCTGGCCAATCACATCACACCTCGCTTTTTCAGACTGATGATCTTTGTAAAAATCGACGCGTTTCAGAAAGGCGGGGCATAGAGGAGGAACAATAATGTACAGTATGTGGAAAATAATGTGTTTTTTTTACTTTAAACCGCATAAACACATTTCATTACACCAAATACACCAAATAATGTTCTTTTAGCAACATCTTATGACCCCTTTAATAGCTATGATACCGTTTTTGAAATCAAATCGTTGCATAGCTATGACAGGAAATACTGGCATCTAACAATGCCTTGGAAAAAACTGTTAATCTTAAAAAAAAATTATATTCATAAACCCAAATAGGAAATAAAACATTTATCGAATAAGCATGTGTCCTATTTTGTGACCAAAACTCCTGAAACCGTGGTCTCTCATATTTTAGAGCAGTCGATGCAATTTGGGAAAGAAATCTGTGTGTGTGTGTGAAAATATTCCGATGTAACATCCTTTGTAATCGTTAATGTAATATTTTTCTGGTTACACTTTAATTTAAGGTGTCCCTGTTACAGTGTAATTATACATTTAAGTACTGAGTAATATTAATTAACTACATGTACTTACTATATGGTTAGGATTAGGGTTTGGTTTAGAGTTACTTGCATGTAAAATTATGCATAATTTATTGTTATCATGATAGTAAGCATGTAACGTGTAACAAGGACACCTTAAAATAAAGTGTTACCTTTTTTCTCAGTAACTGCAACAGATTGATATTTAAAATTTCACTAATACATGTAACTAGTAACTCCCCAACACTGACCACAACAAAAATGAAATGCTATTGAAATATTAAGAAAAATTAGCCTGTGTTTTTAAAAAAAAGAGGCTGAATTTAAAGAACTTTCCGATTTGGTTTCATCCCTATGTGTCTGATTCAAAATCAAATTCAACTGCGCCTCAGATGGCTTTTGCTGTGGAAATCAGGTAAATATGTTGGTGGTGAACAGCACTGGACAGTAATGTGTCCCATGAGAATGAAAAAGGCTGACAACTCTGTTTTCTGAACAACAGCGGGGGCCGACCTGCAAACCACTATGAACAACCTGTTCTGGCTGAAGCCTCGCTACTTTATTTAAGACGTTCGGCATTCCTGGCTTGTTTTGACAGCAGAGACAGCGTCACAGTCTAAGCAGCTCTCTAAGAGTGGCGTTTAAAGCGAGACGTACGTTTTTAGGTTGACGCTGGATGTGAACAAAAACCTGTTAGATGGACATTGTGTGTGTGTGTTAAAATTGCATGATGAAAACTCACAGCTTCACTGCAGAGAGAGGTAGGGGATTTTTTTAAGAAACTCTGTGAGCTCATTGGGTGCATCTCTGCCTCTGCCGCCAAGCAGGGCTGGAGATCCCAGAAATAAGAGTAATTATTCATGACTGAGCTGGATAGAGATGAGCAAGGCAGTGCACAGAAGACTCTGAGGAGAAGTTGAGCTGGGATGCCTAATTAGCTCTGTATATCAAGAGAGAGAGAGAGAGAGAAAACGGAGTGGGCGGGGGGAGAAGACGACGCCATGCTCCTCCCCTCTTCTGTTCTGGATGACCCATTTAGGAAACACAGCACGGCACAAAAACACAACATCAGCTGAAACAAATAACACCTTCAACAGCCCAGGAAGCCTTTGTTGAAATGCATATTTAGACAGACTTGTGGAAAAAGGTTCGGAAAAAGACCTCTAATTTGCACTATTCCATATAGAAGCACACAGACACTTCTGAACACACTTTTTTCAGTGTTTTTCATAGTTGCTTCAAGGGTTGGGTGAACACAGAAGATTTTACCATTTATAATAACATGTTTAATAATTCTGTGCATTAATTAAATCATTCCATTTGATCTCATTCGTGTCTTGGAAAAAAGAGTGCAATAAAATACTACTCATGAGACTGTTAGTGTGCTGTAAGGTGTTTACATTTTTTCTTATTAATACAGGCTCACGCAGCCACCTTCATTTGATTTCATGTTTAATTTAGTAACCTTTGTAAGGTGACAGATTTGAAAAAGTGTAAACATTGGTGTTTATGATGTTTACTGTTACCTGATGTTTAATTTGACCATTTTTGTGAAAATAGTTTTGAACTTAAAAAAAGGATTGCATGTATAAATGTATCATTTACTTACTTTCTGTACAGCTTAACATTGAGATTTTATTCAGTATATTCACTCTGAGCTAAATATTTTTTTTCTCTCTCTCTCTCTTCTTTTCTTTCATGTGGTGTCCTGCTGTGATTTCTGCTACTATCTCAAATTAAAGGTAAGGAAATTACATGTTTTCTTTACATATTCGTGAATGTGGATGTGGTTTTTTATGCACCATTTCTTGTACTCACATTAAAGCATTCTGCTTTGGTCATGCACTCTGATAATGATAATGATAACTGTAATTATATTTACACATTTATATAAAGAAATTTTTATAGCAATTTCAATATACATGATCTCAAGCTTTACAAAAAGACATTTAAAAATATGTATTACTTTCTAACAGAGTGTGGCTATAATATATAAATTTTTATATATATAAAATCCCACTACTACTCGTAAAATTTTTATCTAAAAATACATAAAAGATGTGAGCTAAAAATTAAGGCAGATAAAATTATAAAAAAGAAACATATATAATAAATTTAATTATCCAGCAAGGGGATGTAAAAATAAATTGTTTGGTTTATTTATTTATTTTTGGGCCTGCAACAATAATTGGATATTCACATTCACAAGTCATCGTTATCCATGCTCTCTAAGTGTGTGAAATATGTAAGTTTTAATATCTTAGCTTTAGCTTGAGGCAGAGTCTCTGCTTTGATACTGTAAATAATTATGTACAGCATGAAACCAAAAGCTCTAACGGGGTTTAACAACAGCGTATGCCAGCGCTGCTTTATTCACTTACATGACAAAGACCTGTTTAATCAAATAGCAACAAGACAGATTAAATGCGATATCAATTCTACATTTAATACGTTGTGCTTCTTCCTAAATGATTCCGTCCAATTATTTTACATTACATTATGATTTACTAAGCTCTTATGATTTACTAAGACCTTATATCTTTTCTCTATTCACCAACTCTCTCTTCCTCTGGCCTTTAAACGGGTGTCAGGGCTGATTACAGGACATTTCAGGGTTGTCTGCCAGTGAGGCTTTTGGAGAGACCAGAGCATTATTGAGCTGACATCTGTGGAGCTCTTTAAATATTCTCTGAATTGGGTTTCTATGCCTGCAACTGTCTCATCTCTAATATAGTGCTTCTTTAAAGAAACTTTCATTAATCCAAATAAGCTTTTACCTCCGTGAAAGGTTGTCAGTTCTTTCTCTTCTTTTCAGATATTACCAAATAACAATAGAAGTGCTTTGTTTCATGTTAGTGAGAATACTGAGAGTCTTTCATTTTTATGAATTTGTTTATATTCAAGAGTATATACCTCTTTTCATAGAGATAAAGGTAAGCTAATAGGTCAGACACAGAATACTCTTACTAAGAATATGTGCAGAATGCCATTTATTTCAATATAGACATTTCACGTATGGTATTGTACCCTACATGCTTAGAGCCACATTACGGAGATTTCTAATGTTACATTTGTGTGTGTGTTTCTCAGTTTCCTGAACACGGCAGTGTTCATTAATCTTGGGAAGTGCATCAGCTGTGTGATGGTGTATATTGTTAGTGTGTTTTATTGCAGAAATCACTTTGGATTCACAACCCATTTAAACTGGAAAGCATCGCTAAATTAGATTTTTAAGGGAATTGAGTGTTAATGTTGTGCTTTCATAGGACATATGCTCTTCCTCCACACCTCTTCTTTTCAGACTCTATTAGGTTTATGAAGAAAATCTACATGTAGAAGGCCCCTAACAAAATATTCATGAAGATCACAAAGATAACGTAAATTGCAGTACTAGTAGTAGTCGCCCTCAACTACTGGATTCGTGTGCTTGACTAGTTTATGTAGATTTTTATTTTCTAATGTTTGCTTTAGCTATAATATTTTGTGCAGTCGTGCATTGAAGGGGATGAATTTAGAGAAACAGTTTCTCATAGAGAGTTTTAACATGCCAAAACTATGGTTCCATTTGTTAGCAATCATTACATAAACTAACAAAGAAAAATACTTCTAAAACATTTGTTAGTCTTGGTTAATGTTAATTTCAGCATTATTAAAATCAAAGGTTGTATCTGTCTATATTATTTAATGCACCTGATTAATATATTGTTAAGATGAATAAATACTGTCACAAATGTATTGCTCATTGTGTTAGGTAATACATTAAGTAACTTGAACTAATGGGACCTTGTCATAAAATCTCTAAATTCTTTCCCTGTGTAGTACCACTGCAACATTAACATTGCTACAGATGTGAAAACACTATTAGCATAGATTATGATAGTTAGTCTTCACACTGATACAGTTGCTTACACATGTCTGCCTTTCCTTGGCATTGTTGCCTCTCATATTGTTGCTTCATGCAATAAGTCATGAAGTCAAATTTAAAACTTTAGCTTTAACAATGAAGAATACTGTATTCTGTTCCATGTGGTTGCACACCAACAACTGTTTTTTTTTAACATAAGAATGCATCCAATGTGAATGTCCCTTAAAAAGATACAGTACAGTTGTTCACCCTATAATGAAAATTCAATACAATGGTAAAGTTGCCTAATTATACAGACGTATACAGACCAACTAGTCAAATAGTCATTCAGACAACCGTGTGACTAAAAATATTATAAAAATAGGTATATTTGCAAATCCCTAGTGATTATCAGTCAAACTTCTTTGGCAGCTTGGCATCTCCTGAGTGATTTAAATCTGTTATACATGTAATCTAAGGTGTTAATTTTCACCTTTTTTAAACATGTGATATGTTTATTTATTTATTTAAAAAAGAAAGGTGTTTATAATCTTCACATCAATTATTCAGCTCCCCTTCCTGGTCTTTTTAATAAAATACTGCATGTACTGTCTGTGACGGGTTTGTGACTGTGTTGTGAATTGAGGGTGTGGGGGGGGTTCTGGTGCACTTACAGAGCCCTAGTGGGGAATGCACTGATTTGTTTATTTAAGCTGTCAACAAAAATAGGACACCCTGCATCTTGAGGTTTAATAAGTTATATGGCGTACAGTTCTGCAGCAAAGCAGTACATCAGAAACCTCAAGAGACTCAACTTTTTACAGTAGCATTTACTCATTCCTGGTAGATATGCGAGTTATAAAGCTTAATCTGACCCCTCGTTTCACTTTTTAGCAAGCCTCATCTGTCAATGTTCTCATCTGAACTAGCAGCTTAATACGAGTGACAGAGTTGACATCTGCGGCGCTTGACGCATTTCTTTTTGCAAAACATCAATGAGCCAGACAAGTTTTTTTTTTTTCAAAAACCGTATTGTCTAAGGTGAAGCTTAAAGGTGTCTCACTACCTCCGTTACAAAAATAGTGAATGAATACTATAAATTTGATATCACCTCATAAAGAAAACACCTCAGTAAACAAGGTAGGGCTTGTATTTTCTTACTGATGTTTGCCAGTCTAAGTGCAAAGGATGTAATTTTGGTACCACTAGCATAATCAAATAAAATAATGACTTTGAAACAGATTTAGTCCAAAATAGATATAGATTTTTTTTTTAAAACAGATAGCCACGCCCTCAACTCACGCCATTGGTTGAGTTACTGTTGCTGGTCAAAATAGTGCCACAGAGACGCAGTGTTAACGTTGCTTGAGGGAATCAATCTACACATATATAGTTTTCTTTGATTATAAAACCCGTAGCATCCAGAAAAATTTCATACTGCACCTTTAACTGATGGAAAGCCACCTGAGATTTCACATTAGTATAAATGGTAAACAATCTTTAACTCAGAATTGTCCAACAGTTTGAAATATCAGATTGGACACCTGCAACTTCATAAACGCCTCTCAGAGGGAAGTCCAGTCCCTCGCCGAAGCGTCTCACACTGAGAGTAATTCACTGCCAGGTTTCCGCAATTACAGGAAATTGCTAATATTTCAGCGCTATGCAGTTAGCCTGACTGCAGGGTACAAGTCTTCATTTGATTTCCATCCACACTGTCAACTTAAAAACCCATTTATATTTGATTAACCAAGGTAATATGGTAATCTAGAGAAGTTATTCGATAGAACACTAATGTTCAGGTGAAAGTAAGTTCTGCTAATTTGTTTGCTTCCTTTGTGATTAGACATCAGAAAATGCCTACAGAAAAAAAAAGTTAATATTTTTTTCATATTTATTCTTTCAAAAGTCGTGTAGCTTATTTATGGTTATGGCTGAGAGCCCAGAGTGTTATTATTGGTCCACACCATAAAATGAATTTCATTTGCAGCTTTGGAAAACAACCCATAAAAAATGTATTCCAGGTCTTGTGGTTTCAATTAAATCTTGCATGCCCGGCTTTTTCAGATTGCTTTTTCATACTGTAAATAGCATTGTCGCTATTAACAGACCCCACAATAATGCTAACAGGACTTATTTAGTATTTAGATCCTATTTGGTTGTTCTTGCATCCCTAGTCTTATTGTAATTTTGCTGCAGAGTGTTATATTTGCTCCTCCTGTTTGAAATGTGCAGGATGTTCTTAGCCTGCAGAGCTTGCTTATCAAGTCTCAAAGTCTACTTCCACACTGTGGGAAAATAAGTATAAATCCGGTGTGGTTTATCCTGCGTAATGTAGGAGGTTAATACACCCTGGCACCCGTAGAATGGTTTTGTGGGAGAGAAGCAAATATTGTGTTGCAAAACATGTGAGTGTCTACAAAGAATGCTAAGTAGACTGCGTCGGTTCCTTTGCAGATTTTGCATTGTGACTGCTGGAAATAACAAGTCTGCTCAGTTTTTTTTAATAGCGTACTGTAGTATTGTTACCACAATATTTGTTCATGCCAGCAGGAAGGTAAATCTCATATAAACTAATGTTATATGGTTCTGTTTTTCTGCACCACTGAAACAAGAGAGACCTTAACTTGGTTTCTGTAGGAGTGCTGCAAGTTATCTGAGTTGTCAGAAGCGTCTGGGTTTGGCTGAACGCGTGGACTTAATGAACCGCAAATGATGGGTGTTCACATTTACCTTGATGAGCATAGCACTCTGACTGGCAGGCAAACTTATTCAAAAGGTTAATCACTCTCCAAACGCTAAAGATGAGTGCGTGTTTCATGCTACATGCTGTATATTTGAACAGACTTGATTTTACATTTGTGTTATGAAATAGCTAGGAAATGAATGCTATAGAGTCTGAGCTAATAGTCATAAAGGTTCATTTCTGATGTATATTTAAATATTTAAATAAGTTGGTTCAAGTACAGTAAATGACGAGAATATACAAGGTCCATATTCAAAACTTCAAAGTCTTTGGTCAAAACCTGCAGCCAAAAGTTTGGAATAATTCAGATGTTAATATTTTTGACAGTCTCTTATGCTCCCTGAAAAAATAAATGTTTTCTGTTTGAATTTATTTTAAGATGTAATTTGTTCTTGTGCTGGCAAAAGCTGATTTTTCAGCATCATTACTCCAATCTTCAGTGTCACATGATCCTCACAAATCATTCTAATATGCTGAATTGGTGATCAAGAATCTGGTAATATCTTATTATTATCAATTGTGCAACTATGATACCTACCATTCCAAAGTTTGAAGTAAGATTTAATATTTATATATACTTTTATTAAGCAATTAAATTGCATTAAATTGATCAAAAATGATAGTAAAGACATTAGTACACACAAGTAGTTCAAGTAGTTGAATTACAAGGAGTAACTGAAGCAGGAAAATTACATTTTTGCTTCCAAGACATTTCCCCCCCCGATGGTGGTTTGTGGACATTCATTCAGTGTGTTTAAAAATTGATTGATTGATTTATTTGTTACTTTCTATTTCGTTTCTTAGAAATGTCATGGTTTCTATACAAACATTATTTAGCTTTTTCTAACTGCTGATCTTGGGGAAATTGATCATTCTGGCAATAAGTTGCCGCTAAACGCCCAGCAAAAGAAAGCAGATGGCAAATCATGTTGAACTTAATCCATATAAAAATAAAATACTTGGGATGGAGCTAACAAAAAAGGTCGAGTCGGCCCAAAAGCGGCAGCTGGTTTTGGTGGGGGCAGACAGTCCACAGCCAGAGAGGAATAGTCATGATCGGTTATTTAGTGCCGTTTTGGGGCTCGCCCCATGAATGACGGGGAGGCTATATGTAGAAACCTTGGAGACCACACCAAAAAAGGAGGGCGGACGAAAACATAATTGGGGAAGGGAAGGGTAAGTTAAAGGAAAGAACAACAAGTTCAAATGAAATGGCATGAAGCCACGTATATGGGGAAGTTTATCTATCTAGCCAGCTAGCGAGCTAGCATCGATCGAGCTATCTAGCGGCTATCATCTATCTGTCCGGGCGGCGGGCGCCCTAGCGAGCTCCAGCACCCGAGCGAGTAACGAGGGGTATAAGAATGTTGAACAAAAGGGGGGTAAGAAACCAAAGACCAGACCTAGAAGAGGGAAGAGCGGGAGCTGGGACACAAACCTGTGTATCAAATTAAATTGTTCATTTGAAGTACGTAGTAGTCTACCTCTGCTTGCGCAAAGACAATGGAAAATGAGCTAGTTCTTTCACCATTATCCTGCGCTATACCCTTGCTGCAGTAATGCTCATTAACACATTACTGCAGCATCACTTAATAACTTGGAATAATTAATTCAAGAAATGTGAAATCTTGCACAAATATCTCTGGAGCGTTGTATAGTTTTCCTCATCTTTTGGCCCATTTCAGTGGTCCTGTCCTGCTTGGGGGAAAAACCCCCCTTTTTTTTTTTTTTTTTGAGTCCCAGAACTGTGAGGAATGTCAGGTCCAGAAGGACTGAGCCTGTACACACATGATCCAGTGGACATGATTCCAATATACCTCGGTCTGTGGGCATCTGGGAACACACAGCAAATAACTGCACTGCTCCTAACTCACTTCCCTTTAGCCTCCATACAAAGAGCTTATCTAATCACAGCATCTCACTGGGGCTCTCAGTGAAATCCAATCCCAACGCTTTATTGGAGATTGTTGTTTGCCTTGTTGAAAAGAAGAAACATGTAAAACCCGTTTCGGAGCTGCATGAAAAGAGCGAGAATAAATCACTTTGCTCAACTGTTCATTGGGGAGGTGATGTAGTCAAAAATGTTTTTTTCATTTATTTTTGTTATTATGTGTTTGCTTTTTATCCCACGGGGTTTCGAGTTGTGATATTACCATAGGAAAACTCTGTGGAATGTTTATTAATCTTAGAAGCAAAAGAAAAGATGGCTCACACAGTTTAAAATCTCATCAGGGACAGATTAAATGCCATTTGAAAGTTTAGTCTATTAAATATATATACACAATGGACTAAAGAGGAAAAAATATGTGTGTGTTTGGGGGGGGGGGGTGCGTGTGTTCAAATTAATAAAACTAAGAACTAAGTAATTTTATACATATCACTAATGTCAGTCTTTTTCTTCAGTTTAGTCATCACTCTAATGTTTTTTCTTTAAGTAGGTCAGGCACACTAACTTATTTATTTCGTTTTTTTGTACGCATTTCTGTACATATTTGCATATTTTCACTCTGCTTTTTGTTTCTTGCATTTTTAAATAGACCAAAGTTTAGTCATAACCTCTAGCAAAAAAAAAAAAAAAAAAGTATTACGATTTGAAGACTCTATTCTAAGCTGAGTGATTCTAAATTTATTCAGAAGCCTTTGTGTGCTGCTGATTTTTTTACATTTATTTTATATGTTTTTGAATTTTATGTAAAAGTAAAATATATCTTATATTTTTGTCCAATCAAATTCTCCATAATACCACTTTTAAAAAGATAGTAAGCAAACCATGATTCCTGTCTGTGACAGCAACAGCCTAACAAAGGGACAAGCACTTTAATATATCCTGCCCAAAAGTCCTGTTTGATACAGTCAGGATTATAAAAGTTGTTTTGTGATTGGTAGTTTTAAATGGCACACGGCTCAGGAAATGGTTTTATCTTGTTCAATACACACAAGTCTTTTTAGTTGAATTACAGGGAGTAACTGAAGCAGGAAAATTGAATTTTTGCCTCCAAGACCCCCCCCTCCCCCCCCCCCCCCCACCCCCCCCCCCCAAAGATGGTGTGTTTGGGACCGGTCTTTCAGTGTTTATTGAATTAAACTCTGTTTACACATACTTAACCCGATCAGGAACTTAATGCACTGGCCCTTGCTTGTTCCACTACACTAAAGCCTAACAAAGAGCCATTGTGGAGTAATAGAAATATTGTGAGTGCCCAGTAACGGCTTAAATGTACCATATCAACATCCTCTTTTCTTGGGCAAATATTTATTTGCAAAAACAAGGATCCTTTCTATCATCTATAGAAAAGGCTATGAATGGTTTTATGTCATAATTTTCAAGGGCAGATAAATGAGTATAGGTCATAACTAATCTAAGGCAGACAACATTATCAGAGGCCTACGTGAAGTGATATTGATTTGTTTAGCACAACCCTAAAGTGATATAGAGTGGAATCAGATTCCAACATTTAGAAAATAACCAAGCCAATAAATTCTTATTCCTTCTGAGTGAGGAAGTCAATTCTGTTTTGGAGACTTTATACACTTTCTGATTGCATCATGATAGCAGTGGTTAAGTTTCATCTCTGCTGTGAAGCGCCAGGCTAAACGTCCCATAAAAAACGTCCTTGGGCCAATGCAGTCACGTGGGTTGTCTAGACGCAATATATGGTTTATGAAGCAAAGTAGGTTCACTATACAACCCAACTGCCAATGGTGAGCAAATTGAGAAGCTTCCCATCCATAAATATTCCTTAACAGCCATGAAGGTACAGTGGGGCAAAAAAGTATTTAGTCAGCCACCAATTGTGCAAGTTCTCCCACTTAAAAAGATGAGAGAGGCCTGTAATTTTCATCATAGAGTTTCATCATTTCAACTATGAGAGACAAAATGAGAAAATCAGAAAATCACATTGTAGGATTTTAAAGAATTAATTGGTAAATTCCTCGGTAAAATAAGTATTTGGTCACCTAAAAAAAGGGAAAAAAAATTTCTCTCACAGACCTGTAACTTCTTCTTTAAGAGGCTCCTCTGTCCTCCACTGGTTACCTGTATTAATGGCATCTGTTTGAACTCGTTATCAGTATAAAAGACACCTGTCCACAACCTCAAACAGTCACACTCCAAACTCCACCATGGCCAAGACCAAAGAGCTGTCAAAGGACACCAGAAACAAAATTGTAGACCTGCACCAGGCTGGGAAGACTGAATCTGCAATAGGTAAGCAGCTTGGTGTGAAGAAATCAACTTTGGGAGCAATTATTAGAAAATGGAAGATATACAAGACCACTGATAATCTCCCTCGATCTGGGGCTCCACGCAAGATCTCACCCCGTGGGGTCAAAATGACCACAAGAACTGTGAGCAAAAATCCCAGAACCACACGGGGGGACCTAGTGAATAACCTGCAGAGAGCTGGGACCAAAGTAACAAAGGCTACCATCAGTAACACACAGTATAACAGGGACTCAAATCCTGCAGTGCCAGACGTGTCCCCCTGCTTAAGCCAGTACATGTCCAGACCCGTCTGAAGTTTGCTAGAGAGCATTTGGATGATCCAGAAAAAGATTGGGAGAATGTCATATGGTCAGAACTTTTTGGTAAAAACTCAACTTCGTGTTTGGAGGAGAAAGAATGCTGATTTGCATCCAAAGAACACCATACCTACTGTGAAGCATGGGGGTGGAAACATCATGCTTTGGGGCTGTTTTTCGGCAAAGGGACCAGGACGACTGATCCGTGTAAACGAAAGAATGAATGGGGCCATGTATCGTGAGATTTTGAGTGAAAACCTCCTTCCATCAGCAAGGGCATTGAAGATGAAACGTGGCTGGGTCTTTCAGCATGACAATGATCCCAAACACACCGCCCGGGCAACGAAGGAGTGGCTTCGTAAGAAGCATTTCAAGGTCCTGGAGTGTCCTAGCCAGTCTCCAGATCTCAACCCCCTAGAAAATCTTTGGAGGGAGTTGAAAATCCGTGTTGCCCAGTGACAGCCCCAAAACATTACTGCTCTAGAGGAGATCTGCATGGAGGAATGGGCCAAAATACCAGCAACAGTGTGTGAAAACCTTGTGAAGACTTACAGAAAACGTTTGACCTCTGTCATTGCCAACAAAGGGTATATAACAAAGTATTGAGATGAAATTTTGTTATTGACCAAATACTTATTTTCCACCATAATTTGCAAATAAATTCTTTAAAAATCCTACAATGTGATTTTCTGGATTTTTTTTTCTCATTTTGTCTCTCATAGTTGAGGTATACCTATGATGAAAATTACAGGCCTCTCTCATCTTTTTAAGTGGGAGAACTTGCACAATTGGTGGCTGACTAAATACTTTTTTTCCCCACTGTATATTTTGCATCATTTCTTATTAAAAAGATATATATTTATATCTCTTTGACTCTGGACTTGTTGAGCTGTTTTTCATAGAATAATATGAGACGAGTCAGTATCTGTCTCTCAATGAAATGGCGCCTGTCACAAATGTCAAGACACATTGTGGCGTTGTTCCTGATATGTTTGTCTAGCTGGATTAATGTGAGAAATATTCCATGTGTGTCATGGGGAAAAGAAAATCAGGCATTGTAGATGAACTCTTAATTTTCCATTGACGTAAAAGTAAGTAGG
Organism: Sinocyclocheilus anophthalmus; assembly: GCA_018155175.1. Lineage (NCBI taxonomy): Eukaryota > Metazoa > Chordata > Actinopteri > Cypriniformes > Cyprinidae > Sinocyclocheilus > Sinocyclocheilus anophthalmus. The sequence goes on from JADLZN010004081.1 coordinate 108,115, forward strand.
TAGGTGGTTTGTTTGTCTTTCTTTTGAATGACATGCTGCTTACATCAGTGAGGGTCAGACTATCATTATTATAATTTGATTTAAACTTTATATTATGTTGCAGTTCTGAATTAAATTACTGGCAACCAGTTTTAATTGGCTTAATAGCCAATACAAAATTTTACTTTTATTCGGCGCTTGGCAAGTGGTAATTCTGGACTCTGCTGACAACAGACACTTTAGCTCCAATTAAAGGAATAGGCCTGAATGATCCCATGTGTTTTAGCATTTCATTATAACCGTTCCTCATATTTCAACGGCTCAAACAGTTGTTGTGATGCGTGGCGGCCCAAGCTCAACAAGTTAGTTAGCAGCTTTCATGAGCAGGTGTTCAGCACTCTGTAACCCACATCCCACCTAGGGGACCACTCGCCAGAACACTTAATTACATTCCCCACACTTCCTCTGTTTGCTCATTTAGATGACCACAAGTGCCAGGAATGACAGGTGGCTCCACTTTGGCATCCAGGTATTTAGGTGAGATTTGAGGTAAAAGTGGGGGGTCAGTCATTTAGCAAACCATTAATCAGTTAGAAGGCCATTCAAGAAAACCCTCGTCTCAATCTACCAATGATGAACAAATATCTGGCCTTACAGCAGATGCCGAGTGTCGAGCGTGACAAACGGAAAGCACCTGACAGATGTTTGAAGAGCTTTTAAATAATGTTAGAGATGCTTTGCAACTCCAGAACAGACCGTGTGGATGTTATTTCATTAGATGACAAAATATGTAGCACAAGTGAGAAAGATAGCACAAGCAGTTTTTTTCCAGTTTCCTTGGAAAAAACTTTTCTTGCTAGTAGCTTTGGAAATTTGATTAAAGTTTTGGTAACAATTTACAATAAGGTTACAATAAGGTTTCATTGGTCAATATTAGTAATGCAGTTAAAATGATTAAACAGTGAGTAATACATCTAGAGCATTTATTAATCTTAGTGTCAATTTAAATACATTATTAAAATCAAAAGTTCTGTCTGTTAACACAAATTTATTTTTGTTAACTAACATGTTAACAATACAATTGTATTAACAAATATTATCAAATGCTTTAAAAATGCTTATTGTTAGTTAATGAATTTACTAATGATAACAAATGAGATTTTAGTGTAAAGTTACCAAAATTTACTTATATTTTTTTCATTATATATTGTATAATCGAAAAGTATTTTTATTTACCAATTCAATTGTTGAAAAAGTGTAAATAAATGAATATAAATAATTAATTTTATATTTTACTTTATAGTAAAAATTTATTTATATTTATATTTTACTTTATATATAGTTTGTTTTGATGAAACAAACATAAAAGTGCATCTAGGGGAGAAAATAACTTCAAACACAAAATGCATATTAAAGACAAATAATAACATTGAAAGAGTATATAGCACAGTCCATGATGAAGTCCAGAAAGAAAGCAACACACCTTAAAAGCGGATGCAAACAAGGAAAAATTAGGAAAAACAAGGAAAAATCCCTGTGAGCCGGTACAAACCACCAACAACTCGCAAAATATGTTCCCATTAAATCCAAAAATATCCATTTCATTTGATGTATGTAACTGGCCGACATGTGTCAGTATGAAACCCTGACCACTGGGATGAATAGGAATGGGCAAAACAAACAAAAATGAACAGAGTCTGTTACGATGGAAAGTATTTGGGATACTTGTGTACCATTTTTCTAAAAGTGTAGGACACCTGTGTTTATGGATATATATAATAGGCCTATTATATTATATATATATTTTTCGAAGTTGTTCTGAGACATGTTAGGTGATTTAGGAGAGGCTAGCAATAGCAAGCTAGCTTTGAATGCATAAGATTCCACCCTCCCTGCAAATCAATCTCCAAAGCCACGCCTCCTCCAAAACACATAACCACACACAAACAGGCCAGAGAGTAACCAGCGAAATGATGAGAGAGGCTGTTGGTGGATTGTTGAGTGCAAAGCTGTCAGATTACATTATGTCTCATTACAGTACATAGCGCATAATATTACAATAATAACACCTTCCATTTTCTGAACTTTAAAGGGGTCTCAACCCTCTTTTTAGTTGTGGTATACTGTCTCAGTCTAAATTACATTCACACTGGGGTTTTAGGAAGCCAAACAAATTAGAATATAATTGATATACAATAAATTTATATTATTGTTATTCCAATGACAGTAATAGCCATATATTGTAAAACAGTTCCACTGTAATATAAATTCAAATTAATATTTTGTAGGTATATTAGCATTTTTTTGCTTTACACTACAGTATGTAATTAGATATTTTGAATTTGGACTGCAGTAACGTTACCCATTTAAACCTCTAGCTGTCAGCAATTTATTCTGCACTTTTAAGCTTTTATTTTGAAGGAAAATTCTAGCTTCAGTGAGCCGCGAAAAAAAAAAAGTGACGTGATTGCGCCGAATTAGGGTGAATTAGTGCTCTGCATTTATCCATCCAAAGTGCACACACACAGCAGTGAACACACACGCCATTTTTTGCTGCGGCGCCCGGGGAGCAGTTGGGGGTTCGGTGCCTTGCTCAAGGGCACCTCAGTCATGATATTGAAGGTGGGAGAGAGCGCTGTACATTCACTCCCCCCACCTACAATCCCTGCCGGTACGAGACTCGAACCCGCAACCTTTGGGTTACGAGACCAACTCTCTAACCATTAGGCCACGACTTCCCCTAAAAAAAGCCTAACTGGTGGGCGTTACATTTCCAAACGCATGTTAAACTAACAGCACATGCAATAAAATGTTTCACTGCATTTCATTTAACTGTGAATGGAAGCCCTTTCTGAGGCTCAGAAAACACCGGATCACGAGCTGATCGCATGAACAATGTGTGCTTCGCTTTACAACATGCAGCAAAAACAGACTTGATGAAGGGATTAAGCCATATTGTGCTTTTAGTTTGTTTCACAGATACTGTGCCAAAGCATAATGGCCCAAAACACAACTTTAAAAACCTTTCATGTTAGAATAAGAAGTTTAAATATATTTTAAAAACTATATTTTTTGCCTGAAAGACCTATCATTTCATATCGTCATTTGACCACGATGATATTACATGATATGATAATACTGTTACATCCCTAATATTTAGACCATTTAACTTAGTAATTGCTATCAGAATGTGAAGAGACTTTCAAACAGCATAACAAAAAATGTTTTGGAAACAAATCACCTATCCTGCCTTTAAAAGAATTTAATTAGGATCAGCTGTAATTGCAAAAATACCTCAGAAAACATTCTATTAAATTGTTTTTTATGTGTCTTGTTTCTGGGACCTTCTTGATGTGTTTTTCTACGTCGTTCATTAAGTATAGCTGGACTTTGTTCACCTCTGCCCATTACTGTGCTATTGTGCTTAAACAGTGAGGCAGCTCACATTACAACCTCTCGTTTTACCCTGGCAAATCGGTCAACACAGTTGCCCAGGTTCATTCTCTAGGGCTGTTTCAGCGTGGATAGCTTGGCATCCCTCCCGCCCTGCGGTGGTTTCTTACCAAGCTGACGCAGCACGGCACTGGCTCCATTTCAGATACTCGTTTCTATACAGCCGCTGTGATTCGATGCCATGTCCAATGGCAGTGAAATATTAGCACCTAAGTATGTGGCGAAGAACAAGAGCAACAAGAGGGCAAGAAGTGGGTGAAGATCGCACTGAAAAGGGCCCTTCTTTTCAAGGCCAATAAAGCATTTCAGCTCCAAACCGGCGCAGGATGCTTGTTTCTGAAATGGCAGTCCTGAATATGACATTTGTCACTAAGGAAACGCAATGCAAATGAGCATTCAAGGCACATCAGAACAGATGGCAACATATTAAAGACAGAGATGCTTTTATCTCATATGAGGCAGAGCACAGGGCAAATATGCGATGTGAGATGGTTCTTTAGCATCCATCTTGCCTCACACATTCACATTGCTGCATCCCTCCTGCTGTGCTGCTCCACATCTCGCTTTCATTCTTATTTTCCTTTGTCTTATGAAACATCTTTGAATCCTTAGCTCATGTTATGTGTCTTCCTTCATTTGGCAGCTGGGACCACATATATTTTTGGGCGAGGAGGAGCACTCATCACGTACACATGGGCCCCCAATGATCGGCCGAGCACCAGGGCAGACCGTTTGGCCGTGGGCTTCAGCACCCAGCAGAGTGATGCCATCCTGGTGCAGGTGGAGAGCAGCCAGGGCCTCGGAGACTACCTGCAGTTGCACATTGTGAGTATCACAGCTCAGTTTGAAGCACTAATAGGCCTCTTAATAATTTTTATTTATTGTCCTACAATCCGCTGGATGCTCTATATTATTATCTATTATTAAATATATATCTATATTTCGGATCATGCTGTATCACTATGTACTAAAGGTTTTTAAATCATCTTCAGAATTTGACTTTCAAGTTTTTCATGTTACAAATTGTAATATATTTCAATCCGACATTTAATGTTAATGCAAAAAAAATATGTATACTTATTATTATTATTATTAGTTATATTATTATCATGTTGTTTGTTGTATAATTTGCTAGTTTACAATAATAATAATATATAATCTAGAAACCATAATAGTGTATTAATTAATAATATTTTATCATTTGTATAGTTATAATAATAACTAATTGTTGTTATTATTATTATTGTTGCTGTGTTGTTCTTGTTCTTGTTATTATTAGTATTAGTATTATTGTTGTTGTTTTTTGCCAAAACTACTACTAAAAATATTTTTATAGCAGGAAATGTGTAGTGAATAATTAAAAAAAGAATGTGTAAAAATAAAATATATTGTTTATTATTATAATACACAACAACCAACAAATATTGTTCCAATTTGTATTGCCATCAGTCATATATAATATATACATACGTATAGGTATATTGCTTATTTATGTATAATATAATATTACATAATATATATTATATATTGCTTATGTGGGAAAAGGACCACTTATTTTGGAGCCAGATACCATCTACTGTAGACGTGATACAGAGATGAAACTTACCACTAATAATCCTAAAATATTAAAGTAAAGTGGAGACATGCTGTATTCACACCATGTCATAATAACCATAATTACTAGATGACAACTCTGGACGTTCTACTCGGGTTCTGTTCACATTCTCTGACTTAGAATTATGTATTTTTATGGTAACACTATTAGCGCAAAAATGACCGTGTGATTTGAGTTATTACTACAGTACTACAAATAATAGTCATTATGCAAGAGGCTTATTAATAAAGTTATAGGTTAGTTTAGTGGGACATTCAGCTATGTGCTAGCTACATTAAACTGTATGGTATGTATGCTTGTGTGAATGCTTTTTACAAACCGGAATCTCGTAATTATAGTAATTCCAACATGACATGAACACACCTTCATTTTGCTGTGACAAAACTGTAGTATGTATTATATCTGCAGGCTTTTGTGTGAGCAATGCTACTGACGTAGTCTTTGTCATTTCCATTCAGTCAGTTGGGGAACTGCTGACAGGGAAACTGATGCAAATTGACTTGGATAAAAATCTTAAGTTGAATCATTTTGGAGAACGCTTCAGGGGCTTCAGACCTATGAAGCTATATTCATGGATCAAATGATGAATAGAAGCTACGTCTTTACATTCAGTTCTCCTTGATAAGATCCGAATACACCTCCTCCCCCACCCAGGCAGATAGGAGAAAATTAGCCAAAAAATTATGGAATCATTAATCGCTGAACAGTTTATGAAGAAAACACCATACCCCTTCATATTAATTTAGCCTATTAAAACAACATAGGGCTGAGATAGTATGACGGTAGATCAAGCTTGTAAATGCCTCGTTGACCTCTTGGCTTATTACTTGCAATTATATTTCAAGGGAGTAAAAAAAAAAAAGATGCATTTTAATAAGGTTCCTCCGAATGAATAATTAATTCAGCGTGAACTGTCGACTTTCCCACTGTGAGCCTCCATGGCAGCACAGCCATAAACAGTCTGAGAGCAGCTGCTCTCCCAGACACAGACTGGGGCTTGTTTTCAGAAACTTCTTCCTCTTGTCACAGGCACAAAGCACAAGAGCCTCCCATTCTGTCGGCTGAAGGATGGATCTGTGGAGGATTTTTTACATCCTTTCTGATGGCTTTTTCTCTGTGTTGGTATCTATCAGAATGGTGATTCACAACATGGGGGACACATGTATCTCATGGGGATTTTGTATTGCTACACATGTAGCTCTGAACACAGTACCTTTTTAAGAACAGAATATATTAATATTAGTAAATAATATATTTATTATATTTTAAATTTAAGAATAAAATGTAACATTATAAATTTGCATCAGTCAAATTTGTGGTAGAATACAGTATGTGATATTTAGTGATTTTAAATATATTAGAGATCCAAACAAGGAAAATGTGCTGCTAATTTACCAAGATTTAGATTACTTTTTTTCTTCAGTAGAACAGTAAAGATTTTTAGCTGAAACCGTGATGCTTGGTGACTCATAAAATGTAAGTCAATGGTTACCGTCACTTTGAGAGTCAAAAAAGTATATCAGGCACCACAAAATGAATACCCATGGCGATCGAAGCAAATTATCAGCCTGTGCAAAGTACTGATTATTTACAACATTATGCATGTAAAAATGTAAAACAAGTGACTACACTTTGTTTACCAAATTAATTTCTAAATGTACCAAAAATTACATAATTATGTTTGCATTGATCAGACTTTAGAATGCAGAATTAAACATTAATAATGTTTTTTTTCCCTGAAATTTTTCACTTACCTCTTTATCATTAATATTAATAGTTTGTTGTTTATGCTGATGAAGGCTATTAGCATATTTGAGCCTTACTAATGAGGCTGTCAGAAAAAAAATTGTTGGGAAACACTGTATCCAAAAAACCCTGTCCTCAGTATGCCGGTCCAAGGCGATGGCATCAACCTTGATTACATTGCTCTGTGATTTGGCTTGTGTCGTAAATAATATTCAGTTGTATATAAAAACAAGTCTGTAAACTTTATGGTAGACATAAATGGCGAGTTATGAAGGAGAGGCGTGGCAAATAGCATCTGAGATTTCACGCTGCTCTGAAGACAACTCAGCTTACGCCTCAAAATTTGTCCTTCATGTTGCAGGATTTACTTCAGCTTGTAAATTACAAGCAAGGACAGATAATCCGATTGGTCGTGAGCATGACAGATGTATGGAATGACTGACTATGGTGGGCGTAGCAGAGCCCGATGGCCCTTAGGCAGCTGACTTCAGGGTTTTCCCACTTCTTCTCTCCTACTACTCATCCCTCTTTCTCTCTCTGATGATGTTGCTTGGGTTTGTAGCATCGTTTATTCACCCACGGACTCTGAGGTTAGATGATAACTGAGCAGAACCAGCCCGGGCTGATGAATGAGACAGAGCCAGGGGTTGTTACGGCTTGTAATGAATAGCAGACTCATTTTGTATTCTGGGTGGGTGCGTATCGATCTGAACCAAGGTTCTGGCCTCCTCCATTTTGTTGGCATCATGTGTTGAGGGTGCCCCAGGGTTCACCTGCCCACCTGTCAGGGTGGATTGATTAATAGAGCTTTATGGTCTTGGTGGCCATGTTAACCAAACACATAGGACCCCTGGAGAGAGGGCTTGAAATGGAGTATAGATGCCACCCCAGACTCTGACCCACTGGTCGTGACATCAGCACGGCCGGGTAGGTGAACCCGTGCCCCTGGTGCCCTCTGCCAGCTGGCATAGACATCAAAAAGAGAACGCGGACAGGATGGCAGATGCTTCAGTGGCCATTTGCTGTTGTACTTACCAATGTGTTTCTGTTTGTTTACACTGGTACATGATTACAATACACAAACAGTGAGATTCTGCTGGACTTCCTGTGATTTGGCACTGGTAATTACAGCTGTGCTGATATTCAGAACAAAAGCATGGTTTTGTTGAAGTGTGATATGATATGATGTTTTTACTCTAGAATTCCGTTTTTAAAAATGTTAATATTAAGTAATTTATTTTATAAACATAATATGGCCAGTTATGTAATTATGTGAATTTTTGCACCATCAACAGGAACTGTTCCAAAAGAGCAGAGTGAACCATTCTCTCTAAGAAACACACAGCCGTGGTGTTTTGTTCCTGAATTAATCACTTTTTGTCATTGAACAAATCATGTCTCACTCACTTGTTGAGTGAGAGTACCTGAATGAGTCAATGTGGTTTAAACAAATCATCTGAATGAATGATTCAGTGACTCATTCATACAGACAGTAGGTGCATTTATATAGTAGTAGGCAAAAAAAACAGTATGTAAAAAGAGTAGTATGTCAGAATTTACACTATTCACACAACAGTAGCCGAAAAGTAGCTAATATTCATAAGTTGACACTTTACTATCCCATGAGGCTACAGGTTTGTGAATAGCAGTGAAACGACACAACTGACGCTGGTAGGTCACATGATAATGACAATATGACAAATGTACTGTAGCATGTCTAGATTACAATCATTCTACACACATCTGTACTATATTGAACATGCTTTTTTAAACAATTACTAGTAAATATTTATTCTAAAGAAGTACCTTTGCAGTTTGGGATGTTGCCACTCACTTGTTTCTTGAATGAACGAATCAGTTGGTTTAAATGAATAGGTTGAATGAACGATTCAATGACTCGCTCATAAAAACAGTGACTTTTTGCTCCTGAATGAATTAGTGTGTTAGATCAAATTGGTTAAATAAATAATTCAATGACTCACTCATAAAGGCACTTACTTCTTTGATAATCAGTGGGTTTGAATAAATTCAATGACTCAAAAAATCCCCACCAGTATTGCCCAGACTGACAATCTGTCTTGAAATCAACACTAACAAGCAGAGTGATAGAAGTGAAAAAGTCCCGGTGCTGTTGAACTGTTATATCAGCACTTTTGAAACCGGAAATAACTGTTGTATAACAGGACAAAAGCTTAGAGAGATGTTTCAGACAATTCGATTTGCATCATTTAAAGCTACAAAAGAGCTCTTGCAATTTAAATCGAAGGACTCCCACTATAATTAGCTGCTCCCACCGTGTGTTTGACTAATAGGCCGATTAAATTGGCCTTTGTCAATCACAGCCCACTGTAAGCCTTCTTCATTAAGCAACTTTAGAAAGCACCCTGTGGCAAAGGCCATCTCTATGGAAGGGAATCAGGAGAACAGCACAAAATAACCGTTTAACACTCTTATTATAATATTCACACAGACCCATATTCACTGCTCTAGGGGAGTTATTCAGTTGATTACTTTTGAATTCGATCTCACCAGCCTTTACGACAAATTAAAAACATAGAAACAGTTTATAAATTAAATATATATGTCATCTGTTTAAAGATCAATTTCTGTGTATATTTATTTAGATTTTTCTTTTTTTTTTATTATATTTTTTAAACTATCAGTTTGTAGGAAAACCACTTGCTTAAGTTAATAATATTAATGATAATGCTAATATTATTAATGATAATGCCAAATAATATGCAGTTGAATAAAATAAAATTTCTTACTGAGGGGCTGTAGGTATATCTAAGTCAAAAAGTTGTTGGGAAACACTGCCCTATGGTACAGTATTTTTCATGGGCCCATTTTGGCTGGGCTCAGTGCAGCAGCTCTAGAGTTCCGTCAGTGCACCATCCATCTCGTATTTGACTGGTGGAGGTGCGCTTTGGCTATGGAACAGATGCCAGGGGCGGCAGCACACCTCAGGGAAATCATTCTTTTTAGTGGTGTGTATCCCCTAGACAGATGTGCCGTGATTAAAAAAGGAAAAATCTGTCAAATGGCAATATGTGGTGTAATAATTAAAGGTGCAATTGTTGTGAAAAGAGTTGAGTTATTCAGCTAATTTTCTTACTTGTTTTGCCCACTGAACTACGGAAACGTACACACCACAGAGTTCTGGGAGTGGCAGCCGCGTTTAAATGCAGGAGTGATTAATGTTCTGTGTGTACAGAATATAGGAGTCAATCCTGAAACTTTGATAGTGGTAACCATAGCAGATCCTGCCACACCTTAGCCACTTTATGTTTTACATAGTATGAATGTGTGTAGTTGGAATGAAATTTGGATGTACTTCTGCCATGTTGTCACTGTCACTGCCCTTCACAAATCTTCTCTCATCGCCTCATGGGATTGTAAAGTGTCCAGTGAGTGTGCACTTCAGATTTGCTGGAAGTACTTTTCACCTACTGTTTTATGAGCACTATGATTTAGGACATGCCACTCGGATCAAATACTGTTTTTCGCCTACTATATAGCATGGAAGTAGTCATATTCGGACACAGGGCTTGTCTTGCTCTGAACTTTGACCTTGGAAGTACATTTCCCACTTTCAAAATGCAGGTTTTTAAAGGATTAGTTCACTTCCAGAATAAAACAAATTCCTGATCATTTACTCACCCCCATGTCATCCAAGATTTTCATGTCTTTCTTTCTTCAGTCGAAAAAAAAATTAAGGTTTTTGAGGATAACATTCCAGGATTTTTCTCCATATAGTTGACTATAATGGGGACCAATGGGTTGAAGGTCCGAATTGCAGTTTCAACGCAGCTTCAAAGGACTCTACACGATCCCAGCCGAGGAATAAGGGGTCTTATCTAGCGAAACTATTGGCCATTTTCTAAAAAAAATAAACTTTTTAACCACAAATGCTCGTCTTGCACTTGCTCGAGCTCACGCATTACAGTCACGTTGGAAAGGTCAGAACTGATGTAGGCAGAAGTACCGACCCAGTGTTTAAAAACCAAACATGCAAAGAGTAATTCAAATTGCCATTTTCCAAAGAAGGTAAAACAGCGATGTAGGAAGATTTTGAAGTTGGTGGAGAAAATCAGATGGAGTTCAGTGATACTTCTGCCTACATCACACGTGACTACCTAATGTGTGAAGTCGAGCTAGTGCAAGGTGAGCATTTGTGATTACAAATTTATTTTTAATTTTTCATTAGATAAGACCCGTATTCATAGTCTGGGATTGTGTAGAGCCCTTTGAAGCTGCACTGAAACTGCAATTTGGACCTTCTACACATTGGCCGCCATTGAAGTCTACTATATAGAGAAAAATGCTGGAATGTTTTCCTCAAAAACCTTAATTTCTTTTTCGACTGAGGAAAGAAAGACATAAACATATTCGATGACATAGGGGTGAGTAAATTATCATTTTTATTCTGGAAGTGAACTAATCCTTTAACAATCGTAAGACCAATGAGAAAAAAAATCAAGGGGCATATTTACTTTTTAAATAATTTATGTTTTATTAGTAATTGAAGTAATTTTCTGTTTGTGTTGCTTTTTGCACACTTGGTAGACTGTGCACTAACGCATAACCCCGGAAAACAAAATTATTTAAATAAACAAATAAATAACTATAAATGTCATAGACATGGTATTCCAGATGGAGGGCACAAGGGCACTTAACAAATTCAAGCAATTAAAAAAATATAAATGCAAAACAATATTGTTCCATATTATTCAATAAAGGTTAGGTTATAGTATGTGGTTTCTTGACTATTTCAAATAAATCTATTGAATGACTTTCCAATGTCACCTTATTTTGAGATTTACTAAGTATGTGAGCTTTGGTGAGTTTTAGTAGGATCATTGTGGCAAAACAAATCCTTATTGATGGGTTAAGGACTTTGGATTCTCCACAAGGACAGTTAGCGAACATATGCGTCATATATAAGGTTTTTGAAATGAATTCTGTGAGGCATTTGCAGAGGTGTTTGTGGGATGCTGCATCACACAAGTCTTTCTGACATCTATTGAGTCAGATTCTCCAAATTAAGGCTGCATTTGGTCATAATCAACCATGAAGAAGATAATAACTCTGGAAAGCAGCCCCAGCACAGTGTTCTTTTACCTTTGCGTCCCATTTGTCAAGCCGTTTGAGGGAGAGCTCAGTTGCTTGTCAGTAGGAGAGATGACAATTGATTCATAAATTTGCTTTGATAAATTGTGCAGCAAGGCTGTGTGCTTCTAGTGCTAAATCTAGTGAGGAGGAGGAACACAAGGCCTGTGCTGCCTTCCTGTTTATTAGCAACTTCCTGAAAGACTTCATACTTTATACATTTTACATGAGATATTTTCAGCTACTCCGAATGAAAGCAGATGCATTTGGGTACCCAAAGAAAATATGTTGTGAGTGTAGAGAATCTAGGGTTTGGTTGTGTGCTCAGTGCACTTAACCATGACACGAAGACTGAAACGAGAAGTGTTTTGCATGCGATTGATGGATTAGCCTTTCCTTTGAAATGCCTCACTCAACATGCCTAGGACATAATATATCAAGCTCTTTTCTTGCTGTCTCTGTAACATACTGCGGTAAAATACATGCATCCCTTGTGCTTTTGTGCTCTGGTGCAAAGGTCTTCTAAGTAGTGCTGTCATTTAACATGTTAATTTAATGTGATTTAAAAAATAATGTCATAAACTCAAATACATTAAAAAAGTATTTTGAAAAAAAATAATTATTAAAAAACTCAAATGTTACAGTGATATAAATATATGTTTATTCTTTCTAGGTTTAGACAATATGGCCCCGTGCCATATTGTAAAATGTGACCTTTTTTATAATGACTAACCAAAACACCCTACATCAGTGATGCATGAATGCTTATTTCCATCTTTCTTTGAAAATGTTTTCATTTTGCGACATGCTTGGGGCGTACCATGTTAATTTTATAGTACACATCTTTGAAAATATCATAACACAACACTTATGCAATCAGGATCTCTATCTAAGTGCCAGTGCAAACGTACAATCTAAACAAATGATTCGTGAGAACATCAACCTCTCTGTCTCATCACATTATCTGAAGTAAAGGGTTTGCTGGGAGTAGACCCAAATGGACCAAACCAATATCACTTCTCTTCAGCATGTTATACAGTACAGCGGCTCTCAGAAGTATTTGTGTATTTGTATGAATGTCTTTGCATTGTACAGCAAAATATCACAGCAAAGTGGCATTTATTGTAAAGCACATGTTTTCAACTTTTTTGTTAGTGTCTTTGTTATCGACATACAGCATATTTATATATTTAAATACAATTTTCACATTTCATACAGTCAGTGCATTAGTAGTGATTTCTCAGTGACTCTCTCTGCAGGTTACATTGATATGCCAGTAGGTGGCAACAAAAGTCTTTGTGTCATTTGAATTATCCACTCAACCAATTTGTCCATAAATGCTAGTTCAAGAATGAAACACCACTGTGTTGTGTTGTGTTGTTCTGCAGTGACTTTGTTCGGAACTATTTATTGGCAGAGCAAAAACAGACTAAATACCTGGTAGTATTGTGTCTAAAATCTAAGTAACTTGCAGTGTGTTTCTGTAACTTACAGAGTGGGGGATTTGAGCTGTGTCAGGTCTAGTCACAGTCTTCCACCAGAGCTGTTCTTACATAATTCAAATGATCTGCTTTCAACGTGGGTATAAAACCTGCTGTTGGTTGATTAACATGCCCCCACGAACATCAATTGGATTATAGTCGTAACAACTGTGTATATTTACATTAGCCACTGTCTCTATAGGGATAATCACAGTAAGCATGAGGACAAAAACAGAATTCAAATATGTTGCACATTCAAACATTAATTATTTAAATAATATATTTAAGTTCGATAGATAGATAGATAGATAGATAGATAGATAGATAGATAGATAGATAGATAGATAGATAGCAGTGCTTGAAAGTAGCCATCTTTTGAAGTAGTACCACCAAATCCATAATATTTTTGGATGCTAATGCATTGGTATTCATTTATTTTAAGTGTAGCCAGTGTGCCCAAATAATTTTTGGTGACACTCTATAAAACATTAGGTCCAGTGTTTTTCTCTATATTGCATGCAGTGCTCTGGGTGTGAGAGTGTTTGTGTATGCGTCTGAGCATGTGTGGGTGTGAACGGTCCTTCTAGCTGTCACTCTCGCATTGACAGAGTGGTTTGGAGAGTCCTGTGGACCTACTCTCTACTCTGCAGTTGTTACTCCATATCAGACTCTCTTAACCGAAGCTATTTCACAGTGATCACTAAATGAAAGCAACACAGGTGACCCCGCTGCCTCACTCTAGATGTCTCGTCCCACCCATGTATCCCACAATCCTGTGCTACATCTCCTCCCACACCCGACCAATCATCTCGCCCTCCTTCCTGCACTCCAAATCATGTTGGCTCTGCCGTCCTTATTAGAATTCAGCAGAAACAGTTGAGGCTAAAATAAAGAAGATGTGCCTCCTTGGTTCCCAGTCCACAGGCCCAGTGCTGGTGGATGATTTATTGTTGTCCGATATGCAGGGCCACTGTCAGAACCCGACCCGCCGTAGCCTCTAACTGCACTCTGAATGCGAGACGGCACACCTTTGGGGAATGGAAATTTTGCCTGGGGCAGTACTGCAGAGTTGCACTGGTGTGCATAAAGGACGCTGAGGGGAAAAACCACAAGGTGACTTTCCTCATCCTTCCTGAAGTGAATATAAAATTAATGATTCAAAGAAGAATCTGAGTCTTATACACTCTAAAAAATGCTGGGTTAAAAACAACCCAACTTGGGTTATTTGGCAACCCTCACGGTATATTGTACCGAACACATATAAATTTATCTTTTTTGGACCCAGCTGGTTGGGTTAAATGTTTTTACGAAACCTGCTGGGTTGTTTTATTTAACTCACTTTGTTTTTTACAAATTATTTATTTCTGGCTTAAATTGGACTGGAAATTTAAAAAACTGAATTACTAGAGGCAACAGCAATAATCAAACATTTGTGATAATCACACAAGATGAACATTTAATATTAAGCAAGAACACATGGACAAAATACAAGACAAATTGAATTTATTTGGGTGAATACAGCATAGTTTACAATATTACATACATTTAAACTTGTTTAACAAGCATTTTAGACATAAAAATAAGTAGCATTTTAATTTGTGTATTCAACCATTCTCTGTAATCGCTTTTCACTGAAATAGTGCTAATTCGCATGCCGGTGTGTCACTGAAATCTGTGGACTTTTGAAAAGTCCTTGTTGGTGCGGGTGAGGAGAAGAAGTTCATCCGTTTTGTTAGGAAGGGAACGGACATTCGCGAGATGAATGCTTGGGAGCACAGTCCGAAAGCCGCGCGCGCGGAGCTTCACCAGGGCGCCGGCGCGTTTCCCTCTTCTGCGTCTGCACGCGCGTTTGAACAACACCGCTGTACCTCCGACTAGAATGTCCAACAAAACGTCCGAATAATCAAAAACCGGAAAAATGTTGTCCGGGATGTGCTGCTTAATGTTAAGCAGTTCGTCTCTGGTAAAACTTATAGAAGAAGAATGACAAAACACAGAACAAACAAACAAAAACAATAGAAGAACTGACCCGCAGCAAATTCCGTCACATTGCTGCCATTTGCGGCGCCATGCTGATTATTACAGCTCGGACCTGCTAAAAACATCTGTTTTGATTCTGATTATCATGTTTATCGTGCTGAAATCATGCTTTTTTAACCCATATTATTAGTTTTTAACTTCTGATATACAGTTTTCTGAGCACACACACCGAAGCACACGGACAGAAAGCGGCTGTCAGAGCATGCGAGTACTAAACTAAGTTCTCATTCACACACAAGTTTACGTTAAAAACACACACGAGGTTACAAAAACACAGTTATGTCCTGTGAGTAAACTGCTGGGAAATAATTGCATGTTTATTTGTAGAATCTGTGTGGCAGCGCAATATACATAATAAACGCAATAAATCCACTGCTCCTCTTGTCTCCTCTGAGGGGCTGGACTCTAACAGTGTCGTCTCGTCTGTGAACCAAAGAAAGACAGACCGTTAGCATGTTTTGCTCAAACTTTCACCATGGCATTAGAGCTGGTGCACCGTTGTCGCTTTCAAAATCAAAATGCAAGCGCCGTGGGTGCACACTTAACAGATTAAGGGGTGGTAATATTCTCATGAGATCCTTTTTCCACGTCACCAAAGGAACGAAATCAGACGCACTCGATTCTCTGAAAACAATACGCGCTCCGGCACAGAGCTTCGTGAGGAATTTGAAGCTTCAGTGTCATAGGTAACATCACTATTCCACGCAGCTGACTGACACCTTGTCCTTATGTTGCATTGCATAAAATAATAACATTTACAGCACAGTAAAGACTTTATAAATGAAATAAAATGTATACAAACCAAAACCGAAATGTAAACAATGCCGAAGAAGTGCACCAAATCAGCGGCGCTGAGAACTGCTCTCTACTGTAGAGGACTCAAAAAGCCCGCGCTCTCTGACTGTAGCTCAGCAGCTGGGTTGTTTCATTGGAGACAGGCTCAAGCGAGCGATTGGGTAGAAAAAAAATAACCCAACAATTTAGTTACAGAAAACCTACCCAGCACCTGGACAAAAAATATTAAAAACAACCCAATAAAATGACCCAATGGGCTGAACCCAGCATTTAGGTAAAAAAATATATATATATATATACTTTTTAGAGTGTACAGAGACTTGGCAATGTGCCCTTTTTGACTTGTCCTAGTAAGCTACCACTCTGAATACTCTAGCATCTACATAATAATGGACTAAAAATGATTTAAAACACCTTAGCAACTGCACAGCAATGCCATGGCAATTACATTCTGTAAATACCTGAGCATTCTGGAAGAGGCTGACACAGGGCCACCCCCCCCACCCCAAGGCGCATTATTAGTAAATGGTTCACCCAAAAAATGAAAATTCTGTCAGCATTTGTTTGCCCTCATGGCATTCCAAACTCAATAGACGTTCATCTTTGATTTTTTTTGTTTTTCTGTCCCTCAGTAAAACTTTAAAGCCTCAGCAAGTTTATAAAGAGATTCTAATCAGTCAGTTCAAAAAACTCTGAAGAGACACAATCAGACATAATAAACAGATTTGGTAAACGGCTCAGTTTACCCATATTTGATGGCCTCTATGTATGTTTGTTGATCAAAATCTCTCATGTTTCACTTAAAATATCTTCATTTGAGGTTTACAGATGAACAAAAGCCTTATTGATTTGAAACGTGAGTAATTCGCAGAATTTTGGGTGAACTGTGCCTTCAAATCAAGTTTAAATCTTGTTAATCTACAGTGCATTGTGATTTGTGTTGGAATGTTTTTTTTGGCTCAAAACTGCACAAGATGTGAAATGCGTAAATGTTTTCTTTGAATATCGGTAACACTTTAGTATAGCAACCAATTCTTACTATTGACTAGTAGCTTATTAGCATGCCAATTATTACCATATTGGCTGCTTATTAGTGCTTATAAAGCACATATTCTGCATGACCATATTCTACATCCCTAATCCTACCCAATACCTAAACTTAATAGCTACCTTACGAATAAAAGCAGCAAATTAGAAGTTTATTAAGGCATTTTCCCAACTGAATTTCATAGATATATTTAGAGAATATGAAGCCATGTGTGTTGGATACAGTAGAGACTTTACATTTACCATTATTATAAAAAAATTTGTAGTATGCTGTTACTTTTCAGACTATAAAATGAGTGACTTAAATTAAAGGAGAATCTGAGTCTTGTACAGAGACTTGGGGATGTGCCCTTTTTAACTTGTCCAATACCTAAATTTAGCAACTACTAATAAGCAAACAAAATTGAAGTTTATTAAGGCAAAAGTCATAGTTAATGGTTTGTTAATGGCGAGAGTTGGACCTTAAAATAAAGTGTGACCTAAATAACTTTGAAAATCTGCACTTTACTATACGGTTTTATCAGTTCAAATGAATGTATTAATTATTGCTTGAAGTTAATTTCTACATGTATTCTTTCTACAGAATGAACAGGTGTGTATTATTTTTTATATGACCATTAACTAAGATTAATAAATGCTGCTAAAAAAAGCTCATAATACTTAATGCATCATTCATGGATGCATTCTGCATATGTTAACATATAGAACCTTATTATAAAGTGTTATCAAGGCCAGAATTACCATATGGGAATTTGGGCACACATCCAAGGGCACGATGGGTCATAGATGTCAGAGCAAACCTGAAAAAGAGGATGAGTCCACTAAAAATCAACCTTCTCTTACCCAAGGTGCATGGTTGGGCAGAAAAGCCTTCGGACCTTAGTGTTTATGATTACCGCAATACCGTAACACAGCCCTGAATCCTACCAGTATTTATTTGTGAGAATGTGAATGTACAGTTATGCAGTTGTAGCAACCAAAGCCCCCCACTCCTCAAAGCTTCCCATGTTCCCTATCCGCCCACCTTAATGTGGAATGGCTGCCTCTCCTCAATGCAATATTAACATGTACTGCAATATAAACAGACCACAAGACTGCTTTTGCTTGCAGTGTCTTGCCCATGTGCATGCCGCAATAGAGATGTGCCTTCAGGCTAGATTAGTCACAAGTCAGTCTTTCAGCCTGTGCCCAGACTTTAATTAGACTCTCTTCTCTTCTTCCTCTGCTGCACTGAGTACAGCATCCCTCCATCCTTTTGTTTTCTCCATCCTCTCTCCTGAATTTCAATAACTTACCAGGGCCTCATTTGTTTTGTACAAATATCTTCTTTTTTTTTTTTTATCACTCTTCAAGATGGGTCTCTTGGAAGCCTAGCTCATTTACACCAAGACAACCTGGGTGCTCCTGTCAAGCTTTACCATTCATGAGATTGTTTTCTCTTTGCAAAAATGTTGATGTGTCTTATTATGAGCAGTCAGTCACATTGGTCGCCTGCGGGGTGAGCCGAGCCATGCAGCGAGATGTCTAGACGTAGTCTACTGGATTAAGGCCATTTCATTCCTCACATTAGGAGATCTGACTCAGTGCAGCCACAAAGCCACAGGTCATGGCACTTCACGTGACAAAGCGGCCTGTAGCCACATTGCATTTTTATTTGAAAATCTTATGAGACAGTGTTGTCACGAAACTTCAAGATCACTAACCCAAAAAGGCAAATCACAAGGGCAGGGTTTGGTAATAGGAAAAGGAAATTCTATTATTCCATATGAGAGAGTAGCTAATAACTTTGCATTCAAGTGGGCCCCTGCGTCAGATCTGCGTCGCACACAAAAACAGCGCAGCTCATTAAGAGGAAAGTACCAGAAGAGTAGGCTATATTGTGGCAGGGCGTTCAGCTGCAGAAAAAAAGATGGGAATTTTATGTGGGACATGCCAAGAATAAAAATGCACTCTTGTGAAAAGCTTTTTCAGCATCCAGACTTAAAAGGATGTGTTTCATTACCAGCCAATGTGGCCAATATGAGTCGCAGTCATCTACGTCTAGAGCGCCATCTTAATGAAAACCCTTGCACCACCCATTTCCCAAAGCTGCCATTAACATGAGGCTAAAGTTTGAAGACATATGGACGCAGTGCAACTCTACACATAGTCTAATGATGCAACAGTTTTCATAACCTAGACTATTTTTTTAAACTACACGGTAAAAAATAAACAGATTGTCCAGTACAATTCACATATTACAGCCTACGTTTATATATCAGTGCCTCTTCTATTTTTACCAATGGTTATTTACCAGAAAATGGTTATTTATAGCTGCAACAAAATGGAAGAAACAACAGATCTTTCCTTCCATATTGTGACATACATCCAGATTACTGAAAAGGGGGGGAAGGAGTGGGGCAGGGACCATCTATCTGTTCTATCCATCCGTTGTAAATTGGATTTTGAGATGTGTGTGTTGCATTAAAAAATTAGAAGTGGGCGTAGTTCTCAAAAATGAGAATTTGAGTAGACTAAATGATTCTCTCTGACATGGCCAATGTCAATGGTCAATATAAAAAAAAGTAAAAAATACATAATAAGCATTTATGAATTTTCATTTTATGCTCAGTTACAACTATTTTTTGGTAAGAAACACTGACCAACAATATGAGATTTGTAGCGTTTTGGTTGTGTTGATAGTTGTTAACACGGAAGTAGCTACTAGGGCTGCCACAATTCTCAATATAGTATTGAACTGTTCGTTACGACATCCACTGTTCGATACGCATTTGTGAATTGCTTTTTTTATTTGATTTATTTTCGATATTAGGGATATCCTGGAGCGTCATGAGTTCTGTATTACTTCTGTGATGCAAATGTGGAGTTTCTGCACGAGGGCACCCTCTGGCATCCAGTATGAATGAAATGATGACCAATCCATCGTATTTTGGGTAGAGATAGAAAACATAATGAAATTTTTAAGTAGACATATAATAAGCCATGTCTTTCTCCAGTGTACAGAAGTGTACAGGAGTTTTTTGTTGGTAATTTGTTTTAAAAATCACATTTTTGAACTGTGGGCTAACTTGTTGCATCCCTAGTAGCTACAGATATTTTATTCTCTATTGTGACATACTGTACATGCAAGTGAAATGGAATCGAACAAGGAAAAGAAAAAATAGGGTGGGGACTTCTGTCCTTCAGTTGTTATTGAATGGAGACAGATCTGAGTGTGAGCTTGCAGTCAATTGTAAGAAAGCAGCATGTTTTAAGTAGATGAAATCTTTAGAGAAGTCTGGCGTACACCAGAAGAAGAAAAAAATGACATTCTGATGACATTCTGATCAATAAATCAGTAGTTCAAAAAAGAAAGAAAACATGAAACTCATGCATGTATGAATTGTTCACAATAAGATTCATTATATGCTTTTAGAAAATAGAGTGAATTTCCATTTCATGTCAACTTAAGAGAAAGTATTTTGACAGAAAAATGGCACACTGCAGCTTTAAGGAAACGCATGGCAGAATTTGAACTATTAGACTCTAAATTTAGATTATTTGATACGATAGAGGGATTTTAAGCTCTTTTCATTTTGTCAAATTACCCAATGTTTAAAAAATCCCCTGAGAGAACAATGGCACTTGTCTCTTTAAGCCTATCACTGTCCTCCGACTGACTGTGAAGGTCATGTTCGGTGACTCCCATTAGCCCGCAGTGTGTGTGGGTAAACAGACAGGTGAGCCCATGCGTTAGAGCAGCACAGCCAAAGGTCACGATCACTGGCCCTCGCTCGATGCTCCCTCCCCACCCTCCGCACACCGATCAGGAAGACATGTTTACCTTTAATTAGTGTTATCGGTAATATGCAGAGCAGCCTGTCTCTTATCAGATAGACTCTGCACTGGCAGAACAAAAGCCTGTGGTTAAATTTGCCTCAAGGGTTTACAGGCTCTCTTATTCAAAATTAGCTTCCTTAATAGTCATTGTCTCCTCTGCTTTACCTCGCCTTTGCTCCTCCGGAAAGTAGGGCAGGCGTTTTCAAAGCGCTCATGCAAATGAAAAGAGGGCTATTCCAATTTAGAGGGAGAGAACGTAAACACATCGCCACAAAACAAGGTTGTCTGCCTCAATTCGGAGCAGAGATGTTGAAGTTGAATCGCTGCGGGCTTCTGGTTGTCTTTTTAGTATGATTTTCAGCTGTAGTCTCAAGATGCAGAGTTGAATAGTGGTCAAAGGCTCTGTGGGAAGGTAAATGCTGACAGGTAATGAATCTTTCCCGGCTGGTTTATTTTTCCTCTGGGTGGTTTTGAAGCAGCCATCATTCTGTGTCACGAACCTCTCACAGTCTCGAGCCCAGCAAGCATTCCTTAAGCAGTCATTTTAAACCTTCAAAACAATCACATCTCCATTATGAAGTGCTTTAGATGCTTACAGGGTAAGTGTAGGTTTTCATGAGACATGCTGGTTGATATTACATTTTGATTGCTTGTTTTAAATCTGTAGAAACTACATGTATATTTAAGTGTATCCAGCCGTTTTTAAATCTGAGAATTGATGCCTCTATTTTCTCCACACATTGTCTTTTAAACCTTTTATTTAGAGGATAATGCAAATCAACAGGAATGTTGAGGGACAGAACCAGGATGGATTCAGACTTCATATCTGACTTATCGACAAGATATTCAAACATCAGAATTTCATTACAAGTCCTTTTAAGGCAGGTCAGTTCGCTTACGGCCATCTTAGCATCTATTTTAGGTTAGAAGTGTAGCTTATAGTCCCTTAAAGGAAAAAAGTCGGAAACTCTCAAACTGTGTCAAGACATTTAGTTTCAATCACATGTTACAAATCAGCAATACCATCTGGCAGCAGTAATATCATAAGTTTAGTTTCTTCAGCTCAAATCATGCTAAAAATGCATTTTAGGCTGTTCTAGATTACAAATAAACAGAAAATGCCTCTACCTGACTTTCAGTCATGGCTTCCGTTCCTATAGTGGCCATTCTGAGGGTTACAATTTCTCCCATTATAGTACATCTAAGCGATACTGCAATGCTCTGCACTCTCTCCATTTTCCCATCTCTCCTGACTATCTGCAGTATCTGTGCTACAGTAACTAAGCAGCGAGCAGATGTCTGCGTCTGGGCCACACTGTCTCTCCTGGCAGCTCTACGGCTGCGATAAATCATGTCCTGCTGGGCTGTAATGGTACAAAAGGTGTTGAGCATCCCCATGTTGTATGGCACTCATGCTACAAGATCCTTTATAATAGGGTTTTAAAAAAATGATTAAGTGATGAGAAGGAGATTGTAGCTGGTCTTGGTGAAGTTTGGGCCAGCATGAGGTGATAAGTGGGAGAAACATGAATTCTGGTGATGTCTAGCAAAGTCTTTAAAAACCAGGAGCTTTCACTTACAACCTCTCATTTAGCCGACATGCAATGACAGGACGGCCACCGTAGACAAAGCTAGGGGTGGGGTCACAGGAGAATTGGCCCCTTTCTAGAAGATTATAGGCTTTTGGAAGCCAAACACTTTGAAGCAGAACAAAACTATTCCTGTTCTCTGTTATTTGGCACCCTGATGAAGACCTGTTTGGGCCGATACATGTTGGTGCTTTTTAATATGTAGCCCTGAAAATGAAAGCTTTTTAAAAACTAAAATCTATGCGAGTGCCTGGACGTGGAATTTTGTTTCTCTCATGAAGAAGGAGCCACTTATAATTGTTTGCATTTTAACCCTTCTCCCATTACTAGTGGGAAGTTATGTGACCAATTTGAAATCCTGTCAGAATTATCTACAAAGCCCATTTAGATGACAGATACCACATTTCTTGTTGTTTAGATAAATTATGCCTTTTAAATCTAAAATTTAAATAGCATTTACTGTAGAATAAACCATAGTCAGGGTGGCGGCATATTTCATTTTTGACACGAATGCAAACGAGGTTGTGAGGGATAAAAATACAGTCCATTCAGTTGATTGTACTGTTTTTTAACAACACACCTATTGTTTAGCTAAAACCCCATAAAATAGTTCTTAACGTTATGAGTTGTCCACAGTATGGACAAAAATACTATGGAAGTCAGTGTCTACCGTCAACTGTTTGGTTACCAACATTCTTCAGAATAACATTGTTTGTGTTCAGCAGAAGAAAGACATTGATAAAGGTGTGGAACTACATGAGGGTGAGTAAATGATGACAAAAGTTTAATTTGTAGGTGAACTTTCAATTTAAAGAACATTAGTATTTTACATTGATGGCACCTTCAGTGAGAAATCTAATGAAGTTTACTCTGAGGGTCGTCTTGCCCTCAGTAAGGGGTTATTTTGTCCCAGTAGTTGGGACAATATTTTCATGGTTTCATGGGTCCCCTTTTTATGGGTTTCAATTTTATGCTATATATTGAATTAGTAAATGTTTCCATTCATTTTTGTTAACAATATACTGAATGATGCATCATCATCCTGTACATTCTAAAATTCCCAGATTCCTTATGCTTTACACTGCTGTACTTTTCTCTTAACATTTTTTGTTCTATCTAGCAGATTAATTTTACGTTAATTAACACTTTATGTAGAAGTTAAAATATTCAGACAGTGGGTAGACTTAAAAGATACAGTTTTCCAGTTGCTTGAAAAGAAGGCAAGTGTGATGCTTTAAATCCACGTTTCAAGAACATGGAATCACATTGACACAAATTATTATGTCTGACCCTTCTTGCCTATTTGAGCCCCTCTGAGGCTCCCCTCTTTTAAAAAATTCCTCAAATCGCCACTGGCATCCATTCGTTCACTCACCTTGTGTGGAGGACATCATCCATTTTAAAGCAGCACTGGGGTTACCCACAGGGCATGGGGGCAGGGAGAGAGTGAAGTGGGATGATTCTGTCCTCTCCTTCAACTTCTGCCCTCATCAGCTTCCATACCATAATGCTCCAGCTCCTTCCTAGACACTATAAACTTTCCCAGCTCAAACAGGAGCTGTACCCCAATGTGGCAGCTCAATGCCTGTGTGGTCAGACAGGGTCAGTAGGAGCAGTGGGATGATGTGCTTCAGAGGCCATATGAGGCAGAGAAAAGAGCTTTGTTACAGTGCAAGGGCAAATTAGAGTGCAGCTCGACAGTTTGACTGTTGTGGTGTGTGCAGTGGTGTGAAGTAACGAATTACAAATACTCATGTTACAGTAATTAAGTAGTTTTTATCAGTAATTGTACTTTTTTGAGTAGTTTAAAAATTGTGTACTTTTACTTTTACTTGAGTACATTTTAAGTGATGTATCGGTACTTTTACTCCGCTATTTTCCTCCGTTTGTGGTCCTTACATGCTTATTTTAATTTCAATTTTATCCATCAACGTGATTGGATAGAGAGTAATAGGTCTCGTGACTTTCGTCAAATCAAATTGTGCATAGAAAACTTTAACCGCCAACTGTTTATCATGGCTGCTGGAAGCGCATTCTTCAAGTATCAATTCAGTCGCATCTTCCTCTAACTTAATGTTAAGGTAAATTTCGTATTTCGCTTACTAATGATTTGTATAGATGCTTGCCTATCTACACGGCCTGAATTGGTGTGAGGTTGCGGGTATTGCGTACAGTGTTAACTCCCGCAAGTGCCACGTTCGGTAAATTCCCCACTCACAATTATGCGATCTGCCTGCCTCTCTCTCTCTCTCGAGGCTCGGGTGCTTCTGCAGCGGTCAAACACTTGGATAAGTCTTGTTGCTTTTTAACCTTGTTGCCTTGCTGAGTTTGGAGGCGCGGGATGCGCGCGGTGAAAAGGTGTTTGAATTTTATTTGATAAATTTTAGCTAGCCTCCGCCTTTCTTAGCCAAGTGAACCTCGCGCATAAACATTTTCACAATCCACACTTTTTGTTTCCGTTCAGTTTGGATGCTGCTGATTTCACTGAGACCTGCGTGTGGGTTTTTTCCTTTGAAAAAGTTTCCCTATAAATACCTAGCTATTTAATGCATTTTCCTTAAAAATTTTATTATCAGCATAACAATTTGCCATCTTTCTAGAACAATGTGCATTTATTTTAAAATTGTAACATAAATTATCAAGTTTAGTTATTTTTATTTCTTTATTGCAAAACGCTAAAACTGGCACCGTTTTGGAGAGAAATGGGCTCTCATTTTAACCCATATCATGTGTGTGATGCTGAACTATGAGTTTCTCATGGCGTTTGTATTTGCACTGTTCTAAACATTAAAATGGTTATATGATGCTGCTAAAAAGAACATTAAATTTTGTGTATTTGGTGTAATGAAAATGTTTATGCGGTTTAAGGTTCAAAAAACATTTTCCACATAATGTACATTGTTTCTTCTCTACTCACCCTATGCCCCCCGCCTTTCTGAAACCACACACGTGCGTTTTGATTGGCCGAATACCTTAAGCGTGTGAGGGAAATGTTACGCCCCTACCATACGGTGATGATGCCCTGTACCGGCCGGAGCGATGATTCAAAACATGAAAACCCCGATTCTAAACTAGTCATTCGTTGCATCCAGTGGGGACATAATTACGTATTATAATGACTTATACTGTCTTTTTACGCGTTGCTTCATGCCGCGCAAACATAAAACCATGTCTGCAATTGTGATCAGAGAAACGACAAACAACAAGCCCTACTCTACACACTGCCCAAAAAACTTGCTTTAAATATATGAAATATAAAAACGCTTTAAATATAAAAAATTTACTTGCAGTCTGTGAGTCAGAACAGCCGGCATTGTAGTCTACTCTACCAGGATCAGGAAACAGTCCTCCATAAAATGTGCTGCACACAAATGGATATTTGGGTTGAACTGTTCTGGATTAGTGTTGTAAATACAACTTAACCACCTGATTTCTAGTCGTGTCCTCTTTTGGAAGACCAAACAAGTAGTTTCGCTTTCACAACGAAACACAGCGTCACACACGGCGCCCTACAGTGAGCAGAGGCCGGGGGCTAAAGTTAGCGGCGGCCGGCTACATTGATGGGCGCCCAGTGGGCTAAGAACGCGGCGTCCGGAGGCTTTGCGGCAACCACATGTGACGACCCCAGGCTGGACTCCGCTTCGTCCACGGTGAAAGCCGATCCGGCGATCCACAGCGCGAAGTTGATGTATTTCCTCAGCGACCAGCACGGATCAGCTCTAGGCATGATGAAGCGGATATCGTCCTCTTTTTTTGGAAGACCAAACAAAGTAGGTTTCGCTTTCATTCACAAACGAATCACACAGTGCCTTCACGAATGGTCGGCGGCAACAACAATAACTACATTTGACCATTGGTGCGTTATCAAACTCCCACATAGTGATTAGACATGTGGGGGCATGTTACTAACGAGCTGTTTTCCGGTAGGCGGGGCTGACTTTAACTTTTTATAAAGAATCTCTCTTTGATTTGGGACTTAGTCTTTTGCAACCGTTTTACATATCTTCTTTATGCACCAAGAGCTTGTAACACTCCAAAGAGAAAGGAAAAATTTAATCGCATCATATGACCCCTTATATTTTATGTGCAACCCAGTCATGCTGTCTCAGTGGCCTTACACATGATTTTAAATAAATTTTTTTCAAAATTTATGGTTTAAATGGGGATGATTGTACTGAGACTAACTTTCATCTTTTCTTCAACTGAGTACTGTTTCCGTGCTTTTTTAATGTATTTTAAAGAGTTTAAAATTAAAACTGCTGGATGAAACATATTCTTCATTCTTTATGACAAACAACAAAAGATAATATGAATTACAGTATGTACAATGTTTTCTAAAATCTATAATTGGCGTTGTACATCGTTTATATGAGGGGGTAGAAATTCCCCCACACACTCATACTCAAATACTCATGAATACTTTTAATAAATAGGGCTATACTCTTTTACTCTTACTCAGTAGTTTTTTGGGACAAGTATTTTACTCTATCACACACATTTTTTTGGAAGTATTGGTACTTTTCCTTGATCATATTTTTTCAGTACTCTCTTCACCACTGGGTGTGTGGGGGTGGGGGGGGGGGGTTACTTAACAAAGGGTTAAGGCTGGGACACACCAAGCCGACTTCAAAGAACTAGCGGCGACGAAAGCCGACGGTGTTGTCTTCTCACGTTGGCAGCGTCGGACCAAAAAGCTGCGCTCGAACACACCGCACGGACTACAGCCGACGGCAAACTAACACGTGCGTTCTGCGCATGCGTGAGAGTTATTAACTGTCTATATCAGCAGCTATCAATGGTATATATTCGTCATTCAAAAGGAGAACCCGAAAAAAAATATACACAGATATACAAAACGTAGAGCATTTTCTAAGCCAGTTAAATATTTACGGGAATGAAGTCCTGTTTAGATGGAACAAAAAATGTGTAAAATTTGATCTGAAAATTTGTTATTTTCTCTGTCCTGCTATATTAAGTTGAAACTACTTTTTAATTATTTCCTACCCACAATAAGGAGCATCTAATAAGTACTGTTTTTTTCCAGTCACATGAGTCAGAAATAATTCTAAAGGTGTGGTCACTCTTACAGTTGCTTTGCAAAAGTTTGCAAGAGAATTCCATTCATTTCGGTAGAAATCTGCCATTTGTTGGAAGGTGAAAAATTCTTGCGCAAGTTCGCTCATTCCATTGGTCACGCAGATACGCCATGTTGACCACAGAAAGCTGCTTGGTTTGAAAGTGACTTCTTGGCTGCGGACGATTTGCCCCAAATTTCACAGCATGCAATTTTATGAATGTGACTGCACCTTAATATGCTGACTTGGTGCTCAAGAAACATTATTATAAATGTTTAAAACAGTTGTGCTGCTTAAAAAGATTAGGGGAACCATGATACGTTTTTTCAGGATTCTTTTATGAAATGAACTGCATTCATTTGAAATTCTAATCTGTAAAACATTATTAGTGTCTTTACTGTCAATTTTGATCAATGCAATGCGTCCCTTTTGAATATAAGATAAAAGTGTTCCATTTCTTTCAAAAACAAAATCTTACCGACCCAAACTTTTGACAGTAGTATGTGTGTATATAATTCTTGACACTATTTTTATCTGATTTTTAAAAATCTTTATCAGACACCCCCTGGGGGCAGCAAAGGAAGTAGTATGGGGTCTGCAGAAAAGTTCTGAGAAAAGTAGTGTAGAACCGTTTTAAAACCCCGCATCAGTTCTGATTCTGAGGGAATAATTTAGTAAATATTGTTTATATTTTATCACACAGGTCGGTTCTGAGTGTTAGGTTGTGTAGGATGCAATATCTAAAATGTTCCACCACTACTAAACCAATGTGTATTTGGTTAAACCGGATCGCACATGTGATTGAGATGCAGGTTTCTGTGGCACAACTATTCAGTAAAGTCACCCTTGAGCATGTATCATTCATTGCCCTGGTGTATCTGGGCATTTTATTCACATTATCTTCTGCCCTTTACAGAATATGCTCTGTCAGTTTTGTTTTATTTTGTTTTTCCAGATGTTTGACATCTGGGCATTAAAGCCAGGTGTTTTGCACTTTAGCCAACAGGGACAGGCTGTTGACAGGTGATTGTGTCCTACCTCAGTAGCGGTGCGCTCTAGAGAGATTAGTCACCCACAATGCCCTTCACTCATATGCATCATCAGTATTGCATCAAACACAGAGGCTCTGGAACATAAATCACTGTCATTTCACTTTCTAGTCATGAATGATAGCTTACGTTAGCCTGTTGCTGGCCGTCTGTTATGGTCATGAGATCGGGAGGTCATTCATGAGATCGGGAGGTCATTGTGCACTTAGGGGACCAAAGGACCCCTTACTTGGGACCACAGATTGTGCAGTTTGGAATATATGATCCATTATTCATCTCCTGACTCTGTCCTTCAATATCTCTCTGTTTCATCTTCCAAGAGAGTCCTCGAGCTACATTGTACAGCCGAGTTTAACAAACAACACTGTCTCTAATTCCTGCTGAGGACTGAAGGACTTTTGGGCTAAAGTTCTTTAGAGGACACTTCAACACCTGCTGAAGTGTAACTCACAAGTTTTTTCGTGTGAATAGAGATGTTCTTTGAATAAATACTTTACAAGGAGTTAAATGTGCAGGATCAGCAGAAAGGAAAAGTGAAGCAGCATTAAGATGAGGCAAAAGTATGAACATTATCTGTCCCGACGACTGTACTAGAAGATGAAAATGTCTATTGAATTTTCAGAGTATGTGAACTTCAATAAGACAAAGTCATTTCAGAACAATTGAGGGAGAATGCACTGAGAATGAATTGCTTTGTTTACCTTCATGCACTGTTTTCATATGATTCACACACAAATTTATGCAGATCAAGTTGACTGCTTGAAAAGGTGATCGATTCTTGTATATTTTTGTGAGCATGATTTGTGTAACTGAACTTTTTTGGATCATGTCTCAGTTATTGTTATAGTTTTGCAAAGAGCTTCAGTCTATCCATGCAACAGTAAAATGCTTCATTTGCTGTCAATTGGCTGCTTCAGTTAGAGTAAGTCATGTCCTTGTCCTTGTAATCAACCATATTTTTATCCACATTCTGCTGTTTTCCATAGCATGTGAACCATTCTGTTCCCAGTATCATTCATGCTTGATAGGAATATTTCGAACCAAATTAAATATAGAGTAAAATGGAGAGTGAGGAGACTGATGAAGTGTTTCATAACGTGGTTCCATCCAAGCAACTGAAGCATTAAACTGTGTTAAAAACCTTCTTCATTCCTGTCATTCTTGTACCTGGATTTACTTAAAGAAAATGGATTGTGATGGTACAATGAATCTGTAACAGCAGAGTGTGTTTGAACTGAAGTGACATTTAAATTGAATTATTTCATTTTTGGAGGAATTTCAGTTATTCATCATAGCTGTTGAAGTACCGCAGCAGTATTGGATACTGGTGTGAATTTTAACTAGCTTAACAACCAAGACTCGATCAGCATCTCAAGAAAGTCAAAAACCATGGCTAGGCTAGCATAAAAAGGTATCTTTTTCTTTCTATGAAAACATAACCTTTCATATTCTCTTCTAGTGTTCTGGTTTTTGTTGTTATTTTTTGCTTTTGCGTAGTTTAACATTTGGATGAAATCCTCTTGTGTATTCATTCAGTAGATTTGCCCTTATTTGTATGGTGAGGAGACATTGATATCAGACTAGCATTAGCACACACTCGCTAGTTTTTATCTCCGCCCTTTAGATTCCAGAACACACTCTGCATTCACCTCATGCTCTGTTTGATATTTGTCAGACATCAGCATCTCAATGAGAACCTGTCAGTTGAGGTCAGAGGAAGGAAGGAATATATCCAAACTCCAAACGTGTGTGGAAGTTTTAGCAATCTGTCTGTGGCTTTGTGTCAGAGAACAAATTGTTGTTTAGGCTCTTTCCAGTGACTGACACTGGACGATGCTAAAGTGTAGAATGGTAACACATTCCACACCAGCAATGTGAACGAGGTAGCGTTTCTGAGGTGTCAACTGTTCAAGTGTGCCCCCCAGAGGTGGCTAGTGGCGGGTAGAAGTGAATCACTGTTAAAATAAAAACAGCAGGAAACTGTCAGTAGTTATACATGTCATGATGTCAGTAGCTGGCGAGCCACTGTGTGTGTGCCTTTGTGAGAAGGAGCGGTGATGAATGTAAAACATGGAGCCACACTCCATTTCCCCTCCTGCATTACAAAGAACACTGCTGAGCTCCTCTCCCAAGGGTGAGCCACTGTAGCATGGCCAGATGTTTCTTTTTGCTCACAAGATATTTCCTATCGTTCTCGCCATCATTCATTTCGTTTTATTGTCACATCCAATACCCTTAAATATCGCTGTTTTAAATTGCTTCATGATCCAGAGATTTTTCGGGATGTTTAGGTCATGTGATGGTGCATGATGTATCTCTATATTGGTTATACCCATGTGCAAAAATTGACTTGGAGGTGGGTTGCCTGAACAGATAGTCAATTAATTGGTCTTAAAGAAAGCCCTGTGTAATTACAGGGCTTTGTTGTTTGGGGTTCACCTGAACCCAATCAGACACGTTTTGTAGGGGCGTTTACAAACTGTGTAGCTGTCAGCACACTAATTAAAATGTCTCTAAAATATCAAAAATACATGTGTAGGGAGCTTTATTCAACTTAGCTTTTATTCAATTCTCTTATGTCACAGGGGTTTATTTTTATTTAAACTATCAAGTGTACCTTCTTACTTTTAATGTCTTAAAAACCTTTTACTTTTCATCATTTATTTTTCATTTTTATTCTTTTTCATTTACTTTCATGGTTTTACAACTCCTTTACTACTAAATTATTTTATGTATAGAATTTTTATAGAATTGTTAATCTGTTTATTTGTGTGATTTTTGTGTTTTATATCAATTTTTTATCTTTTTATTTAATTTATTTCAGTCTTGCACAGTTTTAAATTTTTTCTAACATTTTTAATGTAGATCCATCATAAATATTATTTATACTGTGTATTACATAAAAAACATTTTAAAATACATTATATAATTAAAATATTAAATGTAAACATATGCCTTTTGAACATTGAATATTTATTGTGTAAAAAATTGTAAACATTTATATTAATGCAGTATGAGACAAAAATAAAAATATCACTTGTTAGCAGAATATTTTTTTGTGCTTCATTTCCAGTCATGCTGCATTTTGTTAAATTGTGTCAAATAAGTGTGAAAATATAATTGCATTATAGTAATGCCTTTATGACACATTAAATGCTAGTTATTTTTAGCTTTTCCATTTCCCACTACAGTGTCACTGAAAAAAATGACAGATTTATAATGTATGTGTTTGCACTGTTAGACTTTGTTATTAAACAAATTAAACTAGTTAAAGTGTAAAAAGTGTGTTTGTTTGGAATACAAATCCACAGGGCCAAAAGTGCCCACAATCTAGAAACTAGTTGACCTCAATAATCGACTAGTCAACCGTCATGTCTCATCCCTAATGTCCACCTCTAAATAACTGTCTTGCACAGGAACAAGGAAAGGTGGGTGTGATCTTCAATGTGGGCACAGATGACATCACCATAGATGAGCCTGCGGTCACCGTGAACGACGGCAAGTACCACGTGGTTCGCTTTACGCGTAGCGGTGGCAACGCCACCCTCCAAGTGGACAACCAGCCTGTCATCGAGCGCTTCCCATCAGGTAGGACCCCGCAGAGGACGAGGAAAGCCATTTTTGGGGGTTTGGGGGATCCCATTACACGTGTGGTTGGTAGAAATAATAGGGGCAGCTTCCCTTGGGAATGGACACATGGGGTCAGAGAGAGACACTGTATATTTTCACTCGCACATCAGAGGGACGTTGTTTGAAGCTCTCGGCCTGGATTTGGATGCATGTTGAAGGCATGCCTTATTGAAGGGTACAAATTGATTTATAATTTCAAATGTGAATTATTTGGGTTTGAAGTGCGCTGTTTTTACCATCAAACTCTTCCCAGAGAGTTTATGAGTCACCACATGCAGCGCCCAGATAACCACCGCATGCACAATCTAATAACAATTGCAAATTGACACATTTCCCCCCCCAAGCTGCCTTGCCTAATACATTCAGCCCGAGATGGATTTGGATCCTTTACAGTTCTCAACTTCAGCCAGCTTTGCTCTAGGCGGGCTGAGGAAGATGTCTCTGCGCCTGTGAAGATCCTCCATCCCTGAACCGCGCGCAAACTTTGAACCACAAAACGCACTTAAATTTTTTTTTTGCATTAGCCAAAATGCCTCTCGCAGGTTGCTCTTTGAACCCCGGTGCTCTTGAGTTGTGGTATAGTCGGCGCCGTAAACCAATATTGCACAGCCTAAAACTTTTGTAACAAGCCTTGATTGATGATCCCAACCCTGCAGTAGTCATCCCATGAACCGTCCCCATCCTATACAGACATCTCCCTCTGGGGGCCCTTGGCCTTGTGTGCTTTCCAATTAGACTTGTGCAAACTCTCTCTCTCCCCACTGTGTGCTTAGGGAGCTGCCTTCCTCTCATAGTTGCTGTTCCACAGGAAGACATTTTCTCCGTCTCTAAAAGCAATCCTGTCTTTCCCATCCTCATTTTTCATTCGGTTCCTCCGATGTGCTGCTTCACAGCAGGTTAGTGCAGCGTCAAGGAGTCCTTAGCAAAAATACAGCTCTAGTCAAATAAAGCGGTGCCTCAGCTCACCTGCTACGCTCCTACCACCCCCGCGTGTGGGGTCTCGAAATTACCAGAGGTTGAATAGCGCTGCGTCCCTGCTGCTCGGGCTTGAGATTTCGTCTGATTTCTGAAAGGGAAAATTGGTTTTCTACTGCTGCGACATAGGCTTCCTATCCGCCAGGTCTCCCCCCTAAGCCCCCTCAGGTGGCCAGAGTCAGATGGGGCTGCCTTTCCAAAGCGCGGGGATAAAGCTGGGCTTCAAAGTCGTCACAGTTGTGTCATGCTTCCTTTAAAACTGAGTTATGTGCATTTAAATGGAATGGCACAGCTTTTATGTGGCACCTGTCATCCCGGGGATTTAAAAAAACGATGATATAGGTCTTGCGTGTCATCCGACACTCGCAAAGCTCACGTGTGTAAACGAAGCCGGCTGTGTATCGCTTAGATTAACGGCTTCGGTTAATTCAGTTAATTAAAACTGAGGATTAGATGAACGGATATGTTCCCCAATGGCAGATTTGCTGCTCCCTGCGGACACGGTTGCAACTGACCGCTCGCCTCTGTATTTTGCTCAGTGCCCCATAAATAAGAATCGAGTGGAAGCCTATGAATAGCAATGCATCAGAGCGGACTTTATTGGATGGATCGGATTGTTTTTGCTTTTTTCGCCGCTTACTCATGGACGAGACCTATTTCAAGTTTTCTTTGAAGGTTCAGTGCAGAATTTGCCACACATGAGCTCTTTTAACAGGCTTATGGGAGTGGGAGGTTTGGACCTCATTCAGGTTGCAGGGTGGGTAGGACGAACGGAAGGCTTGTATCTCACACGGCTGTCACAGGAACATGACACAGTATGTGGTATGTCAAAAAAAATGCCGTTAACACTTGGCATACCAATATCTTCCTTCAAGAAAGAATACTTTTAACTGCAAAAAAAAAGAAAATTCTGTAATTTCACAGTATGTGGGTCAATGGCGTGACAGTGTTATCTTTTAATTTGTTCAAAAACATTGTTCATACATGAGATGATTTGAATACACCACTTTACGGTGGCCAAGTAGTGCACAACACAACAAAATTAAAAAAGCAAACATAAGCTCACAACACAACAAAATTAAAAAAGCAAACATAAGCTGACAACAAATAATATATATAACTTATAATGATAATATATTATATATATATATGTTAACTCAGATATGTAAATGTACATGTATTAAAGTTGTAAAGAAAAGGTCCTTGTTTTTATGAGATTACATGTCATTGCTTTTTACATTATGATAACACCACATTATATGTTTAGAGCTTATACATTTAGATTTGAAAACGGTATAAAATCTTGAAAATGTTAACAAGTTTTAAAAATCATACTGTATGGAAACAACATAAATACAAAGAAACTGACACGTTTTCATTTAGATTTTTATCATATGTCGTTGACCCATTTACTAGATTCGATGAAGAACTTACTGGAATTTTCTGGGAATGCCTCAGCCAGTGTGAAGTTGTATACGTGATGTCTGAGAGGAAATAAAACATCACTGTGTGGCAAACAACACTGACCAAACTGGTATAAAGTAGTATTAGGAGGACTTGTGGATTTTGACAAGATGGTGGTTGAGAGCAGGGAAGAGAAAACAGTGATATGAGCAGATTGTTCTTTTGAGTGAGTAACAGGTCCCGAGAGTTCATTTTAGCTCTAGTGAAGGGATCTGTCAGAAAACAGGAACTGTAGACTGTAGACACACGCTGTTCCTTATCTTGCAGCCATGACACCGAGTCAATTACATCTTTTGTGTCTTTTTATAATTACACGTGTCCTAATTTATGCAGGTACCTCGAGATTTTGATACTAGATGCAGCACTGATTGCATTGTTCTCACTCTGATTTCTTGCAGAGACCAGAAAATGTCTTCCGGAGCAGCTTTGACACTACCATTGTATAACTGCACATAATATGTGACATTATCACTGATATCATTGTTGTCTTATGAAATTTGATGTATTTGAAATTTCCCTCAAGTATTATTCGCTACGATGACATCACAATCAACCAGACCAAAATTAGAAGATAAACTATCACTAAATATGTCCTCAAAGCTTTCTAAACAGAATTAAACATGCTCTAATTAGTCTCAAGCTTCTAAACTGTCTAATAACTAAGAATCCACCTTAAAACCACATAACTACCAGCATAAAGCTCGTTTAGACTTCCTAACTTGCTAAACTTGATAGTCTTGTTGCCATGTTTTTAACCATGTGACGCTTGAACTTCCAGATATTAACCTCTTATCTGTCTCTCTAAATTCTTTGAAGGGAACATTGATAATGAACGGCTTGCTATAGCCAGGCAAAGAATTCCATACAGACTTGGTCGGGTAGTTGACGAGTGGCTACTCGACAAAGGTAATAAAAATGAATTAATTAAACAATGACTTAATGACTTATTAAGGCTCTGTAAGAGGTGCAGTTCCCCTAAAACCACAAAGCTTCAAGCCATTTTGAATTAAACTTCCTAAAACCAAAGCCTTTGCATTGGCATATAGTGGGCCAAAGCAAACCGTGAATTGTGGCTGCCTACTTACAATGTAAATCCAATCGGTCCTCTCCATGTGGCTTGTGCTTTTCAGATCATGTCCTTCACAAAGTTAGAACTGCACCGCTTCAGAGATTAAGGTTTAATCTTAAACATAACCCTGACTAACCCTCTAACAACGCTCCATAACTGCAACAACTGTCTGTAAATAGTTACTTTTTTTGCTGTCTTATGTTTTCCTTCTGTGATCCCCTCTGACTTCGCTAATCTTGAAGCAAGGGTATTTAAAAACACTTTAACTATAAAATCTAGATTTATATTTTCCAATCCCAAGCAGTTAAAGGGACTATTGCTTCTTATAACACTAAAACCAGAATAACGTTTCAAAATCCCCTTTAACCCTTTGAGTGTAATGAATCAGAAAAAAAAAAAAGTTGAACTGTGTTGAAACTTAACCGTGCTGTAATCTTTGGACCCGTGAGACATCTGTAAACAGATGAATCCTGCATGGTATTCAATTTTCCCCAAGAAACTCTTTCAGTTATTAAAGTGCAGAAACGATCTCAGACGCCTGCATCAGCACATTATCAAAGAAAATTGGGCATTAATGCTCTACTGTTATGTGTAAGTTATCAGACTTTTTGTTTGGTTGCACCTATTTCATCTATATGCAAACTTCCTTTTCTGTGCTGAGCTAACATCACATCTAAATGTTAAGTGTAAAACAAATACGCTCGCACTGTTTTTTTCAATGAAAACTGACCTTTCTAAGTCTGCATATCTTCGTTGATTAAACTCGATAACATGCAGAGTATAACGTGATCCAAAGTTCAGTTCTACATTTGTCTAAAAGTCATTTTCAGACGTTTAGCTCTCCCTTGTGCATCCAACTAACATCCTTTATCGATATATAATTTTATATATATGTACGCGATGAGTATTTCCTCATAGTCTGATTTGTTTTCTGCTGTTTGATATAAATAGGGTGTTAAACTAAAGCTAATTCCGTCTTAAACCCCCCTAAATCGAACTAACTCAGAGGGTTAAACAGTCTAAATATTAATGAAAGACATTTTCGTAACCAAATGAGAGGAAAATTGATGTCAGCCTTTGCACATTCAGATGTGATTAACAATGTCCCTTTAACATGTGTAATTATTTATCAGTTCTAATCTATAAGTAATGATAATGACACAAAGCCCTCATACATCAGTTCTGTGTCCTGTATGAATGCTACATTTTACTGAGTGACTGGTCTTTGTGTGAGAAATTTGTCTGTGCCTCGTGCTCTCTATCTCAAAGGCTCTTTGGTCTCCTCATTCTCCTCCATTAAATCTTCTAACCTCTGTCACTGGGTCTCACATTTAGACGCAAAGAAGAGATCTGTCCAACCTTGAATTATTCACAGGAAAACCATTTTTTTTGCCTTTATGCCTGACATGCGAGGAAATTAAATCTCATTGCACATTTTTAAATAGCAGGAGTAATGCACCGAAATATGAATATTCTATCGTTATTTATACAAATGTCTCATGTTGTTCCAAACATCCGCAGGACACAAAAGGAGAAATTTGAGTACTGTCCTGGTCGCTTTATTCCAGTGACTGAATAAAAAAATAAGAAAATAAAATGAATCATTTTATATTATAGATAATTTTTCTTTCAACAATTCTGAATCAATAAAATATCTTTAAAAAATCGTCCATACAAAGAATGTATAGGCAAAAACAGTTCTCAAATATAAATATCTTTTTAAAATATCTTATTTTATATATACAAACAACATTAGCAAATAATGATAGAATATTCATTTAAAATTCCATGAGCTACTATCACTAAAGTGATAAAGAGAAACTGTCGTTCATACCGTTTTCTCAGTAGTACTTTGCATACTGTATTATGTCAGCATATGTAACCATCTTTAATGTCATACATTAATCAGAATAATCTTTCCACTGTACGATAAAAGAACATGTGCAAGTGGAAAGTGGCCATCTGGCTTCTTCCCGCTCTTTAACGACATGCCTTTTCGAGATGATGGTTTTTTTATCTCCACTCACATGTCAAACTTGGTTATTTTCAACTGTTAAAATCGAGACCCTACTTGTGTTAAATGGCAACCCTTCATTAAGCATTAAGTGGCTCTCACAGAGGGGATAACAACTGCCCACTTCATAATCAACTGTGTCAGAGTACCTGTTCATCAGGATTAAATGGATGGCGGCAGTCCAGCTCTCAGAGGCCAAAGGAAATGGCACTTTGAGTTAACCATCCTTTTCCTCTCTAAGTAGTAATTCTGAAGGTTTTGTTGGCATTAAATTATTTCTAAAGTTTAGCCCGATTGCTTAACATTCCCTATTATAATTCAAAACCACTTGAATCAAACCTGTAGCGCCTGTTGTAGCTTTTATAATAGTGATATCTTGTATTTTCATGATCGTCAACTCAATGATCAATTCAACCAGTTGTGTATTCTATGTGAAATGACAACTCAGTGGAGATTCAGGGGACGAAATCCTCATTGCAGAGGCATAGTGTGTTTGTGTTCGTGTGTGTGCCCCTATGTATGTCTATTTGTGGGGCTTGAGGAGAAACTCCTCTTGGCTCGGTGACACATTAGCATTTGAGCTGGCAGATGACACTTATTCATGCAGATTAGCATCAAGAAGGCCTCTGTCTCTGAATAAAACATATCCAAAACTCTTTACATACTCATAAATATTGTTTTCCAATTCAGTTCATTATCCACAGCTCAAGCCCTACTAGTTTAATGAGGCTCAAATTATAATATACAGCCATTATTCTATAATGATAGGGGCTCTTCCATTGCTCCTCGATCTAGCCCTCATAGAGAAGCCACCTCAGGCTTCAGGATTGATCTTTGGCATCATGTTTAATACAACATTTTATCCCCTGCACTAACCGGGTCAGATACGGCTGCCATTAGAATTGGAGATTTCCATCGCCAGGTTTAAATGTTAAAAGTGTTATCAGCTGATTTAGACACATCATGTCGGTGACGCCAAAAACAGCTTGTACTGATGGTCGCTTTTTGCTTCTCTGTCTCTCCTTACTGTACTGCTCTCTCTTTCTCTATATCTCGCTCTCTTTCCATCTCCTCTCTGATCCATCACAGGTCGACAGTTGACTATCTTCAACAGCCAGGCGGCTATAAAGGTGGGAGGTCAGGATAAGGGACGGCCGTTCCAGGGCCAGATATCAGGCCTATACTACAACGGGCTGCAAGTGCTAAAATTGGCCGCCGAGGGGGATCCGAACGTGCAGGTGACAGGAAACTTGCGTTTGGTTGGAGACGCACCCTCTGTCCTGTCTACAGAGACCACCTCGTCCACCCCTCCAGCTGCAGCGGACATGTCCACCACCATAATGGAGACCACCACCACCATGGCCACTACCACCACCCGTAGACAGCGCTCTCCCAGCCTGAAGGACAGTATTACACAGGTAAGGATGGGACGGTTGAAGGTGCATTCATCTTGTTGGCCCGTCTCTCCTGAACTAGGGATTTTGTTGCGTTTATAAAGAGTTTTGTTTTACAAGATTTCCAGTTGGTATCAGCAATAAAATAGCTGACAGGTCAGACCACCCTGGGGTAAAAAATCTGTCATTTATTGCTCGAAAAAGAGCCGTCACTCTACATCTGGAAGGCCCTGAAGGACAAGAATCATAATGCTCGGATTCGCATGTGTCAGGATATATCTCCCCCACATATGCTTTTCTTTTCATTCCTCCCACACATAGTATTTTACTAGTCGTATTTCCTTTGAACGGTCCTGCAATTTTCTCAAGTCATTATTTTCTAAGCCTCGAGAAACATATTTAGAGCTGTAGCTCTTTTCTTGTGAAAGCAAACACTTTAAACAAAACGGTTACATTTCTCTCCATTAGTCAGATTTCCAGTTTGACATAATTTTTTTTACTCTGATTAAAGGACTTGTTTTTTTTTTAGTTAAATGTGTCAGGAAAATAATATAGTTTTAATTTTTAAAGTTTGCAATGAAATTTTGAAATTTACAAATTAAATATAAAGCACCTCAATGAAAACAATGAATTCAAAAACACTTCACTGTATTCTCAGTTCATAAACTTTTTATTTTTTACTTTTTTGTTAACTAGAAAGCATTATAGCATATTCAAGACTACCACAAATCATTCTCACAATTTCAGTAGTGCAACATTGGCATATTGCTAAAAAATATTCAACATGGCATTGATTTCAATAGTACAATATTAGCAATTTATCCTTCACAGGATAAAATCCCAACTGATTCAGAAAACTCTATTATTTTACTGTACAATTTATTGTATATTTATCAGGAAAAGTATATGTTTCATTTTATATTGTTTGAAAATGCACCTAATGTATTTTTAAATTCGCATTTGATTGAGGTTAATATGAGGTTAGTGTGTGTACGTGTTGGGTTGGTGTGTGTGTGTGTGTTGATGTGGTGTGTGTGTGTGTGTGTGTGTGTGTGTGTGTGTGTGTGTGTGTGTGGCAACATCAAAAAAACAACAACTTCATTACTCTGAAGTCACTATTTATACACCCACTACACTCTAAAAAAAGGCTGGGTTAAATACAACCCAGTGCTGGGTGAAATATAGACAAACCCAGCAACTGGGTTGTTTTGACCCAACGGTTGGGATGTTTTGAACCCAACCTTCGGGTAGTAACCCAAACCTCTGGGTCACAACGACCCACTTGCTGGGTTTGTCCTATTTTCCCGCACTTGGTTTCTTTAACCCAGCATTTTTTTATAGTGTATATACTATATTGCGATACACACGCACACACACAACCCACACACCACATTATATAATAATATATATATATGAGATATGTATATAGTACAGGTGGGGCAAAAAAGTATTTGAGTCGCCCTCCCCTTGTGCAAGTTCTCCCACTATAAAAAGATGAGAGAGTCCTTTAATTTTCATCATAGGTATACCTCAACTATGAGAGACAAAATGAGGAAAAGAAAATCCAGAAAATCACATTGATTTTTAAAGAATTAATTGGTAAATGCCTCGGTAAAATAAGTATTTGGTCACATACAAACAAGCAAGATTTCTGGCTCTCACATACCTGTAACTTCTTCTTTAAGAGGCTCCTCTGTTCTCCACTGGTTACCTGTATTAATGGCCTCTGTTTGAACTTGTTATCAGTATAAAAGACGCCTGTCCACAACCTCAAACAGTCAGTCACACTCCAAACTCCACCATGGGCAAGACCAAAAAGCTGTCAAAGGACACCAGAAACAAAATTGTAGGCTTGCACCAGGCTGGGAAGACTGAATCTCCAATAGGTAAGCAGCTTGGTGTGAAGAACTCAACTGTGGGAGCAATTATTATAAAATGGAAGACATACAAGACCACTGATAGTCTCCCTCGATCTGGGGCTCCACGCAAAATCTCACCCCATGGGGTCAAAATGATCAAAAGAACTGTAAGCAAAAATCCCAGAACAACACGGGGGGACCTAGTGAATGACCTACAGAGAGCTAGGAGCAAAGTAACAAAGGCTACCATCAGTAAAACACTGCGCCGCCAGGTACTCAAATCCTGCAGTGACAGACGTGTCCCCCTGCTTAAGCCAGTACAAGTCCAGGCCCGTCTGAAGTTTGCTATAGAGCATTTGGATGATCCAGAAGAGGAATGGGAGAATGTCATATGGTCAGATGAAAAAAAAATAGAACTTTTTGGTAAAAACTCAAACTTGTCGTGTTTGGAGGAGAAAGAAAGCTGAGTTGCATCCAAAGAACACCATAACTACTGAGAAGCATGGGGGTGGAAACATCATGCATTGGGACTGTTTTTCTGCAAAGGGACCAGGACTACTGATCCGTGTAAACGAAAGAATGAATGGGCCATGTATCGTGAGATTTTGAGTGAAAACCTCCTTCCATGAGCAAGGGCCTTGAAGATGAAACGTGGCTGGGTCTTCAGCATGACAATGATCCCAAACACACCGCCCGGTCAACGAAGGAGTGGCTTCTTAAGAAGTATTTCAAGGTCCTGGAGTGGCCTAGTTAGTCTCCAGATCTCAACCCCATAGAACATCTTTGGAGGGAGTTGAAAATCCATATTGCCCAGCGACAGCCCCAAAACATTACTGCTATAGAGGAGATCTGCATGGAGGAATGGGCCAAAATACCTGCAACAGTGTGTGAAAACCTTGTGAAAAACGTTTGACCTCTGTCATTGCCAACAAAGGGTATATAACAAAGTAGTGAGATTAAATTTTGTTATTGACCAAATATTTATTTTCCACCATA
Organism: Sinocyclocheilus anophthalmus; assembly: GCA_018155175.1. Lineage (NCBI taxonomy): Eukaryota > Metazoa > Chordata > Actinopteri > Cypriniformes > Cyprinidae > Sinocyclocheilus > Sinocyclocheilus anophthalmus. The sequence continues at coordinate 150,313 of JADLZN010004081.1, forward strand.
ATTTGCAAATTATTTCTTTAAAAATCCTACAATGTGATTTTGTGGATTTTTTTTCTCATTTTGTCTCTCATAGTTGAGGTATACCTAGGATGAAAATTACAGGCCATCTTCCATCTTTTTAAGTGGGAGAACTTGCACAATTGGTGGCTGACTAAATACTTTTTTTCCCCACTGTATATATATCTATATATACTGTATATAGTATGTAGTATATTCAGAACAATAAAAAATCATATCGTTCTCACAGTTTCGACAAAACCCTATGTTATTCAGCTAAATAACTTGGGGCCATCTACACTGTTGAGCCCTGATTTATTTGGGAATAAAGACTTTCCTTAAAATATGTGTTCCTCTCTTGTCATGAAAGTATAGACTGACCATTGTTGTTCCTAGTCCAGCAATTTTTCAAGTCTGTTGACAGCCTAAGAAAACGCATTAACCTCAAGCAGCATCTGTAAAACGCTGGAGCACAAGGCTATTAATATGGAGGATACTGAGTGTCATATCTGACATGTGTGTTGTCTCGGCCCCCCATTCATCACATATTGGTAGCAAGTTAGGAGCGTTTGCCTCCCCCACTGTCAGCCTTTATTCATGTGGTGTTCAACTCCATTGATCAGGAGATGCACGTTGATAAGAATAAAGGGCAAGCTCAATAACAATCAGTGTCAATCATAGTGAAACTGCCAAGAGCCATAGCCACTAGTGGCACGCATTAGAGCAAATGAGGATGGGCACGGATTCTCTCACGTGTGCGCTGTGAATCACTTCTAATCCACGCTGTCCTGGGTGTAAATAGTCATACAAAGCAATAGCAGGGAAATGGGGATTTGAGTGAGACAGCTTAGTGCCAAGGAAGTCCCAGTGCACCACTCCTCTCCTCTTCTCCCCAAGATGAGTAAGACATTTATATGGTAGAGCACCAAACACTGTGTCTAAACTACAAATTCATTCATTTAGGAACTATATTACCATTAACAGTGTAAAAAAGACATCTCTGTAGTTTACAGGTTTTTTTAATTGGTTTGGTACTATTTTCATAAGTAAGGTGTACATTTTTCAAAACTCTTAGTACAAAACTTTAAACTGATCACACTTGTAATACCACTAGTCATTCTTTCAAAACCTGATCTCATGATTTCATTGTAGTTGCACATATTTTCATGCCACATAATCATTGTTTCAGAACACAAGATCATTATGATATGTATTGAGAACATTTAGTTTAATCACCAAAACACAACACTAAGATCTTTTTTCAACTTAGTACTTATAACAATCAGTTCATTCAGTAGCAAACAAGGTACAGGTTTCAAATCACCCTCGGTGCGGAATGAATGTTACTGTACTGTAAAACTGTATACACAGCCATCACAGGAAATGTTACACTTGCGTTCAGACAAAAGCTATATTATAAAAAAATTCATTAAAAAAAACTTTATACAACATGAAAATGTGATCAAAGAACATATCAAAAGTAATTTACATACGCAAGCAAAAAAAGAAGTATTATATTTAAATTTTAGTTTACAACAATACTGTGGTTGCATGTGAAAAAAACCCAAACAACAACAACAACCACAACCTGTAAATGTAGACCTGAAATTCACATTAATTATCAAGCCGGTCTTCAACATTTGGCCATAAATTTATCAACATCACAGTGAATGTCTTCATTGTTCAGGCACTGCGGGAAAAACATTCTGGCATGACGAATCCAGGCTTGACATTGCTCTGCAGTTATATCACCACAAGCTTCATCCATGGCTTGAAGGGTGACATGCTCATGGGGATGGCGATCATACACCTTCCACCTCCATGTAGAGAAGAATTCCTCAATTGGGTTGAGGAAAGGAGAGTATGGGGGAAGGTAGAGGGTCATTAACCGAGGATGTGCCTGAAACTATTCCCGAACCAGCTCTGCATGGTGGAAACTGACATTGTCCCACACGATAACATAGATGACATCTTCACCCTGACAGGCCTGCTCAAGCTCATTTAGAAAAGCTATCAGGTGTTCAGTGTTGTATGATCCTAGAACTCATCTACAGCCTACCACACCATCTTCAGATATAGCTGCACACATTGAGATGTTTCCCCCCACGTTGTCCAGGCACTTGGATGGTTGCCCTTTGGCCAATAAGGTTACGTCCACGGCGTCTGGTTTTTGCCAGATTGAAACCGGCCAGCTCCATCACCCTCTAAAATAATAATAATTTGGTTAGCTCTTTTACAAATAATAGTTGACATTGTTAGTCAGTACTGTAAATTGCATGTGATACAGTACACCAATTTAGTGTTGTACCTGAACATATTCTGAACACAATTGTTTCACCCGGGCATTGTTTCTCTCAAAAGGCACCAAGTAAATTTGTTTCAAGGGGTCATATGATGCTGCTAAAAAGAACATTATTTGGTGTATTTGGTGTAATGAAATGTTTATTCGGTTTAAGGTTCAAAAAACACATTAATTTCCACATACTGTACATTATTGTTTATCTTCTATGCCCCGCCTTTCTGAAACGCATCGATTTTTACAAAGCTCATCGGTCTGAAAAGCGAGGTGTGCTGTGATTGGCCAGCTATCCAGTGCGTTTTGATTGGCCAAATACCTCAAGCGTGAGATTGTTATATAAATTGTTACGCCCTTTACCATATTGTGATGTCCTGTCCGGCCGGAGCGATGAGACAACAACATTAAAACCCATTATAAACGATGCATTTGTTGCATCCCGGGGGACAATAATTCCGATTATAATGTCTTAGTCCTGTCTGTTAGGCATTGCGTAAACATAAAACAGTCTGCATTGTGATCGTAGAATGACAAACAACAAGCTCTACTCTACACTGCGCAAAACTCGCATTTGAATCATCAGTGACAAATCCTTTAAATATGAAAAAACTACTTCCGTCTGGGCAGAACAGCCCATTGTAGTCTTACTCTGCCAGGATCAGGAAACAGTCCTCTATAAAATGCACTGCCCACATCTGAATATTTGGGTTGAACTGTTCTGAACAGTGTTGTAAATACAACTTAAAAACCACTGATTTCTAGTCGTGTCCTCATTTGGAAGACCAAACAAAGCAGTTTCGCTTTCACAAGCATCACACCTGGCGGGCTTGAGAACGGTGTGGCTGGCGGATTCGACGAAGGAGCGGTCGGTGGGCTTGCAGCAACCACATGTGACGACCCCGGGCTGGACTCCGCTTCGTCCACGGTGAAAGCCGATCTGGCGATCCACAGTGCGAAGTTGATGTATTTCATCAGCGACCAGCAAGGATCAGCTCCAAGCATTACGAAGAGGATATCGTCCTCTTTTGGAAAACCAAACAAAGCAGTTTCGCTTTCACAACAAAACACACATAGCGTGAATAAAAGTTACGCCTTCTTTCTTTGCTTGAACATTTGGGCGGCATTATGCAAATTTTTCCACATATTGAGGTAGATATGTGGGGGCGTGTTCGGACGAGCCGTTTTAGGGAGGCGTGGTTAACTCTTAACTTTTTAAAGAATATCTCTTTGGATTTAAACCGATACAAACTCTGCTAATTTTTGGAACACAAATAAATATATTTAATATTCTCTTAATTTTTGTCCTCTATTGCAAGTCTGGGAGACCAGTATTTTCTTCTGAACAGACATGTTCGCTATGATATAATTTAAGATTTATTCATATATAAATATTGGCATGGATTACTTCTACAATAACTCTGTATTTTTGAGGCTTGAAAATACTGATTATCTAGACTTACATTGGATTAACAAAGAATTATGAGAGAAAATTAAAAATATCTTAATTTTGTGTTCTAAAGATAGACAAAAGTCTTATAGGCTTGGAATGACACGAGGGCAAGTAAATAATTTTTTTTGTGTGAACTATTCCTTTAAGGAAGACCAAGAATGATGACTCTCCAAATCAGACAACTCCAAAGTTGGTTTGAGTTCTGCAATGAAAAACACAGACATCAATGGTTTACATAAAATATGAACACGTAATCATACTGTTGTTGCATCAAAATGTGAGGTAAGCAGGCAGGAGAAAACAGAAACATTTATTTTCTAAAAATAACTCGCATCAATCTCAAAAGAATGATGCTCTCCTATGTCTCTGGCTTTCAACATCTACAAAAACAAACATTCTTTTACCCTTAGTAAAAAAAAAAAGATTGATAACATGATAGAATTATGAACTTTTACAACCTCGCCTTAACCATCTTTCCCTCTCTTCTGAAGAAGCTGAGAACATCGCCTGCTCCTCAGACAAGCAGGGTTCTGTGTTGTTAACTCCTGGCGCGGGCACAATGAAGACGCAAAGCTCAACATGTCTGAAATATAACATGCAAAACATTACTTTTAACAATTATCACTTCATCAGCCTCAAAATAATTAGGCTAGTCTTTATTACATAACGCCGTTTCCTTTAGGAAAATACATTCAACTTAACCGCGAAAAAAAAAGATAACGAATTAACATGTAAATATGTTAATAACACTCTCTTAACACCTTAAAAAAAGGTAAATATTGTAAAATATTATGTAAATATGACATAAGACACTCACTAACGGCCGCCGTATTTTTCAATATAAGCTCTTTTCGGAATATTTCCGCCTTCCATGAAATCTCAAGATCTACCCGGACTTCAACATGAATCATGACTTACATTTTTAATCTTACTTACCTAAACCGTCTTCATCACTCGCACATCGCTTTCCATCTGAAGACGCTGAGAAAAGGCGGCTTCTTCGCACTGGTGTCGTCGAGATCTTACCATTGTCAACGTGACGTGCGGTGCTCTCTTTCACGTCCAGCGTATCCCACCACACCGCTGGGTTATTGATCAGACTAACACAACCACCGTCCTTACCCAGCGCTCTCAACCCAGCGTTTTTTAGAGTGTACCAAGAGCTTGTAACACTCCAAAGAGAAAGGAAAAATTGACATCGCATCATATGACCCCTTTAACACTATTGAAATCATTTGTGAGTCGATTTCATGCAGAGTATTAGCGCAACATGCTAGTCACTATTGAAATTGATTTGATCATGTGCAGAATATTTTGTTGTTAGTTTAGCAACATGCTGTTACTTATTGAAATTAATTGTGACTCATTCCCATGCAGAATATTGTGTTGCTAGTTAGCAGCATGCTAATACTACACTTTTTTGCAATTAATTGTAATAAATGTAACAAGTCCATGTGGATCACTTGTGTGGTAAACAGATTTGCATAGAGAGTTTTGGATCAATACACTTATAATGTTGCCTGGCAATGAAGACGCTCCCTATTGTAGGCAATAGTAAGCAAGGTAGCTCACATCAGGAGCGAAAATATCTGAACATTTGAAGATCAAATCTACTCAGTGTACATTTCAAACTCAAATCAAGTGTTCTGGAAATCAGTCAGAGCTGCAGGGTCAGACATATGTTATGATTTCAGCCTCATTTTGAGCGGCTTGTGCTGTTTTGTATCAAAGCGTCCATACCTCCAGCAGCACAAATCTTTTGTTCTAAGATTGCTTTTCCACAACCTCAAATTGGACTTCAAATTTGTGGTGCTTTTGAAGTGAACCTTCACGACACCACGTAAATCACAGCCCACGTCAGGGCTCTTGCAGCGCATTGGAAATTGTGCCATTGTGAATAGTGTCTGTTAAGTAAGCCCTTGATCAAGCTGACATGATACTATACTTCCCTTTTAAGGATTAGGACATTTAAAACAATTAGGACAAAAAACTTTTTTGCCATGTCAATAAAAAAATTAGTCATGACGTATTTGTCAGAAATGTATGCACATATCAAAATACAACCTGCAATTTCAGTGCTCTTAATAAACTTGTCTTACCAAACACATAGGCATTGTGCAGAAGTGCAGATAAGAAGTGCGCTAATTATCCTTTAATAAACTCAGTCAGGCAAAACTAATGCTGCAATGCGTCTTTTAATTAGAAGTTCGAAATGTCAGAGTCATTAGTATTTGTAAATCAGACTCAAAAACCAAGCAAATTTTTTCACAGCTTTTCTTTTGTCCCAATAAATGCTTTGATTGTTCAAATCATGGCTTTTTGTTTGAAATAACCCTGATGGTGCTTTCTGTACATTTAATGTTTGTCATCTTTTTTTCTGTTTCAGCAGATTTCAGCTACATATTTGATGGATGTCGAAGACACAAAATGTTTTTGTATATTTGGTGTAAATAAAGCATAATAACATTGCTGATATGATGGAAAGGCTTTAAAACGGAATGTTTTTCTCAATGAGCTTTCCTTCTAAAGTAATTTAACTCGGGCCAGTTGAGGTTTTGAAATATTTGTAGCTGACAATGGTGAACAGTCAAAGAACAAGAAAAGCGCTAGCAAAATGTGGAATAAATCAATACGGCACTGTTTCATCCAGACCGATTAAGACTGTCTACAAGCCAATTCCGTTAGTATATACATGTCAATCGTGGTCAAAACGACAAGTATTTAAATACAGAGGTGATGCATATTTGCATATATTAAGCTAGAATCTTATCTGGTCTTGAATGAAGAAGGAAAAAAGTATTATATCAGTTATCGCATCATGGAATGCGCACACATGAACCTTTAGGGCTTAACTCTTTTAATAGTTTATGATGCTTACCATGATTGATTTCATTACATACAGATGAAAAAGGTATTCCTCTAGCTGTGTTTTTGTTTGTGGGTATTAAAATAGAGAGCGCGAATACAAATACTGGTGTCACCATCAATAAATGCCTCCATATACCTCATCTAGCCTTCGAAAGGGGAGGCTCATTCTGTCGATGCTCCCAGCCTCACAAACAGATAAATATGCCATTATGAGTGAACAGCGAAATTGTTCTGACCTCTCGATAGGAAAGGACAAACTGATGCGCCCAAATCAGTCATGGCCCAGATCCAATTACATGTTTTATGAATGTGAGGTATGAGTCGGGAATGTTAATTCAAACTCAGGTCAAACCAAGGGGCAGCGAAGCCATTTGGTCTAGCATCACTGCATCGTAAGAGCTGAACAATTCAGCCGTGGGTGCTTTTGAGCCTGTGGACTTAGAAAATACAGCTGAAACAGTGGACGTGCATCATAGAAGAATTCTGTCATTTTCTAGATGTCATGAGTATTTTCATTAACAGTGTTTTAAAATGACATTTCTGCCACAATTTAGGAAGTAGTGGAAGTGACATTTTTTTTTTACATTTTTTGGATAAAATGCCAGACTCCTTTGTGTTGCTATTGGTAATTTCATAGGTAGCATTTTATGTATCCTAAATACATTCAATTTTATTTTCACACTTTTTGCATCATTTTACAAAGTTATAAATTCAAAATGGCAGAAAATAAAAATATAAATAAAAATTTAATAAATAATATTTTCTCATTTTATTCAAGTATGCTCTTCACTGACAACATAGTCTCCCTGGTAAACAAGTACACTGATTTAAACAAACAAACAAAATCTTATTAATTAATTAAGGGCAAAATTGTTTATTGTGGTGAAAATAACTGAGACTACTGTAATTTTTACATTTATATAAATCACACAATAAATATTAAAATTGTTTGTTTATTACGTTATGTTGTTTATTATGTTAATAGTGTTTATTCTGTATACTATCTTCTATTGTTTTTATACTTTCAAAAGTCTGCACTATAAAAAAAAATTATTTTAACAGTAAAAAACTGTAAAAATGCAACAGGAAAACTTGTTAATTGGTTAACAGTATGTATATATACGGTGAATAACTGTAATTCTACGGTAAACACTGTTAAAATTACTTTTTTAGAACAAATCATCATATAATTTACAGTCAAAAACTGTAAACTGGTATTCCCAGAATTCCCTGCATGGCACTTCACATTTGATGTTTTTCTTTGAAATAACTTATCATCTTAGTTGTTTCTTAACAGTTGTGGACATTAGGGTTTTATCTTGTGTCTAATGTTGTTAAATTAACGTTTATTGCATTGTTTCAGTATACTGCAAGTGATACTGAAATATCACTAAATGCACCTTTTATATTTAAGTATTTCCCTCCTCAGCTTGTGGAAGAGCTGTTGAGTGTTTGTGAACTTTGGTTCATCATGTGGCATTCACCACCTGTTTTTGGTGGTTGTCAGTGTATTACAGTGGTACAAAACAGATATTAGTAATTCATTAGGTTGATATAGTAACATAAATCAATTATTGAAATAGCCTTTTTTTTACTGTGAATTTAAGTTAAGTCTGTAAAACCTCAAATGTTGCTACCATATTTTTACGGTTAAGTTCTGGCAACCACAGCTGCTGGTATTTTACCGTAAATGTCAGATACATTTTTTTTTTTTTTAATTACAGTATGGGTCAAGAGTAAAACTAGAATATCAAAATGTATTTGAAAAGTAGTTATAATAATAGAAACGTTAGTGAAAAGTTTTAATGGGAAAAGGCTGAAAACGGTTAACTTTAATAAAAACAACCCCTGGGGCATGAGTGACTAAATATGACAAAAGCGCTGGGCTTAAAAGAAAACTGGGCAAATAAGATAACAGTCACAATTTCAGATTGCTTGCAGAGAAGGGTGCAGAGAAATCAGAATAAATAGAATCTGCCTCCAAACTTGGAAACATGAACCATCTGTACCTGTATTCTCTTTCAGAACTCAGACGACCTGCTGGTGGCGTCAGCCGAATGTCCCAGTGATGATGAGGATCTGGAGGAGTGTGAGCCCGGCACGGGTGAGTTCAAACACACACAGAAGCACTGAGGCCATACAGACCCACACAAGCTCCAGACGCTCACAGGCAACACAAACATCAGATCAAACTATTTTCTTAAAGAATTTAACATTTTTTTAATTAAGCAGTGGATTTTAATGACTTGCGGATATATTGCGTTTGGATGTAGTGCAGTTCCGTAGATAATTTCTCATTTTAATTCCAGCAAGAGCTTCTATTTTAATCATTTTTAATTAAGCAGTGGATTTTTAAGACTGTTAAGTTTTTATATCTTATGTGTTCAGTAAAAAAACATGTTTTATATGTAAAATGAAACAATTGAAAATATTCAGGAAATAGCTTCAGTTGGATCTAAAATGTAGTGTCACTTTTAATTTGTGTTCCTAATGTGAATTCTGTTACCCATAATGCTTTTCTGCTAGCACTCTTCCCTCATATTAACCCCATAGATGCTATAAACAAAGACGTATACTTTGGAGCTCAGCAGGTCATTTAGGAACTAAATTATGAGCTGATCTGACTGAGTTTAGACTAAGGGTTATATTGCTTCTATTCTGCTTGCTTCTATTCTTTCTATCTACCACCTGTGGCTATTACATTCATAATTCTAAGTGGTCTTTCTTTTCCACTACTCCATCACTACTCACTTCGGTTTCCGTTTTGAGCATTCATATATCAGTAATGTAGGTGGTTGACGGCAAACCGTGTTGCATGGAATTATTACTCTGTGCTCAGCTATTTCTCTTGTGATTGTGCATTATGTTGCAATCATTCAGAGTGGTTGAGTTGTTTCTGATGGCCCATCTGGAAAATCAGCTGTTGCTGTTTGACATTTGTCCAAGCCTTTGGTTTCATTTCAGATTATTTTAGTTTTAGTTTAGACATTAAACACTTAAAACCCAGACATTTCTTATTAAATAATTGCTACAAACAAAGGCCCTTTTTATATATTTTATTTGGCTCTGTCTCAAAATCTAGTCAGCTGCATGCCTAGCATAGCTGTTAGTATAGCTTTTTTGTTTCATAAATAGTCCAATCCCATAGGTGATGTGACACGCTCCATTCAAGAAAATATTTTTTTAAATTAAAAGTTATCTTTTTTTTTTTTTTTCTTCCCCCCCAAGTCATTAAAGACATATGAAGTTTATAAATAGATCATGTCCACGGAGTTTTGTGTTGGTAGGGAACCTTTTCCTGTTTTTTGTAGTTATTGATGAAAAATAAGCATTAGTTTTTGATAATATTATTATTTTACTAATATACTTAATATATAGTAATACTTGATTAAAAGAATAGTAAATATAGTAAGATATGTGATTATTTTTTATTTTACTGTACAAAAAATTACAATCTAAAATGTAGTTTGATACTGTGAATGAAGTTGAATTTTCAGCAGCCATTACTCATTCAAAAGAAGGTTTATTTGAAATATAATTTTTTTTTCTAAAATTACATATGGCTTTACTGTCACTTTTGATCAACTTAAAGCATCCTTGATGAATAAATAAAAAAAAAACATGAAAAAAATACGACCTACCCAACCCCCCAAACATTTGAAAAGTAGTGCGTATAATTAAAATGTGTTTTGGCTGTCTGTGTGCTTTATATTCAATTTATTAATCACATGCCAACATCAGAATCAGAAGTTTCTGCCTTAAAAGTACATCTCAGATCTCATATCAGTCAAATCCACTCTTGAGCTCCCATTTTGTTTGTAATAAGATATATATAGACAATTCCTGATATAGCATTACACAGAAATCCCTTAATTAGGTTTTGAGACACAGCATTTAACTTATTACACAATGCGCATATGCAGAGGATTTGATCATTGCATAGTGAAATCTGTCAAATAAATGCCTAGAGCACAGATGAATGTCAAAGAGTTTAAAGGGGAGAAAATTTGTGCTTTTAAAGGGACCATCTTACACACCTTTGTTTTTTGTAATTTGCTTTTTTTCCATGCAAAAATCATGCGGCCTATTTGTTGATGTAAGTGACCCAAACTCCATGGTTTGCTATCTTGTTTAACCAAAGAAGAGCCAAGAGCTATTCAAGATATGAGTTGGTTCTGTTTTACATGTTACTGTAGTCATTTAGACATGTTTATGTTAGTCATTTGAGTAGGTTTAGAAAATACTGTAGCATTTTACATGTGAATATAAAGTACTGTGTATAGAATCTTTGTCTTAGAATAAATTGCACAGTATAGAATTCTAATTCTATTATTAATAGTGTGCGCGTGTGTATGCATGTAGACATTCTCGAGTCCTTGCTAATTGTTCTTTCTCCTCTCTCATCCCAGGAGGTGAACTTGTGTTGCCCATAATTACGGTGGACACCCAAGACACCCTTCCCATAGCCACCCATTACCCCGCCATCCCCGCCCCTCCCACATCCCTGACCCCTCTCCAAACCACCAAAGAGTCCCTTGTCCTGTCCGACCCCCGCCCGCCATGCCCTCCGGACCAGGAGGACTGCGGTGACCCTATGGAGGTATCGGCCTTCGGCTCCGGAGAAATGACGGAGTCCGATGACGAGGACTTTTACAAAAACTCCCCCATGGTCACAGACAGGACGGTCCTACCGCCGCCCCCCGCCGTGGGCAAGAGCGGAGGCCAGAGCCCAGGTGACCACCGCCCTCCAATCCCCGGCCCCACCACTCACCCCAACCAGCTCCACATCCCCGCAGGCAAAATGAACACCCGTGACCAGGTGCTCCTGCCGCCAGCCCCGTCCTCCCGTCACACTCCAGGGTTAACCTACCCGCCTGGTTTCCCCCATGTGCCCACAGCTCATCCCACCGACCTGATGGAGAAGGGCCGCCCGGGCGCCGTGGAGGTAATCAGGGAGTCCAGCAGCACCACAGGCATGGTGGTGGGCATCGTGGCAGCTGCCGCCCTCTGCATCCTCATCCTCCTTTACGCCATGTACAAGTACCGCAACCGAGACGAAGGTTCTTATCAGGTGGACCAGAGCCGCAATTCGGGATCCGAAAGCAACGGTGCCGTGGTCAAAGAGAAGACGCCGAGCACGACCGCGGCCATCGCAAAGACGACCACCAAGGGCAAGAAGAATAAAGACAAGGAGTATTACGTCTGAGAGAGACCGAGGAGGAGGATTTTAAACCTTCAAATCACCTCCTCTGCATCCTCAAAACATTTAAGCCACACAATCTTCTGTTTACTTCTCCAAACGTTTTTCTGCCACCGAAAGATACGGGCGTAGGGAATGAGGAGGAAGGAACACTGAGCGATAGCTCCTCCTTTCGTTTCTGTCTTGCGAAGCCATTGTTGTATGTAATTTTATCGCTATCATGTATAAAGAAAATCTTCCATTACATTCCAAATGATGTAATGCCCTCTTTGCGATTAAAAATTTATGTTTTGCGTGGGCCGGGCCTCCACGGGAGAGTAACGAAACACCATGGACAGGGAGAGAAAACCCGCTGGTTTAACAGATGTCTCCACACACGAGCTTTTGGTGCTATTCTTGAACGTTTGTTTAATATTATCTTCACAGAGCTATGAAATTGAGATCTTCAACGAGACGTTCGCTGGCCCTCGTTGTAATAATTCATGAAGAACAGAAGCGATTGTGTTAGTTATTTGCACGAGACAAGCAGATGCTCCCATCAGTTCTTGTGGAGATGTTAAATCTGACACCTTTTTCGAAGGGAAAAAACGTGTTCGGTTGGAAAGGCAGCGGATAACATCACATCTTCGGTTTCGTTCTCTGATTGAGCCGAAGAGTTTGAATTCATTTCCACTCTGGTACCTTTTGTCAGTGTAGAAATTAGGATTTATCTCTCTCCGCAATGGAACACATGAATCTAATTCTTTCTTTGGTGTTTATCCGCCATGGTTTCATAAACACATTCTCCTTAGAATGGCAGATCAGACGGTGAAGCCTGCTCCACCAGCAGGTGTAGAAGAGCTCAGAAGGTTGTTAGAACTTAAAAAAGGGAATGAAAGACATTCAGTAGGCATCTCTCTCTCTCTCTCTCTCTCTCCATGGTGCCAAAACATTGTGATCTGTTAGGCTTCTAATTGTGTTCCATGCATGATGTATTCACATTCAGCTTTCCATGGGAGTTTTTTTATATGAAATACATAAAGTTGATAACTCTCATCTCACCCGGAAGGATTCATAGCACCATGGGCGAGCACGACGCAGACAAAAGAGACCTCAGAAAGCGGGACTGTCCTGAACTGAACATCAGCTTGGACAAAAGATGTTGTATCTATGTAAATACAGGCCATTGCTGAAAACGCTACAGGAGACAGGTTTGTGTGTATCGTGCATACGGTACGTGTGCGCTTGTGTGTGTGTGTGTGTGTGTGTGTGTGTGTGTGTGTGAGTGTTTGTCCTCGTTCGTCCTCCGGCATGAGAAAGATATACGCAAGACTACGAGAACTCTTTCTCTTGTCTCCTATATTCTCTATGGTGTGAAACTACAGCCCAATACCCATCCGAATAAGACTAGGCAGTGAAACTAACAGATTAAAGAGAACGGAGGCAAATCATATTTTGAGAACTGTGTGGCATCTCTTCTAGGAGGGGAAAAAAGGAACTCGTTCTCATCGGGATGCCAGCTCACCACCTCCCAAACCTTAAAAGAAACTAAAAAGGATCGAACTGACAAGACTTTTATGGATAAAGCAGCACAACCTTGTGTCCAGACTATTGTATTTAAGGACACCTCCTGGAAAGGAGGAAAAAAGGAAGAAAAAAAACACAGTATACTGTCTAGATATTTCTCACATTTGAAAATGTTTTTTCCTGAATTGACATTCCTTGTTATTACAAAGCGGTTTTTGTTTAGTCCTTTCTCTGCAAATGAAAAAACAAATTGTATTCACAATATATATTACTTCAGTTACACGAAGTGATTTTCAAATGTGAAATTCTTGGGGGGGGGGATAATGTTTTGGGATTTTATTGAATTTGGTAAAAAAAAATAATAAATGAAGCATTACACCTAGCCATACCTCCATTTTACATTTGGGTTTTTTGTTACGTCATTGACAGGGCTTTTTTTCTGTTTGTGTTTTTGTTTTATTTGTTCTTTTAAGATATAATTGTCATTTACCTATGCTGGTCAAAGTATATTCCCGTTCTTAATGTAATTGTAAAGTGTTACTGTGAGATGAAATCTAAATATGTGTACATTGACAGAGGGAAAAATACACTTGGTTCTATACTTCGTACTGATTTGGTCAGTGTGGTCTCTTTTATTTCTAAAAATGCTTGTCTTAAAGAGATTGACATTATCATTCAAAAGTTTGGGATCAGCAACTGATCAAGTGATAGTAAAGACTTTTGAATATCATTACGAAACATTTCTATTTTAAATAAATGTATTACCGTTTCCACAAAGATATTAAGAAATGCATATGTTTTCAACATAATAGGAAGAAATGTTTTCTGAGTATCAAATCCGATTACAATGATTTCTGAGGGAACATGTGACACTAAAGACTTTTTAAAATATATTAAAATGAAAAAAATATATATTATTTTACTTGGTATACTATTTCCACAATATCACAGTTTTTATTGTATTTTAAGTCATATAAATGCAGCGTAGAGACTTCTCTCAAAAACATACAATTTAAAAAAAGATCTTACCGACCCCAAACATTTGAATGGTAGTGTGAGTCACCCAAAAATGTAAACGTTGTTATTATTGTTCTTCTAAACCTGTATGACCTTCCGTAAAAGAAAATATTTCTCTTTTTTTTTTGTTGCATAGTAAGAAAGAAAGTCCTACAGGCTTGGAGCAACAAGAAGGTGAATAAATGATGAAAGAATCTCTTTAAGAGTTGTGAAATCACCACTTTATTTATTGTTGTCAGAGGTTTGAGACTTTCATATTTAATATTGAACATAAAAGGTTTCATCTTAGACTACTGGTAATGTGAGAACAATTATTTCCCAGCGTCTTTCCTGTCTGAAAATCAAGGTTTATCCACTGTAAGAACTCTCACACTGCGCAGTCAAGCCCTTGTCTTACATGGCAATTTCATCATCTGGTCTTATATATTGATGGGTTCCATACAAAGACGTCTTTAGATTCCTCTGCTGTCACACTGCTCAGATCTAGGTGGTTGGGCCTCCAAACAACACTCTTCCTCTATGGTCTTGAAAGGAATGCGGACCCCACATTTTCTTCTCGTTCTGCATGCTCTGTATATAATGTTCTTGAGGTACTTGTTTCCTAACTAACTATATGCACTGCAGTACAGATGGAGCTATTTAAAGGCTAGAGCTAAAATCATGCAGTTTCCTGGAATAAGAGGCAGCTTGAATTTGGAAAAGATTCAGACTGGTAAGGCTATATATGGAACGAGCCTTTCAAAAGCTGTGTAGTGTTAATTGCTTTCAAATGATGAAAGCTGGCCATGACACATTTCTGTTTTCATCATTATTCTGGGTCTATTGTAAATCTAGTGGAGTAAATTGCATTTAGTCAATATGCACAAAATACACTTAAGTACAGCATTTAGTTAAATGGGTGTTTTCATTTAGTCAGTGGCTGTGGTTTCAATTATATTCTAGCAGATGTAAAACTGAAGTACCAATTCCGCCTTCTGTAAAATGGTTGATTACATGAAAATCACAAGGATAAAATGTACTTGTATAGCAGAGTTTACTTATATAGCATGTACTGTTGGCCATGTGACCTGAAGTGATTTGTGTTGTCAGAGACTAACCCACTAAAAATAGTTTATACACTATATATATATATGTGTGTGTGTGTGTGTGTGTGTGTGTGTGGTGTTGTGTGTTGTGTGTGTGTGTGTGTGTGTGGGGTGTGTGTGTAGGCGAACTCCCTAATAATATATCATTTCTTTTCAGACACCAGTTTCTTGTCACATTCAAATTGGTTGTCATAGTAACGGCACTAATTTGTGGAGATTCAGTTCATTGAGTTGACAATCTGAATCTGAATGCATTATTTGTAAATTGGCTGTTAAGATAAACATTTTGCACAATTTAGTATCTGTAATATCATTGTGTTGCCACTACATGCCTGTATAGCCCGATGTAACAATCCCTAGTGGCTAAGACATTGCACATAATTTACACATAAATCACACATAAATTAATTTTATTACATTTTGATTTGGGTACTATATACTATACTACTACATATTGTTTTTAGATATTATCAATGGCTACTTTTTTGTCTTTATCTGTTTTTTGTTCAATTTTTTTTGTTCAATTTTTTTCTTGAAACATTGTTTTAAAGTGTCAGTTATTGCATTATTAATTTCGTCAAACCTATAAAACCCCTTATTACCCAAACTAATTTACAAGCCTTAATCAGTGGCATAAAGTACCCAATGCATCGACGTAATCATTTGCTAACTGGTAACGGAGTCTCCCCCTGCTGCGTTAACGTTCCCTTTAAATAATGTGACGCTCTGCCCTCTATGAAGCTGCTCCCATTAAGCCTGTTGGAAGTGAATGAATTGATTCAGCATTTCGACACATCCGTAAGGATGCATTTAACTCAACAAAGCGGTTTAATAAAGGATTTATTGATCTCGTGAATTAGCAAATTTTTACTATACAAATATTTTTTAATTGGATTTTAAAGTTTATATGGGAATATTACATGAAACGCTGATCCTTTAACAATGCATTGGCGCAAAAACGCACACCTTTTGGACAAATCTGCCACAAATATTTGGACAAATGTGCCACAAAAAAAATTTATTTTGTGCACTTTATTTACTGTACCAATATTTTTAATTGGCCTTTGAACTTAGCTTTATTGCATGGCAAAAATAAAGTGTTACCTTGCTAAAGCACTGACAGAGCCCACTGATCTTATGGCGTTGTTGAGCGCTCCAAATGCAGATTTTGCATGCAACAATCAGGCAGCAATTGACGGCACTCTGATCTAGTGGCATACAGGCGTCGTCAGATTGACAGTACTGTAGCCCGATAATTTTGGGGGATCCAGTGGGGGCGGCAGTTATATTTCAGGTTGACCGTGCCACTCTTTATCACAACCTGGTTAAAAGTGCCAGTACGTGCGCTCATTGGTGCCCCTTCAGCTGGTGGCGCCCTAGGCGACCGTCTAGCTCGCCTATGCCTAGAAACGGCCCTGGGCCTCAACATTCGATAATAGGAGTAAAGTTCTGAGTATTTTGCGCAGTAGCCCCTCACTGCAGAACAAGATCCAGGGGGCGTGGTTGGATCCACATCTAGGGGGGTGGAGATTGGTAGGTTTAGGGTGGAGATGGGTGGGTTTAGGGATCAGGGGATGGAGACGGGTAGGTTTAGGTATATGTAATGTGGGAGGAGTTGGATCTGGATCCAACCTCGCCCCCTGGATCTTGTGTTCTGCAGTGAGGACATCTCAATTTGCGCATAAAACGGACCTTCTCGAAAACTCTCCTCCGGATTCACAAACGCTTCGTAAACTTCCGATTTGATAGTTCAACATGCGTATGAAGTCCCATATTCTTAAAGAGGGATAGGGCGCTCATTCACAATTACCATGATCCCCGCCTATGAATTAAAGCTACGCAAATTGCGTGTCCAGGAACGCAGTGGAATATTCTGGTCTACTTTCTCTGGTTTGGCTCCAGTATATTGCATAAATGCAAAAAAGAAAACTAATAGGCCATATGCCTAACGGCTAGCTGGTGGACGCTTTGGTGGCACAGCGTTTTTCCAGCTGAGACGCTTTGATTGCTATAATTTGGGATATCCACGGTATTAACGCATTACTAGTATCTCATTTTGAAGAATATTACTGAATATAAAAATGCAGTAACCAGCAATGTTAACTTCTCTATTGTTGTTCAGTTGTTGTACAAGTAGGATGATTGGTCGGTGCAGTATTTGTCCTGCCTCTTGTCCACTGATTGGACGGCTGGGTAAAAAGTGACAGTGACAAGCGCTGCGTTTTACCCAAAGCTAAACAGTTTATCAACTCCCAGCAACAAAAAAACAAAAGCAGAGCAAACGAATTTGTAAAATATTATGATGGCAGTGCATCAAAATTCAGTGTCATCAGTTTGCCAAAAAGAACACAGAACGTTTTACGCACCATATACGCATGCTAGGGAGAAGGTGTACATTTCTTTCGTAGTCTACCAGCTAACATTTTGAAAATACGAACACTTTCGTGAATCCGAAAATTTACATCAGAACATCTTTACGAACGATTTACACAAAAATTTGTTCTGCTCGTGTTTCATTAATGAGGCCCATTGTGTGTATTCTGGTAGATAATGGTTGATATACATGACATCAACAACGATACAGCCAGATATATATATATATATATATAGATATATATATATATATATATATATATATATATATCTATATATATCTATTGTGTTTTAGCTTTTTTACTTCATTCCAAAATAACTCGAGGCAGTAACAATTTAAACTATTTTAATTGTAAACTTACGTTCAGCTATTCTTTAATAGTTAACTTTTAACTATTTCTGATTTTTTTTTTCTGATCATCAGTCATCAAAGCTCAGTAAATATTGGTCTCAGACACAGAAATTTACTTTAAATTTGAATAAGCTGATTGCTCACTAAAAACTCCCACAGATCATGATTTCAGGCCAATTCATGTCTTATTTTGATGTAACAAAGTTGTTATATCTAATTGTGTGAGTTGTTTACTTACTTTTTTGTCCCAATGTGCATACTATCCACCCTATCTGCCCTAAATAGTATGGAAAATTAATAATATCACATAGAATTTAGGATGGATAGTATGCACACTGGGACGCAGGCATATTCTTTCCATTTAACAGTGTTCATTCAGACTGATTCACAAAGGCGGGATTTATCACATGAACCAATCACATCCAACCTTAACCGATCATATCCAATTATAGCGTGATGGAGGCATTGCCTCCTCTCACTTGACTTTCCCCCATTCGTTCTCAATTACCCCCCACTAAACCCACTACGTGCTTTAGGACAGGGTTCCTCAAATCTTGCCCTGGAGGGCCAATGCGCTGCAGAGTTTAGCTCCAACCCTGATCAAACCTACCTGTGATTTGCTAATGATCCTGAAGACATTGATCAGCATGCTCAGGTGTGTTTGATTAGGGTTAGAGCTAAACTCTGCAGGAAAGTGGATCTCGTGGGCCAGATTTGAGGATCCCTGCTTTAGTAGGTGTGTTAAAACTCAATGGTCTCAGGGGAGGCAAAACGCCTCCAGACTCCCGCTGTAACTTTGCCCACTGGTGTCGCTGTTGGACAGTATTTCTTTGTAAAAATTAGTTATTTATAAACGTTTTAATGCCATATTTTGTTTTATTTTTATACAACCAATTTTTTTCTCATCCAATTTTTTTGTGGAGGCACTGTCTCCCCTTGCCTCCTTGGAGGAACGCCCAATATTATATTAGATATATATATATATATATATATATAATATTATATATATATATATATATATACGTGCATCTCCGTAAATTAGAATGTCGTGGAAAGTTCATTTCAGTAATTCAACTCAAATTGTGAAACTCGTGTATTAAATCAATTCAATGCACACAGACTGAAGTAGTTTAAGTCTTTGGTTCTTTTAATTGTGATGATTTTGGCTCACATTTAACAAAAACCCACCAATTCACTGTCTCAACAAATTAGAATACTTCTTAAGACCAATAAAAAAACCATTTTTTTGAATTGTTGGCCTTCTGGAAAGTATTTTCATTTACTGTACATGTACTCAATATTGGTAGGGGCTCCTTTTGCTTTAATTAACTGCCTCAATTCGGCGTGGCATGGATGTGATCATTTTGTGGCACTGCTGAGGTGGTATGGAAGCCCAGGTTTCTTTGACAGTGGCCTTCAGCTCATCTGCATTTTTTGGTCTCGTTTCTCATTTTCCTCATGACAATACCCCATAGATTCTCTTGACACGTCTGTGTGTGGTGGCTCTTGATGCCTTGACCCCAGCCTCAGTCCATTCCTTGTGAAGTTCACTCAAATTCTTGAATTGATTTTGCTTGACAATCCTCATAAAGCTGCGGTTTTCTCGATTGGTTGTGCATCTTTTTCTCCCACACTTTTTCCTTCCAATCAACTTTCTATGAATATGCTTGGATACAACACTCTGTGAACAGCCAGCTTCTTTGCAATGAATGTTTGTGGCTTACCGTCCTTGTGAAGGGTGTCAATAATTGTTTTCTGAACAACTGTCAGATCAGCAGTCTTCCCCATGATTGTGTAGCCTAGTGAACCAAACTGAGAGACCATTTTGAAGGCTCAGGAAACCTTTGCAGGTGTTTTGAGTTGATTAGCTGATTGGCATGTCACCATATTCTAATTTGTTGAGATAGTGAATTGGTGGGTTTTTGTTAAATGTGGCCAAAATATCACAATTAAAAGAACCAAAGACTTAAACTACTTCAGTCTGTGTGCATTGAATTTATTTAATACACGAGTTTCACAATTTGAGTTGAATTACTGAAATAAATGAACTTTTCCACGACATTCTAATTTATTGAGATGCACCTGTATCTACTAGACTGCATTAACAAGAACTTGTTAGAGATTCTAACATTCAGGTTTATGGTCTCCAAAGATAAGAACCAACTAACATCAAGACAGCCTTAAGGCATGTATTGATCAATAAGGAATTAGTGCTTTTCAAACAAAAGGCACAAGCTTTGAAACTGAAAGCAAGAAAAGGTTTATCACTTATTGCAGTTACTTTTTAAACTGTGATTCCCAACTTCTGC
Organism: Sinocyclocheilus anophthalmus; assembly: GCA_018155175.1. NCBI lineage: Eukaryota > Metazoa > Chordata > Actinopteri > Cypriniformes > Cyprinidae > Sinocyclocheilus > Sinocyclocheilus anophthalmus. The sequence continues at coordinate 170,766 of JADLZN010004081.1, forward strand.
CACCTTCAAAAAAAAAAAAAAAAACATTAAGAAAAAGAAGAACAAAAGACAAGGAAAACCTGTCAGCACTTTCTGAAGCCATTCTACTCCACATCTTTCCGAACTCTGAGCCCTGGATTTGTGATTTGATGAATAATTTAGTACTTGCTTCCCATTTTTCTTCAAAGTAGAATGAACTCAAATTTTCACTTCTGCCAGTGCACCTGTCCTGCAAGAGGAAATGCATTGAGTACAAAAAAAACTTCCCAAATGTCACTGAAATGAGAGTGTTTGATAGGTAAGCAAGATTTAAAGCTTTATTCTCTTGTATTTCCTAAGAAGACAAAAACGTCTGGAACGGCAGAGAGACAAAGGCCTAACAGACATTAATGGGCAGCTGTGATGCCACTGAAATAAGAATGAAGCGTCAACCGAAGGGCTTTGCGTTTATAAAAAACTGAAGCGTGAGACTGCCATCTGCTGTCTAAATCCACTCATTCATCAATCTACATTTTAAAGAACCTTACATTTTATACCAGTAACTATATGAATCAAACACTAAAATAATATTCACTGTGACTTATTTAAAAATGAAATCCTGGCAGTGACTCCTCAGCATATTTCAAAACCATCAGCTCATCATTAGCTGCGCTTTTGTATGATGATGAAAAAAGCCTTCAAACTGAGTGGAAACGCCATTGATCAACTTTGACAGTCCAATGTTAAATGTAGGGCATGAATATGCAAAGTGGGATTATTTTTTTTGGGGGGGGGGGGGGGGGGGGGGGGTAATTTGTGATGAATAAAAGCTTTATACTCTCAGCGTCTACGATAATGATAGACTTACTGATAGACACAGTAAGGCACTGCTTTTCACTGTAACTGTTCAAGTGGGACAGATTTTTAGCAAAAGTGAGACTGTGATTTTAGGTTTATTGCAAATGTTTGTTGCAATTTAAGTAATACAAAACTCTTTAGAGCAGTTGTGATAAAGTGAGACAAGTTGTTACTGCTTTAATGAATGAATGAAAGGCAGCGAGATTAATTTTTAATGAGCCAAAAAGAATGAACGTCACACCTCTGTTTATTAATTTTCACTGGCTACCAATAGCTGCTCGCATAAAATTCATGGCATTGATGTTTGCCTACAAAACAACCACTGGCTCTGCACCCATTTACCTAAGTTCATTACTTCAGACTTATGTGCCCTCTAGAAGCTTGCATTCTGCAAGTGAACGTCGCTTTATTGTGCCATCCCAAAGAGGCACAAAATCACTTTCACAGACTTTTAAATTAAATGTTCCCTCCTGGTGGAATGACCTGCCTCAACTCAATCCGAGCAGCTGCCATCCTTAGAGAGCCTTAGCCATCTTCAAGAATCTGCTAAAAACACATATCTTCCATCTTTATTTGACCCTCTAACTCTAGCACTCTCTATTCTAATTCTATTCTTAAAAAAACAAACATTTGTCCCTTTTAGACTTGCACTATTCATTCATTCAACAACAAAAAAACTAACACTTACTTTCTAATCTTTTTGTATTCTATCTGTTTTCTTTTTATTTATTATACAATTACCAAAAGCAAAAAGACCGCTAACACTAGCTTGCTCTATTTAATTTATTACAGTATTTAAAAAAAAAACTTGCTACGTGTACTACATTAACCTAACTGAGATATGTTATAGCACTTGTATATCATTGCTCTTTTGTTGATTTTGATCAAAATCAGAATGAGCTTTATTGCCAGGTATGTTTACACATACGAGGAATTTGTTTTCGTGACAGAAGCTTCCACAGTGTAACAGAATGACAGTGACAGAACAAAAAACACAGATAATAAAAAAAAGTAAATAAGGAATAAAAATATATAAATTGACAGTTGTATGTGCAGGTATATTACAATAGAAAGTTTTTGTATGTACAGGTACTGTATAATATGTGCAAATTTGAGGTGTAGACTGAATATGTGTGTTAGATAAATAAGTATATGAGTGAATAAATAGTGTGTGTTCCACAGTTATTATTAAGTGTTCATGAGATAGATTGCCTGAGGGAAGAAACTGTTCCTGTGTCTGGTCGTTCTGGTGCTCAGTGCTCTGTAGCATCGACCAGATGGCAACAGTTCAAAGAGGGAGTGTGCTGGATGTGAGGGGTCCAGAGTGATTCTGCCAGCCCTTTTGCTCACTCTGGATAAGTACAGTTCTTGGAGAGAAGGGAGGGTTGTACCAATGATGATTGTTACAACCCTCATTGGTACAACAATAGATTGCTTCTATTGTCCTCATTTGTAAGTCGCTTTGGATAAAAGCGTCTGCTAAATTACTAAATGTAAAATGTAATGTAAATGAATGAATTCGTATCAGCTTAAGGCAGTTCACGCTGGTTTTAGGAGCCTGCGATAGCTGGTTTGAGCTGGCTACGGGTCCAAGGTGGTCTACCAGCATTTACCAGGTCTACCAGGTCAGTATCAACTCCATCTAATCCATCCTGGATCAGCTAATGACCATAAATAACCAAAACAGTCCAACAATAAACCATGTAAAATTAGAATGTCTCAGAATGATTACAATTATTTTAATATACGTTATTAATATTAATATTATTAATATAATTCGTATTAGCTATCATTTTTATTAATGTATCTAACCTTAGTGTTAAAATAAAGTTAAGATAAAGTTGTCTAGTGCTATCTAGTGCTAAAAACATCAAATCAAGATTTTCATTCAATATTTATTGAAAACAGTTTTTGAAACTGGAATCTTAAAACTAACTGTTATTGAACTACCTATATCGACACTCCCAGTTTCTGTTTATAATATCAACATAAACTACTCATTTAAATTTACAACATTTGAATGTAAAATGGAGTGCATCAATGAATGTAGGACTGAAAGATTGGCAACCTGACCAATGTCAAGTTGTCAACAAGAAAGTTCAAAGAGAAAACGGAGACGCTCTGGACTGTATTGTAGATTGATGAATCAAATCAGTGATCGGACTGGATGACAGACACCTGCTGCAGCCAATCGCATAGAAGCATCCGTTCTGTTCCTGTATGTGGGTGGTAACCGCAGCGACCAATCGCGTTATGGCATCAGTTCTCTTCCTGTAGGTGGGTGTTTGCTACCCGTGTGAATGAAGCGATTCGACCCTGGAACTTAGCGAGCTCACATTCTGGGCTTTTATCGCTGGAGTTTTTACACAGCGGCCCTGGACTTAACGAAGAAATGGCTGCTGTGGTGGCCACGTAGAGATATTTTGCGTTTCGTATTTGTTTTTGTATTTTATTTTCGTCATAAGGAGGAAGCACTCAGTGCTGCCGTTAGCCTATGCTAACTTGCGTTCAGTTTCGCTGTCCTGCGGTTTTCCTGCTCTCATTTCTGGAGGAATTAATGCAGACCCTGTCGAGATAAACCATGGAGTGTTGAAGAGTGCACTAACATCGGATAATTTCGCTAAAAAACACTTATGCCAAAGTCAGAGGTGTCTCACTACTGCTTGTAGCATGTTAGCGGTTTGGCTAGTGAGTGTCAGGTGATATTGAACTCTTGAGAGGAATGATAGCCTTCTAATTAAGCCGAGAAACTGATCAAATAGATTAAATATAATATTTGCGTCCCTTCTGATTGGTTTTACGCCTAACAATTGGTGATTCAGGCTAAAATGGAGTCGTTCAGCTGTCAGCGTTAGCGCTATTGCTGTTTAAACACACGGTTTGTTTACAGTTCTAAAAATATTCGCATCCCAGTTACGTTTTCATTGAAGTGCTATTGAACCATTTGCTGGACATTTATCTCTCTCTACTGTCATTTTTTTAGACTCAATATAATGTCAAAGCTGCTTTTGGCAAGCCAACATACCTATGCTAACATTAGCTGAAGTGGTATGGTTTAAAGCCAAATCCACTGAGACATTTGTCAGCGTTCCTTTATTTAAACGATTCACTGCTTACAGATGATGCTTAGAGTTTTTCCTCCTCCAGCTGTAGATATCAGCTACTGCCATACAAGAACATTTTGAGAGGATATTATGACCGTTTAGGCCTGGAGATGGCTGTAGGTTCAAATAAATCAGCAGTCAGTTAAGATATAAAACTAAACCGTGTAATGTATACATATCTCTCCTTGGGGAACGGGAACGTTTTACAGATTTGTGCAGAAAAAACTAGAAATGTAATTCTCAGGACTCTGAAACTGTATACCATATTTACAATAGTTGCAAAAGCATAGAAAGCCAATGAAGACATTATAACTTACTGCCTGTCTTTTCTCTGCTTTGCCTTTAATAGTATGAAGATTGCAGGTGATCAATGATCGTATACATATCTGTTATCATCTCTAAATTTAGTTAAATATTTTATAGCCCCCTAAACAAAACCTGATTCCTCATTTGCATTTTCTAGAAAACCCATATTAGGCTTCTTTATCTAAATCAGACAAACGTCTCATGCCTTAGTAACGGCCACAGATAGGTTAAAATGACCATATTCAAAATAGCCTGTTGATCTTAAGTATGTCATCAGAACAGCTGATTTATTTATGGAATTGTGTTTGTTTAAAGTGCTGGAAAGTCGTAAAGAAACCAAACCAAGCAGTTTTGATGATTCCTCAGGATGAATGTTTTCATGTAGCCCTTGGGTCACAGTTGTGCCAAAAACTTTTGATGAACTGCACTACAAACGGGTCTGCTGGAGGAGCATGCAAACAAACAGTTGATACTAAAAGAACACAGGTCTGAAGTTGTTCTGGAACGTCTCGCTTTCTGATCATTCTTTCATAACCAGTCCACCCTGAGGTTCCCAATGGAAGTGCCGCACTAGAAACTTTGACAAGGGAACTTCAAGATCTCTGGGTTGTCTCATCCAGAAGCGATAAGATGGGCTCTCAGGCTCTTCAGATATTGCGGCAGGGAGTGTGGGCATCTCTGACTGGAGGATGGTACGTGGACCCTCATCAGAGTACCTTCTCGAACTGCTTTCATCTCTACCTCTGGATATTCCTCTTGGCCTTCCCGTTTCTTCTGTACATGGTGAGTTCTTGCAGTCATTCCTGAGGTAAAGAAAGCCACCAGCCCATGTTTCTGGAAAAACGTTTTTAATACTGATGGAATCCAAGAGCCTGTGTGGTTTTGAGGCTTAGATGCACTAACATTGAGTAAATTTCCTTACCTGCTGGTGTTCAGGTTTAGCCTACTCTAGAAAGACATTGAGGCTAAAACTTTGTCACGATGCATGACAGACAGCTGCACATATCGACAGGTTTTATGAAGCTATTTAAGTGAAATTTTCTGTGAAGTGTCTTTTCCAAGTAGTTACACTGAAGCAGAACCAAGGCAACATCTATCTTTAAAACATTTATATACATATATACACTACTGTGCAAAAAATTTGTGGTCAGTAACTTTTTGTTTTTAAAGAAATTAATGCTTATATTTACCAAGGACATCAAAGACATTTAGAATGCTACAAAATATTAGTATTTCAAATAAATGCTGTTTTTATTATTTACTATTCATCATAGAATCCTGAAAAACTTACCATGTTTTCCACAAAATTAATCAAAAAATCAGAACAACTATTTTCTATAAAATAATAATTTCTTCTTTTCTTTTCTTTTTTCTTTTGCATCATGAGACTTTTCTTTCTTTTGCATCATCAAGGATCATGAGACACTTCAGTACTAGAGTAATGACTACTGAAAATTCAACATTGAAATCACAGGAATAAATAGAAGTAGTTATTTTAAGTTGTAACAATATTTCATAGTATTACTGATTTTACTGTATTTAAAAAAAAAAAAATGCAACCTTGGTGATCATTAGAGACTTCTTTCAAAAACTTTTTACTGACGCCGTTGAGCTTTATTCGGTAGTGTGTATATATAATAATTGTGACCCTGGACCACAAAACCAGTCTTAAGTCGCTGGGGTATATTTGTAGCAATAGCCAAAAAACATTGTATGGGTCAAACTTATTGATTTTTCTTTTATGCCAAAAATCATTAGGATATTAAGTAAAGATCATGTTCCATGAAGATATTTTGTAAATGTCCTACCGTAAATATATCAAAACGTATTTTTTTTATTAGTAATATGCATTGCTAAGAACTTCATTTGGACAACTTTAAAAGCGATTTTCTCAATATTTAGATTTTTTTTTTGCACCCTCAGATTGCAGATATTCAAATAGTTGTATCTCAGCCAAATATTGTCCGATCCTAACAAACCATACATCAATGGAAAGCTTATTTATTCAGCTGATGTATAATGTATTTATTCAGATGTATAAATCTGAATAAATTAAAAAAAAAAGAATAAATAAAAAAAGTTGTCATGATTTAAAGGCAAAACAGTATTTTAACTTTCAGTAAAGTTCCTTTTCAAGGCAATAGCCTGTTTTAAAGTTTTACAGGATGTAAGTACAAGCTCCTTACAAGTACAATCAATGTTATTGATCACATATACAAGAAGGAATCATTAAATAGAAGTCAGACTTCAGGAACACATTCCTTTGCATCCATTGTTTTCTGAGTGTTACAACCAGTTGATGATAAATACAGCAAAGCATGTGGGTAAACATGAAATGTTATTATGACATCACTCATGATACTTGTGCTTTCACTATTATGTGAACCTCCATCTTGCTGCTCCTGTAATACTCCTCTAAGTTCACTGTTAAACATTTTATTGAACTTAACAGCTTTTAATGTCATCAGACAATTATTCTGTTCAGTTTTTTTAATGATAAGTAAATTGTTAACAAGAAAACATCTTGTCTGTCTTATGTACATTTAAATGTTTATTAATTTATTTCTTAAACCGATTTTACTCTGATCTTGCCATGAAAATAGTCTTATATGCCAATAATGTAGCATAAACAACCAAGTAAAACAATATATTTACCATTAGGTATTGGCCTAGTTGTATTTTGCATACTGTTAGAGACTTACGCAAGAACATTATGAAATCAGATTTATTGCACAAGTTGTGGTCCACATAAGAAGCAGTGTCTGAAATGAAAAGATTGTAATTTTTGCAACCACGTTGATGTGATTCTCCCACATTCGTTCTTTTAGGCCCTTCCTGCCAGTTTAGTGGTGGCTGGTGTGTACTGCGCTGTGATAGCGGCCTTCTTTACGGCCATAAAAGCAGTGAACTTCCGACTACATGCCATGTTTGACCTGGGCGAGATTGTGCAGAAGAGGCAGGCCTCGTTCACCACAGACCCCAATAGAGTGGAAGAAGGAGAGGAAGGCTCTGGCGCTCACGACGGAAGCCAGCGCAGGTAGCGTGTAACTACCTTATTATATTTTGTGGTCAAACTACAATGTGACACTTTTCTGTCTCTCAAGTAGGCAGCATCAGTTTGTTGAGCATTGCAAGCATCATACTACTGAGTCAGACATTCTTTAGGGATTTGTTGTTGGTGAACAGCTGTTAGTGGTGTTGAGCAGTCGCTCCACTGTAGTCAGTTTTAGCTCATGTCGGCATGCCTGTGCCTACAGGGACAGTGGTGTCGGTGTGGAAATGACGGTGTTCCGAAAGGTGAACTCCACCCCTCCTGTACGCTGCAGTTCCCAGCACTCACTATTCGGATTGAACCAGGTGTCGGTGAGGATATTGTTAATGCCAAACATCCTTACGCATTATTCTTCTTCACTTGTAGGAATTTCCTCTGACTCGTTTACTTTTCTTTTGCTCAGGAATTTTTACCACAGCTTGAAGACCCTGGAGGCTCAAAGGGTACATTGTGGCGTTGTTACTGTTGCTTTTTTAAATAAACTACTCTAAATAGTTTGTTAACATGAACTGGTATGCTTACATTTCAATACTTATCTGATTTTTGTCATTTTTAAAATTCCAGATATAAAAGAGCTCATGCAGGAGCAGGGCAGTAATATGATTGTGACTTCTACATATAGAGACGTCCTTCGACACAACTCTCAGGACAACACTAGTAAGAACAGCCCCTGTTACAGATGCTGTAAAATTAGGCGGCATAGGACTGTTCCTTAGACTTCCAATTCAGAGTGCTACCTTTGTTTTAAAAATCGAATTCATAATTCCAAAAATATTTTAAAGTTGGTATGAAATGAACATTCACTTTATCTATTTTGTTAATGCATGTGATGATATCTTATTGTGCATGATTAGTTTATGTATGTTTTTTTTTTTATATCTATTATTTTTTTTTTTTTTGACATTTAATCAAAATGTAACTAAATCTTTCAGTGAAAAAGACAAAACTCTGGTGATGTACGTCAGATTTCTCCAATCATTTATGAGCTAAGCGATCGTTAGATTTTGTCACCATTGGTATTGTATTGTAATCCTTTTTTTTTTTCTCAGTTGGTCAGAACAAAACTGGAAGACATGTTACTTGTTCAGATGACATTTTCTGGTGAAAATTCATATTTGGGTCATACTTACAAGATGTAGAATCTGTGATTCCGAAGTGCAGTGAATGTCCACACCGGTGTGGTGACTGACAAAAAAGCGGCCACAACTCCCAAAACTTTAGATAATGCCGCAAATAACTGCAATTGCAGGTTTCACACAGAGAGAATAATCTGTTTCACTCAATCACAGCTACAGTCACAATATGGATTTTATCACATAGTAAACTTTTCAAAATTAGGTTAACTGAATGAATTACTTGCTTAAAGCAAATGAATTAGTGAAATATTGTAATTTGTACATTATGCTGCATGAACCTCTAAACATCTCTGCTGTACTCGGTAGTAACTGCTCGTTTTTTGTTGTTCCAGGTGTGGCGCCAATCTGCTTGGCTGGGGATTACAGAGGGCTAATTGGTGTGGGTGATGTATTGTTGGGAGGGTTTAGTAGCCTGCAACCAACAAATTGTCCTTCCATCCCGCCGTCCCCATCCAGCCAAGAAGATGGAGATGAGAAGGACCAGGTGGATAATGGGGGTGCGGAGCAACTATCTCAGCAGAGCCCCGATGGGGATGGTCTAGGAAGCTACTCCCCCCATGGACCTTCAGCTGAGTTTGAGAGTCTGAGAGATGCTCCTCTCAGCCCTCTCATCAAGAGTAGCTTGAGCGAGGAGCTAAGCGAGAACTTGTTGGGCTTGGGCCTTGACCCTGTCACTTTTGCTCCTGGTGCTGAGCACCCAGGCAGCCGCACCGGGGTAGCCCTGGCTGCAGGATCCATTGACAGCTGCTTCAGTGGAGGTGGAGCGGCCACAGACAGAGAGACTCTTAGTACAGTCAGTAGCTACCGCAGTGAGAAAACAGACTCAACCCAGCTTGAGAGCCCTTCGCTGGGCCAGACGCATAAACTCGTGTCTAACGCTCCTTCCACAGCTTTGCCTCAGGGTAAAGGCGCCTATCGGCAGCCTGGAGATGTGCTCCAAGGTGGTAGTGACACGGATGACCTGTCAGACAGCGTGCTGCTACGATCACCCTCCAAAGAACTCTCCTCTGGGCAGGGCCTGGACAGAACTCTGGTGGAGGGAGAGGACCTTCCCCCTTTGCTTACGGACATTGCACAGCCCTCCTTGCGGGACTCATCACCGTCTAGCAGCGGGCCTTCTGAGACCTGCGATCTTGATGGTGGCATCCCCATACCCCCTCTTCCTCCTCCACGCCAGGCCTGCTCTGTACCATCAGGGTTGACACTGGGCTTGGTCTGCTCAGAGCCCGCTCTGCCGGTCTCTGCCCCGTCCTACCTCCTAGCAGAGCCGCCGTCTCTGCAAGCGCAGCAGCAGGTAGTGCGACCTAAAGATCTGAAACTGCTACGTGCTGGTGGCAGTGTGGGTCACCGACCTGGTCGCAGGAAAGCTCCCCGCAAACGGGGCACTGCTGGCAGTAGCAGTTTCGACTGTGGCTCCTACCGCCGGCACCACAACCGTGGCCAACACAGAGACTACATCCCTGTACGCAGTCGGCTGGGTGCCAAAGCCTACAGCGAGAGCTTGTTCGAGGACTCCAGCGATGAAGATGACGGCAGCGACATGAGTGCTGGCTCTAGTCTTGGATCCCAACGTCACTTCAGCTCTGACGACGAAGACGATGATGAAGATGACGATTCTAGCTCCTCTACCTCCTGCTACTCCCCCGATCTGGCAAATACCGGCATCGCTTCCCAACCTGTCCCCCCTCAACTACCTAGCCCTGGAGAGGGGGAGGAGGCTGGCACAGTAGGACCCTCCCATTCTCGCAGTGCTCAGCGCTCAGCGAGCACAGCCAGTGCCAAGACTCATGCCAGAGTGCTCAGCATGGATGGGGCCGGTGGAGGCTCCAACAACACAGGGGCCCTTGCATCTACTATGCTACCTTTACCCCTTTCTTCTACTCCTGCCCCACGTCCACTCACCATCTCTAAATCAGATCTGGAGGCTCGGACAGTGCGCTCAGAGGGCTTCTCCAGAGCCCACCATAGGTTAGACTCTCTTGGCGGCTCCTGGGCTGGGAACCAGATGGGCTGGAGGGCAGGAGAGCTGCTGGAAGAGGGGGCAGTAGGAGGAGGTGAAGAGTGAATCGATTCATTCTTAATATTTTGTATTTAGAGCCTGGAATGGTTTCATGATTTGTGGTGTTGCTCTTATTTTTATTATCTGCTGTAGTGAATATTTAATGTTTTTTTCCTTTTATTAAAACTGTTGCCTGTTGCTGTTTGCCCATGCAGCCCCAGAGGAGGGAAGTAAACGTGACTCTGTGAGCAGTGTAAAAAGGACACAGGCCATTCGCAGGCGTCATAATGCTGGTAGTAACCCCACCCCACCCCCTTCTGCCATGGGCTCTCCTCCGAGTCTTCAAGACCTTCAGAGAGTCCGCACTTCCTCTCACTCCCGCACACGAACGCTCCCCTCTGCTCTGCACTTTGCTGCCTCATCCTTGCTGCTGCTGCCCCGCAGCGGTGTTCACGAGGCATCCACCTTCGATGACACCTCAGAGGGAGCTGTGCACTACTTTTATGATGAGAGCGGTAAAGAACATTTTGTGTTTCAGTGACACTGATTTAAATATGGCTTAGTTGTGATTGTTTCTTCAATTAAAATTATCTAATTTCAGGAGTAAAGAGGTCTTATACTTTTGGGCCTGCTGGTGGAGGATATGAGGACCCAGTCCAGTAAGTCTTAAAACTTTTACCATTGGGGTGATATTCAGCAGTCTCCCAGGGTTTGAACCCTTTTTCTTGGCTCAGGGAGCGAGAGCGACAATCGCAGTCCTCTAGCTTTACCTCCACTGATGTCCAGGAGGTGGCGCCAGTGCTGTCCATGCTGCAGCCCAGACCGGTGGTCCTCCAGGGCATGCAGGTCCGCAGGGTGCCTCTGGATATGCCAGAGGTGAGGCTTAACTCTTCAGAATCATCAATACACATTCCATTTCAATCCTCATGACTGCATTGACATTAGGGGTGGGTGCTATGAACGTGACTACCGGTATTATGTTGTTCCATGATATGGATTTTGCTATACCGTGGATACCGTTATATATTCATGAATTCAAATTTTGCGTTTATATAGTTTTGTTCAATTTGGTACGCTTTGCAAATTTGAACACAAATGACAATAAAGAGTCGACGCTGAACGTTTTTGTCCTCTTTGTGCAACGCCGTACTACACTGGCATTAGTAATAATAGACATAGAGCATCATAACAGACCAAATTAATAGAGCACAAATGGCCTACTCCATTGGTTCCCAAACTGGGGGGCGCAGCAAGGCGTCACTATCCCTCAGATAGTGTACAGTCAGCAGATTATTTTACAAAAGAAACCTCTGCAGGGTGATAGACTACACTGCATAATTTTTCCGCTTATCATGCGACCGCTTATCTGATAAGTAAATAATTGAATGCTAAATATTAATTTGACATTTTAATTACCTCAACATGACCCGCAGTACCCGCTTGAATGCGCCGTTATCAGTTGTAGCAGTTGTGATTGTATCAATAACAGACCACTAGATGGCGCGATTGAAGAATCAAAGTTTTATGGCAGGGAGCCATGTAGAAATATAAATGAACATGGTTCTGCTCTAAGCATATAAGTTACAAGTTTGTGAAAGGACTTCCAGTGCCAGGTAAAAGTAAAGCAGATTATGAATGTACTTAAGATTCACAAATACTAAAACAACGTGTCTACACCAGATGCGAGCGACGCGATTTGACAAAAGCATATAGAATTCAGTGATATTCTCTGCTGTGGATGCGGTGCGGCGCAACACGACAAATCCATGACAGTAAACTGAAGCCCCGTTCTATTTCTGACGAACTCCAGCGCTTCACCATTTCAAATATTTATAAGAGAATCAATGGAAAATAGTTTCCTCAAAAAAATTAAGCAGCATAAACGTTTACAACATTGATAATAATAAGAAATGGTTACTGAGCAGTAAATCGCTGTATTAGAAATATTCTGATGATCATGTCCCTGATACTTTAGTAATGCGCATGAAAATTCAGCTTTGATCACAGGAATACAGTAGCCTATATGTTAAAACATTCAAATAGATCATTTAAATTGACAATATTTCACAATATTACAGTGTTTATTGTATTTTTAATAAATAATTGTAGCCTTGGTGAGCATAAGAAAGAAAAAAAGGGGGGGGGGTGCTTGAAAAGATTTTTCTCTACAAAAGGGAAAGTTTGGGGATCACTGGCCTACTCAAACACACAATATTTAATTTAATTCATACAGGCCTACCTCATGTTGCACGTTTGCACTTTTTGAGAAAAACAATAGTACAATAAAAAAGTATTTTCAGGTCTATGTCCAAGCCCTCACTTTTTCTAGTTATATAAGGTTAAAATATTTTGCTTGTAATTTTTTTTCTTCTCATATAGCTATATAAAATCGGTATCGCCTGGACAGTGTAAAATATCGTGACATGAATTTGAGCTCATATCGCCCACCCCTAATTGATGTTTTTCTCTTTGTAGTTTGACCTAGATCATGAGTCCCCTCACGAATCCCAGGAGAACACATTGATGATTGAGGAAAAGGCCAAGCCTAAACAGTATTACCGTTTCTGGGTGCTGCCGGGGAAATGGCTAAGAGTTCGTTACGACAGGCTTGCTTTGCTAGCCTTACTGGACAGGAACCGACGAGTTGGGGAGAATGTTTTTGCGGTGGTGTTGGCCAGCTTAGTGGCGTTCCTTGGCTTCCTGTTGCTTCTCCAGGGCTTTTTTAGGGACATCTGGGTCTTCCAGTTCTGCCTAGTCATTGCCAGCTGTCAGTACAGCTTGCTAAAGGTCAGTGTGAACATTTTTGGAATGGTCTGTTTGTGTTTGTTTTAGCAGTATGTTGGTGTTGACATCTCTTGATAATTGTACGGTATTCACATGTCCCGATAGTGGTGTTGTGTTTGTGTTAATCAGTTTTTTTTTCCCTTGTCCATTTCAGAGTGTGCAGCCCGATGCAGCATCTCCGATGCATGTGAGTATATAACTGTTTGTCCGTCTTTTCTTGGACCCGCCTAGCTGAAATCAAACAGAAATTAATTTAATGTGGTCTTCGTTGCAGGGCCATAACTGGATCATAGTGTACAGCCGACCAGTGTATTTCTGCTTGTGTTGTGTGCTGATCTGGGTATTTGACCTGGTTGGCCACTCGGACAATATGAGGCCTTTCACCCTCTACGGGGTCACCTTCTTCTCCGCCCACTTTCTGCTCTGCGCTAGAGATATGCTCATAGGTCTGCTCACTCGCTGTTAATCCTTTCTTAATTGAGTTGTGCAAAATATAATAGCCTAATAATTCATACGTTTTCCTTTGCAGTGTTCTCCCTCTGTTTTCCCATCATCTTCCTGTTTGGGTTTCTACCTCAAGTCAACACGTTCCTCATGTGTTTGTTGGAACAGGTGGACATGCACATTTTCGGTGGAACTGGTGAGACCTGTGTTATACTTTACTAATGCTATAGCAGTAACACTTTACAATAAGGTTAACATCGATACATAAACTAGCAATGATAAGTATTTTATATAACGTTTACAAATGGAACTTTATTCTAAAGTGTTACTACTACAGCTATGATGGTTCTGCTCAACTGGTAACAGCATGGTGCTTGCAACTCCAAGGTCATGGGTTTGATTTCCAGGGAGCTGGCATACTGTGTACATCCCTGCACCACAAGTATGATGTCTTTTCATTTGTGTGTTTCAGCAACCACAAGCCCCCTGTCCTCAGTCTATAGTCTCTTGCGCAGTATATTGGTGGCGGCTCTGGTTTATGGATTTTGCCTTGGTGCCATCAATGTAAGTGGGAATCTGTGTGTCTCTTTCACAGTAGAACTGTGTTTATTGGTGCTTCCTTTACTCATTTTATGTGTTTGTGTATGTGTAGTCTCCGTGGGGAGAGGCACATGTTCCGGTGCTCTTCTCTGTTTTCTGTGGCCTCCTCCTGGCCTTGTCCTATCATCTGAGCAGGCAGAGCAGCGACCCAACCATCTTCTGGTCAGCGTCACCACACATACATGATTTTCCAGTCATCTTACTGCACCAACAGCTCTGTGATCAATATCTAAACTTCTATGTTTTTTACACTGTTCTCTGGACAGGTCTCTAGTCCGCTCCAAGTTCTTCCCAGAGCTGGAGAGCCGAACACCAGAAGAGCCCCCATTAGAGATTAAAGACCCTCTCCCAGAGAAATTGCGCAATTCTGTGGTAAAAGCACTCTCCATTTGTCTTTTGCTAAATAGGCGTTCCAATGGCTTTTAAATGGCTCCCTTCTCTCTGATTCTGCAGAAAGAGACTCTTCACTCAGATCTGGTCATGTGCCCTCTTATGGCCATTATCACCTTCGCCATTAGTGCCAGCACCGTCTTTATTGCTCTGCAGGTCAGTAGGCCATCTAGAATTTGATTTTGAGTATGTTAATAGGCTCATTGTGAGAACTAGTCCTCATGCAAAGACTGAACATCATTTTTAGTCTTGTAAAGTCTAGTTCATTGTAGCAAATCTGTTCGTTTGAAGTTTTTATTTTTTGTAAATTACTGTCTTGGTTTTAGTGTTTTCTGCACAGCCCGCTCTAAGTTACGTCCTGTACATCTTGGCTGGGGTGGTGGGGTTCTTAACACACTACCTCCTGCCTCAGCTCCGAAAACAGCTGCCCTGGTTCTGCTTGGCCCACCCTGTGCTGCGCTCCAGAGAATACAGCCAGTTTGAGGTCCGAGGTGAGTACTCAAAACTACACGCACAAACTAATGTCTGAATGTGAGAACAAGTGTGATGGACTGATCCCTCTCTGTCTCAGATGCTGCTCAGCTCATGTGGTTTGAGAAGCTGTATGCTTGGCTGCAGTGTGTGGAGAAGTATTTCATCTATCCGGCTGTAGTGCTCAACTCCCTCACCACTGAAGCTCACACTGTCAGCCAAAACCCTGACAAACCTGGAGCCTAGTAAGAACGGGAACATCCTAGTGTAGAATAAAGCACAACACTAGCTGATGTTACTCTTTGTTTTGGAAGATTTTGAATTCAAGGTTTTCAATGTGGTTTCAAACTTTAGATTTTAGACATGGACAGTGATGACATCTTTTATTTGTTCCTTTAGTGGCCGTGCTCTATTCATCTCAGTGGCTGGAATGAAGCTACTTCGTTCGTCCTTCTGTATCCCATCTCAGCAGTATGTCACTCTGTGCTTCACCGCCCTCTTCTTCCAATTCGACTACCCACGCTTTTCACAGACCTTCCTCCTCGACTACTACTGCATGTCCATCCTCTTCAGCAAGGTCTGAGAATACATCCACATCTCTCTTAGATGCCTTCAAAAGACCCAAATTCATTACGTGTAACGTTTTATATCTGTCCCTTGAATCCGCTTATAATGTTGTGCAAGTGTTCTTATCGTAATCTAGTTTACTTCTATATGTACACTACCATTCAAAGTTTGGTTGGTCAAATTTTTTATTTAAAGCTGCAGTCCGTAACTTTTGGCGCTCTAGCGGTTAATAAACAGAACTGCGTGCGTCTTGCGGTAGAACATTGTAGCCGGAGCTACTTCTCTCTGTTTATGTCTATGATGAATCACGCAGGTACTGGGCTACTCCGCAGCGGTACCTACCCGAACCAGTCTAAATAGTCCGAATATAAACACTTATTATAGGTGTACCGTAGTGATTCAGGACAAGCCAAAAACACGGTTTGGAAAATGGATTCATGGTGTACTCGCTTATTATATAAATGTTGTAAATTTTGAACACAAAGTTACGGACTGCAGCTTTAAGTCTCTTATGTTCACCATGTCTGCATTCATTTGATCACAAATGCAGTAAAACTTTAAAAGAGTGAAATGTTATGTCTATTTTAATATATTTTAAAATGTAATTTATTCTTGTGACGGAAAAGCTGAATTTTCAGCAGCCATTACAGTCTTCAGTCTCACATGATCCTGCAGAAATCATTCTAATATGCTGATTTGATACTCAAAAAACAGTTCTTATAAATGTTCAAAACAATTGTTCTGTTCTGGAAACCATCACACTTTTTCAGGATTCTTTTATAAAATGGATATCATTTGTAACATTATAAATGTTTTTACTGTCACTTGATCAAATGAATGTTTCCTTCTGATAAAGTTTAATATTACTTTTTTTTTTTTTTTTTTCTACGCCCCCAACTTTGACGGTGATACAAGTAGTTGACAGTAGGTTTTTTTTCTTCTTTCAACAAATAAAAATTTGCATGAATGTCTAAAGAGAGCATTTCAACTGGCCACCATTTCTTTTAAGATCTAGATCTTATGATCTTGTACACATCATATTATTAATCAGTTTTATCTTCACTTATTAAATCTAAATGGTTCTGGTGAAATTATTCCAAAAGACAAAAATATTCCTTTTAGGAAATGTTTAGGATATAGTTACATAATGTATACATGCTATTTATGTGACATTTTTAAAGGTTTGAATGTAGTGTGTAACTTACACTCTAACTGGAGTGTGGGTTTGTAAAGCAAAAGATGAAGACTGATGTTGCTGTCATCTCTCCTGTGTGTGAGCAGCTGTGGGATCTGCTGTATAAGCTGCGTTTTGTGCTGACCTACATTGCACCTTGGCAGATCACATGGGGTTCTGCTTTCCATGCCTTCGCTCAGCCATTTGCCGTTCCCCGTATCCTTTTCCGGCATTACTCACACACAGACCTGAATGCTGATCTCATAACTTTTACCTGTTCTTGTTAATTTGTGCCCAATGTTACAGCTGTACAATTGGTTTTATATGTTCCTCCTCAGCTCCTTTAGCTGGTTTTCACAGTTGGTACAGTTGCTTGGTCGATAACACTAGTTTGTCACAAATAAATAAACAAGTGTGTGTATATGTATGTATATGTATGTATGTATGTGTATAAGATGTTATAAGTAGTAGTTGGTGGTAATATTATGTATGTATGTATGTATGTATATGTGTGTGTTTATTTATCATTTAAAAATTAATTCCCCTTAACTCTAGTTTTGATCTCAGACTCAGCCATGCTGTTTGTACAAGCTGTGTTTTCTGCTCTCTTTTCCACTCCTCTCAACCCTGTGCTGGGCAGTGCTGTTTTCGTTACTTCATACACCCGACCTGTGAAGTTCTGGGAGCGAGACTACAAGTAAGCCTTTAGAAATCTTGAGCAGATGTCAGCCACGTTGTTTTTGTTAATTCAGTCTTACCAGAAAATGTTTGAAGACATGACTAGAACCCTTAAATACCATTTTGTCTTTCAGCACCAAACGGGTGGATCACTCCAACACACGTCTGGCCACACAGCTGGACCGCAACCCTGGTATGTGATATTGTATCTGAGTTACACACACCTATCATCTGTCTACTGTCTTAATCTATCCTTGCATCTCCCCTTATCTCTCGCTTGGATAGGTGCTGATGATAACAACTTGAACTCTATCTTCTACGAGCATCTGACGCGCTCTCTGCAGCACTCACTGTGTGGGGACCTTCTGCTGGGCCGCTGGGGAAACTACAGCACCGGAGACTGCTTCATCCTGGCCTCCGACTACCTCAACGCTCTCGTACACATCATTGAGATCGGCAACGGCCTCATCACTTTCCAGCTCAGAGGCTTGGAGTTCAGAGGTGAGCCAACAGGAGAGGGACTGGAACAAAATGCAGCACTATTTTCTCTATCCACTGGACTACACTACATGACTTTTAAAACACTAGGTGTCAAACTTACCAACTTTGTTAATGGTTAGAGACAAAAGCACTAAACGACTGAGGATCACATGCTACCTGACCATTTAAGTTGTTCTGAAAGCAACAAACTTGCACAGAAATGTGCTTTGTAGCTAGGAGGTGCATGCCAAATGAAATTGAGTTCTAAAATTGGCTCAAAATATCAGAGTCTGCCTATTATACACTGTGATTTTCTGTGAAATCTGTCAACACCAACTGGCCATAATCTGCAGACTGGCTCTGACTTTCGCCAACTAGTGTTGCTTCTTCCGGACTGCAAATTGTGAAAATTCAGGGCACAAGTCATGTAGTGTAGACATCTCAAAGCATGATTCATACTGATTCCAAATATAACTTTGTTTTTTTTTTTTTAATTCAGAGACTTGGTCACTTTTATTTGTATGTAGGGATATACCGGTATCAAATTGTCATGTTGCGATTAATTGCTAATGCTTTTGTCATGGTATATGATATTATCACGATATTGAAATTTAGTTTTTTTTTTTAAAGTGCTGTCATAATACAGTATAACATGTTTAATAACTTTTTTTCTTATAACAAAAATAACTGAAAATTTAAATAGGCCTACAATAAAGCAATACACAAAAAAAAATTATAAAGTAAAACATTTTACACAGATTAAAGTGCAAAAAAACTAAAAAGACCAGTAGGTATCACTTTACAATAAGACCTCATTAACCTTAGTTAATACATTAACATTCACAATGAGCAATAGCTACATTTGCTACAGAGTTTATAAACTATTGTTACAAATACAAGTCTAATTCATGTTGTCGTTAAAACACAGTTGCCATTTTCAATTTTGAACGGTGTTATTAAAATATTGTAAGGAACCGGGTAGAGAGTAATGAATTTTCAGGACACATTTTTCATTGGCAGTTTGTTAATTAATGTTAACTAATGGAGCCCTAATGTAAAGTGTGACCAAACAGTAAAGAATCAAAACACTTTCAAACAATATATAAGGGCATGTTGTATTCCAGTTAAAAATGTAAAAAAAATTTGAAAATACATATCCTATTAATCTTAAATATTTAGTATTTGGCACTGTGTATGAACAGCCTATCAATACACAAATCTGAATGGCTGTGACATAATTTAACCATGATTCAGAAACAGAAGTAGTTCAGTTGCTTTCATTTACAGGGTTTTCTGGGGTAATGGCTGCATTTATTATTATTATTATTATTGCTGCAGTTTAGCGCCATATGCTGTCGGAGAGTGAAAGTGCGCTTTCATTCAGAGAGTCTCTCACGTTTCGCCATGTGCTTCTTGTCCGCGCTTATTTACATCAGAGTGGCACCGTCTTTCACGCAGCATACAGCGGTGTTGTGCATTTTGACCAGTTGATGAGAAAAGTATTCTTAAAATGCATTCAAAATTCTGAATAATTTTTTATATATAATTATTCACGGTATTTAGAAGTGCCCACGATATTCGTGCATATTCATTACCGGGATATATCGCATTACCGAATACCGGCACAAGTCTATTTGTATGACAAGAAAAAACATGGTAGTGGAGTTCAATAATATGAATAATTTTGGTGCATAAAATGGTATAGTTTCATGTTTAGCTGCAACTAATTTGGCTTGAACATGTTTTTTCCTCACTTAATTTTCTTTTCTTTTTTTTCTTGAATGACTGTTTTCAGGAACATATTGCCAGCAGAGGGAGGTGGAGGCAATCACTGAAGGGGTGGAGGAAGATGAAGGCTGTTGCTGCTGTGAACCAGGTCATCTCCCCCACATGCTCTCCTTCAACGCGGCCTTTGGCCAGCGCTGGTTGGCTTGGGAGGTGGCCGCCACCAAATATGTGCTGGAAGGCTACAGCATTAGCGACAACAACGCAGCTTCCATGCTTCAAGTATTTGACCTGCGCAAAATTCTCATCACATATTATGTCAAGGTCAGTTCCTCTCAGACGAGAGACTCAAATAAAACCTCCACTATCTGAGATGGCAGAGCAATCATCCAAGTTTCTCCTTCTCAGAGTATCATTTACTATGTGACCCGCTCGCCCAAACTGGAGGAATGGTTGGCCAACGAGACAGTGCAGGAAGCGTTGCGGCCCTACCTCAGCCCTTCCTACGTGGATAGTGACCCCACCTTTAACCTGAACATAGATGAAGACTACGACCACCGTGCTTCCGGCATCACTCCCTCGTCCTTCTGTCTGGTGTACCTGGAATGGATCAAATACTGCAACAGCCGCAGACAAACGGTAATTTAATGATGGCCTTGCCTTGCTGTTGACAGTTGCTGACTTAGGGTTTGGTTACAAGGGAATCAAAGATGTAACTCGCTGTGTGTTTTTGTTTTGTCTTCTGTTACAGCCATTTGAGAGTGAGAAGGATTCCCCTCTGGTCACACTGTGTTTTGGGTTGTGTATTCTGGGCCGTCGAGCTCTGGGCACCGCCTCCCACAGCATGTCAGCCAGGTAAGAGTTTAAACTGATTACAGAAATTTTGCTTAAGCTGAAAGCTTATGTTATTTAAGTGTGTTGTGCACCATTCACACATGCAACAATTTTTACAGAATAGTGTTGCTGCTGCTGCATACCCTAACTTGCAGGTTTTGAAATACTCCTCCAAGGGGATTCGTGTGATTCTCACCAAATTATGCCAAGACAAAGGATGCTATATATTGAACATACAAAAAAAATAGGGAAACAGGAAGTCTTGTATCTTCAATTTGATCTAAATCATGGGGGCTGATCACATGGTTGTGGCTGTTGTGGTTCAGTCATAGCGCCACCAGCTGGCAGCAGGAAGTGTGACGTACAATGGATGTTAAAATAGTCTTTATTTTTACCAATTTAAATACATTTGCCTTAAATGTATGTGGCAGTGGGGCTGTAGTGCTTGGGCCTGTTTGAACCTATTTTTTCAAATCATATTTCTGCACCCTTTTCTCTCATAATGCTAGTTACTGCATAATCAGTGCTTGTTTGCATGAAATTAAGCTTTTCTCAGCCTTTTGCAATGCTGGACATGGCAACTTTATATCACTGCTGCTTATGAATTGCCATAAATCGCATAACTCTCATTGGCTTCCAGTTACTTGCTACAAATCACTGTGTGAATGCCGCTATAAACCGTTTTAATCGGCAATAGGCCATAAACATTTATTTAAACGTGATTTTCTTGCTTTGTTGTTTTGTGAGTGGGATTATGTTGTAGATGTAAAATGCACTGATTCTTATACGTTCTTATTCTTATATGTTCAGCTTGGAGCCTTTTCTCTACGGCCTTCATGCCCTGTTCAAGGGCGACTTTCGTATCACCTCTCCTAGAGACGAGTGGGTTTTTGCAGACATGGATCTGCTGAACAGGGTGGTGGCTCCAGGTGTACGGATGTCCCTCAAACTACACCAGGTACAGCTTAGGCATTCATCCATCCCTATTAACATCACACTTTAATTAGGTTTCTAGGCCAACACAGTGATATATTCATAGCTTGCACCAAAATAGACTTTTGGTGTGGTAAAGTGAACATCACGTGGTCTGATGATGATGCAATTATGGAATGGATCTCTGGTTTACTTGATTCTCATGAGCCAATTTTTTGTCTCCTGTTTACTCCACAGGATCACTTCACCTCTCCTGATGAGTATGAGGACCCAGGGGTGCTGTACGATGCCATCACTGCTAATGAAGATAAGATGCTGATATCTCACGAAGGCGACCCTGTGTGGCGCAGCGCTATCCTGGCCAACATGCCTTCTCTGCTTGCTCTCCGCCACGTTATGGATGACGGAAGTGACGAGTACAAGATCATCATGCTGAACAAACGCTTCCTCAGCTTCAGAGTCATCAAGGTGCTTTGCTGCAGAAGCCTGTTTATACGCATGTACAGTGTATCTTATTGTGGCATTACCATAACTAATCTCTCTCTGTTGCTTCCTTCAGGTGAACCGGGAGTGTGTGCGCGGGCTGTGGGCCGGACAGCAGCAGGAGCTGGTCTTCCTGCGGAACCGGAACCCTGAACGCGGCAGCATCCAGAATGCCAAACAAGCCCTGAGGAACATGATTAACTCGTCCTGTGACCAGCCCATCGGATACCCTATCTATGTCTCCCCACTCACCACCTCCTACGCTGGGTCCCATGTTCAGCTACGTTCTGTCTGGGGAGGCCCCATCAGCCCTCACAACATTTACACGTGGTTCATCAGCAGCTGGGACAGGTCAGGTGGCACATGTGTGTATTTTGCCATGTTACAGCACATTTTAGGCATTCAGAGTTTATTTAAATGCTCTCTGTTCTCTTCAGGCTTCAGAAGGGTTGTGGTGCCGGATGTAACAGTGGGGGGAACATTGAGGATTCAGATTGTGGTGGCGGCTCTACCTCCATCAGTAACAACCCTGCAGCTCATCCTCCCCAGAACACAGCGTCCAGCATCCCTCAGCCTCATCCCACTATTGTACAGACCTCAATGGGTATGCCACCTGCTTCTCTTGTACTGTTAATGTACAGTCAATAAAGCAATGATGTGTGCAGGCTGTAAGTTTCACTTTTCCCTTCCTTTCTCAAGGGACTGACAACCCCGTTGGGCCTTCCTGGCCGCTGCATCCCCAGCCCCTCCCACTTGCCCTGCTCAGCCAATCAGAAGGCAGGATGGATGCTGGGCTGGTTAGCTCCTTGCACCGCACCTCTTCCATCCATGGGCTTTTGGGGCAACACCTGTCCAGCTCCCAGCTGTCTTTCAGTAGTTCAGTGGCCCTGCCGCCTGCAGACCGCTTCTGCCCCAGTAGCCTGCAGGATAACCCCAGTCACAGGGCGTCTCAGAGGGGCCTAAGCCTGGGACATGGTAGCGGGCTGCCCTATGAGGCTCTGTACAGCAAATGGAGTCTGTCAGGGAGGAAAGGATTCAATGGACCTGCTGTAATGGAAGGGGACAGCTCAGCATCACAGAGCATACGCACACAGGTTAGGATGCATGCTTCCCTTCCTGACTATTAATACATAAGATATCCTAAATGCACATCTTCTATGATGGGCACGTTTTAACTGAATTAAACTTATTTTTTGAGTGGCATGTAGTTAAAAATGCCAGGATGGTACAACTGTCTGGATATCATAAAGAAAAAAATCTTCAATCAATACTTCAAAACTTTTTCTTTGATTAATCAAAATTAGTGCTGTCAAACGATTAATCGCAATTAATCACATCCAAAATAAAAGTTTTAGTTTACTATAATATATGTGTGTGTGCTGTGTATATTTATGTATATATAAATACACACACATGCAGGTATATATTTCAGAAAAATATGTTATGTTTATGTATTAAATATATTTATTTATCATATAAATTATATGAATATAAATATAGACATGTAATTCATTAAATATTTTTCCAAAAATATCCTTATGTGTGTATTTTATATACATAAATATACACCGAACCACGCATATCATTATTGCCAACAAAAACTTGTATTGTTGTAGCGATTTAATCGTTTGACAGCAGCACGTAAAAAAATTCCCCAAAAAAAATTTTTTACAAAAAAAAATAATTAAAAAAATCTTCATTTTAAATAAATTCTGTTCTTTGAACTTTCTATTTGTCAAAGAATCCTAAA
The DNA here is from genome assembly GCA_018155175.1 of Sinocyclocheilus anophthalmus. Taxonomy (NCBI): domain Eukaryota; kingdom Metazoa; phylum Chordata; class Actinopteri; order Cypriniformes; family Cyprinidae; genus Sinocyclocheilus; species Sinocyclocheilus anophthalmus. The sequence continues at coordinate 194,492 of JADLZN010004081.1, forward strand.
ATGCATCATGGTTTTCACTAAAATATTAAGCAGCAGAAATGTTTTCAACACTGATAATTAAAGAAATGTTCAACAAATCAGAACTCTTCATATCAGAATGATTTCTGAAGGATCATGTGACACTGTAGATTGGAGTAATGGCTGCTAAAAATTCAGCTTTGCTGTCACAGAAATAAATTACATTTTAAAATATATTGAAATGGCAAGCAGTTATTTTAAGCTGTAATATTTTTCACAATTTATACTGTATTTTTGATCAATAAATGCAGCTTCTGTGAGCATGAGCGAGAGAGCCAAAGTTTTGACTAGTATAAATATTAATAACCTATTTATTTACGTTTTCTTAGCCTTCGCATCCTCCCCTCCCTGTCATGCCCTCGGATGCCAGCCCAACACTGGATCCAATGGGAGCAGTCATACCCTCTGAGACCACGCCCCTTACATCATCAGACCCGCCCAGTGCACGGAAGGAGTCTACAGAACTGCCTTTACTTGAGCACCTCCGCTGAGCCTGCACAGCTGGGATCAGACGAGCCCATGGTCATCCTCGCCATCCAGAGAGAGCGAGCTAGGAGGACTTCAAGCTGACCTTATCAACCCTTTTTATAATTCAAGCATCTTCAGTCAGTTCTGCGTATATTAGGAGGTTTCTCGCAAGTCTCCTTAGTAAACACATCACCAGATACAGAAGCACACTAGAAGAGTGCTGCGTTATGTAATGAACTCTGGACTGAGCTCTCCTAAGCTTCTTTGGCTACTGTTCTGGCATCCAGGCCTAAAAGCCAAAAAAAGTGGCCAGTCAGTGCAATCTTAAGGGATTTTCTTCTTTTCTTAGATAAAGAGGGTCAGGTCATTAAATCAAAGCGAATCGGTGACCTGTACCACCAGCAGTAACAAAAAGGGAACTCTTCTCTCCTCTGTAGCAGCCTTGAACCTACTCAAGCTTTCGTTTTTACCCCTACGCATCCAGTCCTTCGCTACGCATCAGCCGTATTGTGCAGGATTTCTCCCTTTGAGGCCCAGAGCTTTCCACCACACAAGCCACTGTCCTTTCAAGACCAAAGGACTCGAATTTGATTCCCCCTCACTGAGCCGTCATTTCGTAGCTCACACATTCCAGCAAAGACATTCGATCGTGTCACCCATCACCACGACCGTTCTTCAGCGAGCTTCAGGGATAAGACTTGAATATAATCACACAAATACTCGCTCACATGCACACCTCCCTTTGCACCTGGTGCTCCCTGCGTAGTTTACAGCCAGCTCAGGTGAGGACGGAGGGGCCTGAGATTCATAGGACAGTTGGGACAAAGAAGACGTCATCAAACCGGTGGTCTGTCTCTTTTTCTTTTCTTTGTACATCCCACAGGCAATCAGACTACCTACTAAATTCCTAAACTGCTCCCTACCGATTGGGCTCTGATGGTGATGTAGTGGGCCGGAGCACACGAGGGCTTCCTGGCCTCCCATCAGGCTTTTTCCTGCTGCTGCAAGTGCCTGCAGTTTGTCTCCCTCTACTGCAATACTACTGCTACCGCACCACCCCCTCTACTACTAATAGAACTAACCAAACTACTGCTTTGACTTCTAAACTCCAGCGTTTTAGTTGGAAGAACTTGATGGGGGGAAAAAACAATAAAGATGTACCGATTCTAAAGACGAAGATGTATTTGTTTGCTGATCTCAAATGGAGATGTGCGGAGTGGCTGTTTTTTTGTTGATTGTGCTGATAGTAGCTGGACATGAGTGAACTGTAACCTTTGCCCCCATTCTTGAATCCACCGGATTGTGACTAACTAATTCCCTAAATCTGTGTGTAATACAACTGGAAAGTTCGATGTCATTCTGATGTTAAATATCTGCTGTTGGGCGAACGAAGCTCAGACCGCCTGCTGTGGAAAGCAGGGCACTTACTGCCTCTACTACAACAACAAACATATCAAATGCTCGCAGTCAAACAATACAACACTGACATCAGCCTGGAATAGCTGTGGCGTGTCGATGTAAAGGAGCTTGAAATTTCCCATGAGCTGTTTAAAGTGGTTTTCTGATTCAGAAAGCCTTTCAGCGCTTTTTCACCATACAATTTCCCAGCGTAAAATGATTGACGTGGCTGAGCTGTGCTCTGAAAAAGGCTTTGCGTCGAACGATATGGTTTGAGCATGCGGGCGCCGCCATGGGAAAATGGTGCTTTTCGATTCGACAGACGGTGTTCAGGTGAAAGAAGGATTTTTGCTGGAAATTTTACACTGGTTCCACAGAGTAATGCCGTTTTATGCTAAATAATGCGGTTTTCTGTTGAGAGGCCCCATTGTGTTAATTTTACAAAGCTGATGGATTCAAAACGGCCGATTCTTGTTCTGAAGTTTTGATGTGATTTGAGCCTCTAGCTTCGTTTAGTGCCAGTAGAGGCAGTTCACACCGAATTGATCATGCTCACGCTTTCGTATTCTCACTTAAACCACAGATTGTTAGTAGGTTTGTAACACTGAAAATAGATGGCCTCTCTGCCCATAACACACCATATCACAAGTTGTTTGAACACTAAACATCAAGTCTTTCTGCAGACTGTGCAGCCGAGTCTATTTCCGAACACCACCATCTCAAGTCTCTCATGTAGTCTGCTGAGCAAACCTGCCCCGTTTATGGCTTCTTGCAATGGACTTCAGTAGCTATCGAGCGTTTGGTTCGAGGCCGATCAACCTCTTTCTCTCTTTCCATCAAGACCATTTCTCTCATCTTTAGGGTGACTTTTCCAAAGCAACAGGGAGTACGTCTCGTACTGGGAGAAAGCACAAGTTACTGGATAGTCTTGGGTGTCAGTGATTTAAAAGGGATCTAACCCATCTCTGCCATATATGTACAGGGCCAGAAGGAGTGGAGAAAAGACAACAAAAAAAAAAAATGTGTGTTGTATATAAATATATTAATATATATATAGATATAAATCTATTTTATTATTATTGGGATTTCTGGTTATTTTTCAATGGAGGACACTACTTTGAGTCTTGGGGGAGTCACGCTTCGGTGTATCTGTGCATGCGGAGGGGTCCGACTCTCTCTCTCTCTCGACAGAATCATGAAGTCTGGGGAATGAATCGGTTAATACTGCTTTTGCACAACTATTGTAAAATAGTACACCATCCTGTATTTTGTTTTCTTTTTTAATTTTAGTTATATGGAGGATCATTTTATTTAAAAACTGTTATTGAATATTCAAAGTTATGTACAGTTTTTTTTATTTTTTTTATGTGTTTTCTTTTCCCCCTCCTATTTAAATTAAAGCTTTTTTGTGTCATTGTTTGCAAAACAGTCTTTTTGTGAATCCATTGATCTTTTTTTTCCTCCGTGTCAAAATGTATGTAGAGGCTGGTAAATTTGATTCACAAACTATAGGAATAAAAGTCATTTATATCGATTTGAATCAGTAGCGTTACAAGTGACTAATTTGACTAGTTCTCCATTTAATTAATGAATTGTAGCAATTTAATAAACTGACTATATATTATATACACTACGGTTCAAGTATTTGTGGTCTGTAATGTTTTTGAAAGTCTTTTATGCTCAGGGAGGTTATTACAATGTAAAAACTTTTCTATTTTAAAATGTAAGTTATTCTTGTGATGGAAAAGCTAAATTTTCAGCAGTCATTATTCTCTCTCTCTCTCTCTCTCTCTTTATACATATACAGTGGGTACGGAAAGTATTCAGACCCCCTTAAATTTTTCACTTTTTTTTATATTGCAGCCATTTGCTAAAATTTTTTAAGTTAATTTTTTTTCCTCATTAATTTGCACACAGCACCCCATATTGACAGAAACACAGATTGTTGACCTTTTTGCAGATTTATTAAAAAAGAAAACTGAAATATCACATGGTCCTAAGTATTCAGACCTTTTGCTCAGTATTTAGTAGAAACACCCTTTTGATCTAATACAGCCATGAGTCTTTTTGGGAAAGATGCAACAATTTTTTCACACCTGGATTTGGGGATCCTCTGCCATTCCGCCTTGCAGATCCTCTCCAGTTCTGTCAGTTGGATGGTAAACGTTGGTGGACAGCCATTTTTATGTCTCTCCAGAGATTCTCAATTGGGTTTAAGTCAGGGCTCTAGCTGGGCCATTCAAGAACAGTCACAGAGTTGTTGTGAAGCCACTCCTTTTTTATTTTAGCTGTGTGCTTAGGGTCATGTCTTGTTGGAAGGTAAACCTTCGGCCCAGTCTGAGGTCCTGTGCACTCTGGAGAAGGTTTTCGTCCAGGATATCCCGGTACTTGGCCACATTCATCTTTCAGTCGATTTGCAACCAGTCGTCCTGTCCCTTCAGCTGAAAACACCCCCACAGTATGATGCTGCCACCACCATGCTTCACTGTTGGACTGTATTGGACAGGTGATGAGCAGTGCCTGGTTTTCTCCACACATACTGCTTAGAATTAAGTCCAAAAAGTTCCTCATCAGACCAGAAATCTTATTTCTCACCATCTTGGAGTCCTCCGTGTGTTTTTAGCAAACTTTCATGTGTCTTTCACTGAGGAGAGGCTTCCGTCGGGCCACTCTGCCATAAAGCCCTGACTGGTGGAGGTGCTGCAGTGATGGTTGACTTTCTACATCTTTCTCCCATCTCCCGACTGCATCTTTGGAGCTCAGCCACAGTGATCTTTGGTTTCTTCTTTACCTCTCTCACCAAGGCTATTCTCCCCCGATAGCTCTGTTTGGCTGGACGGCCAGCTCTAGGAAGTGTTCTGGTCATCCCAAACGTCTTCCATTTTAAGGATTATGGAGGCCACTGTGCTCTTAGAACCTTAAGTGCAGCAGAAATGTTTTTTTAACCTTGGCCAGATCTGTGCCTTGCAACAATACTGTCTCTGAGCTCTTCAGGCAGTTCACAGGCAGACTTCATGATTCTCATTTGCTCTGACATGAACTGTGAGCTGTAAGGTCTTATATAGAAAGGTGTGTGGCTTTCCTAATCAAGTCCAATAAGTATAAGCAAACACAGCTGGACTCAAATGAAGGATAGAACCATCTCAAGGATGATCAGAAAAAAATGGACAGCACCCGAGTTAAATATACGAGTGTCACAGCAAAAGGTCTGAATACTTAAGACCATGTGATATTTAAGTTTTTCTTTATTAATAAATCTGCAAAAATGTCAACAAATTCTGTGTTTTTCTGTCAATATGGTTTGCTGTGTGTACATTAATGAGGAAAAAAAAATTAACTGAAATGATTTTACAAATGGCTGCAATATAACAAAGAGTTAAAATCTGAATACTTTGCGTACCCACTGTATATAATATATATACACATATACAAACAAAATGAAAATATGCAAAAAGTTTCAGATTAACTCACAAATGAATTTTCTCAAACTAAAAATGCTTGGTGATCCACATTTTTATTAGTTAAATTGGAGGTTTAATTCCAAAGACAAACGCAATTACAATCAACTTTAAGCCATGTATGAATTTACCGAATGAAATCAATGTCCAATATCACCCTCTACAAAGCATATACATATCTACCAAAAGACCATACTCCACTTGCATTCATTTATAGTGACTTCTGATTGTCTGTTTAGATTATGTACAGCTTGTGCTTTAGAAGTCCCTAAATTTATATTCTGGGTTAAATACAATTAAAATGTATTTTATAGCATTTGTGGCATGCTATCGATTACCTAAGGATAAAAAATGTTTTTATGTTTGTTTACAATAGTGACTGTAGTCTTTAGGGTAACTTTAATGCATTTAAGCACTTAAAAAGCACTGGACCACAAAGGATTATTTATCAGAAAAAGTATAAATCTGTGCTTTATTTAGCCAATGTTCTCCCCTTTGACACAAACTGGCCTTCACAATAGATTAGTGCAGCAATGATCCAGATGATCACTTCCTGTCCTTGTCTCAAACAAAAGAGCGTTTAATGAGAGAGGGTGTGTATTTGATCTCATTGTAGCACTCATCTTCCTCATGGCTGTTCCTCCATTTGCTCTCCTGTGCCGAACGGTGGAGCCACAGCACCAGCACCATCAGAGCCAGCAGGAGCAGGGCCATGGAGAGACTCAACAGCACCCCCTGCAGGATGCCAGGAGAATTATCCGGAGCTACACATTCACAGAAAAGAAAGGAAACAAATCTGTCATTTACTCACTCCCATGTCATTTCAATCCTGCAGTACAGAGAGACTCACGTGTGTAGACAGACAGGTTAATGTAGCAGTGCTGGGTTCCCAGTGGGTTGGTCACTGAGCAGCGGTAGAGGCCAGAGGTCTGCGCAGACACATTGGCAATGTGCACCGAGCCCATCGTGTCCCCTGCGACAGATACAGGTATGAAAAATTGTTTCTGCATGCCTGATGTGTTTTGTACCTCTGTAATAAAGCTTTTTTTTTTTCTTTTTTTTTACCATCCTTGTTCACTGGCAGTGTCATCTTATCCGGTTCTAGCTTTTCCCAGATCACCTGTGGAGTAGGAAAGCCCTCCGCCACCACACAGGACAGCAGCACATTGCCTCCAGCGTCGGTGTCCCCTTCCCATAGACACACAGGAAGAGACGGAGGTGCTGCACACACACAGAGAAAAAGTTATGAAACCTGAACTCATAGGCCTACAAGGAGAAAGAGTTCAATATATTATGTGACGTATAGCAGCAGGATCTGAAATGAATCATGTCTGAATGTAGGCAAAAAATAATAATAATATGCTGCCCAAACACTGGTGGAAATGTGGTTGCAAAATGTGGTTTGGCTGACCATCCTGGCCTCCTTAATCTGCGGTATTATGGTTCACTGTTATTTATATTTATTTGAAGTTTTAGTAATTTTTGTTATTTACCTTTGTCACTTTTTTTTATATGGATATTTAGCTTTTTAGATTTTAGTAATTGTAGCACTGTTCCCCTCACGTTCACATATGGTTCCCATTTGGTTATTTTTTGTGAACCAAATAACATTCTAGGAGCGTTCCCTGGAGGTTCTTTTTTCATAACCTAAACTTGAGAACGTTCCCAGAGGTTATTTTTTGGTTTGTAGACATGGTTTGTAGTACTGATTGTTGAGGTCCATAGCCGTCCGTCTTCCATGCCACTTACTCTACGGGACATGGGAGTGCTGGATTACTGATGTCCAGTAGTGGTATATCGGAGTAAAGAGGTTAGGAGAACATTCTGGGAACCTTCTAGGAATGTAAATAGAACGTTCCCAGAACATTCCTCTATACTAAAGGGAACGTTCTATTTACGTTAAGAAAACTTTCCTGGCTAACCAACAGGGAATGTTCTGGGAACCAAAAATTGTTAGCTTGGAATGGGATATTACTTCAGTTAGCTTCCAATACAACATTTTTTTTTTTTCGTTTTTAGGTTAAGTTTTTTTTTTTAGATTTCAGCATATTAATAGTTTATTTTAGTTCAGCTTTATTTAAATTAATGAAAACTATTTTAATAGTTTTAGTTTGCTAATAACAACCGTTTTTCTGTTAGGAGACTGTTATGAACATCGACAACATTAAATATGAAAAAACTACAATTTTTGTATAATTTTTCTTTATATGGTGAAAACGTAATATGCTAGTATGCTAATCCAAATTGAGCCATTATCAGTGATTTTTTTACAGGTTACTTCGTTTCGCCAGTAGTTGGCGATAAGCGACTGTTTCTGTGAGTGAGTCATTGATTCAACCGATTCGCTCAACACAACCGATTCATTCAGGAACATTCCTGCGCCACTTGTGTCTTTGTTTGGACCTATTTTCGTTGACGGAGCGACATCAGACTGTTTTAACTTGCAATACTGTGTCTCAAATGTAAGTTACTCAATTTGATGTTTACGGAACTGTTATATAAAAGCCACATCACACTTGCAGTCGTGTTGTTGGTTTGATTGTTTGACCTAGTGTGTTGTGTTTAGAATTGCAGCAGTGCGACAGCACTTTTGCTCGTGTGATATTGCATAGTTAGCTGTGAAATAGCTATTAGTATGACTATTATGATGCAGTATATGATACCCAAAACAGTGAGGCTGAGCTCTCCTATGCCAGGGTCTCCAGTCTCAGGTGGGTTGCTGACCACACAGCGATAGACTCCAGCGTCAGAGACATGCGTGTAGTTCAAAATGATGTCCGCGCTCCAGGGCATTCCCACAAATCCCACCCTGCCCATGAATGAAGGACTTTCAATCACCTGTCCGTGATCATACACGATCACCTGCACAACGACAGAGATACCAGTCCTTACAGATCATACTCATATTTACAGTATTTTTGACAAGAATGAAAATGAGAATTGTAGTTGTTTAACATGGCAATGGTTCAGCTGACAAAACATCTTTCCAAAAACGTTGGAAATGTGATCTAGTACCTTTATACAGTGCATGTCATTGTAAAGACTAAAATCTCAGCTGACACCTGAATCAGCTTGTGAAGCAGTATATAGTGTACATGAATTTGGACTCTAGTCAAGGACCCTGACCAATGTCGTTATGACTTTTATTTTATTCCTGTTTAACGTTTAAAATGTTTGAACCCCCTGTCAGTTCCCTGACTAGTGAACTAGGGAGCTGACTGAGATGCATCCTAACCCTCACAGCTTTATTTTTCATCTGGGATTCAATATTGTGTCTAACTAAAGTCTGTTTACACTAAGAATGATATAATAACAATAACTTTATCATCCAGACCAACAGGTTTTAAGGTATTTTAAAGTGATAGCCCAACAAAAAATGACATTTCAGTCTTTTACTCACACCCCCATGTCGTTCTAAACCTATATGACTTTATTTTTCTGCAGGAAGCAAAGATATTTTGAAGAATATTGGTAACTAAGCAGTTTTGTTTCCTATTGACTTGCATTATATGAACAGTAAATACAATGCAAGTCAATGTGAAGTGAAACTGTTTGATTTCCATCATTCTTCAAATTATCTTTTTCAGGGTTTCTGTGGGTCTTAAAAAGTCTTAATTCACCAATCCATAGTTTAAGGCCTTAGCTGAAGAGTCTTAAAAGTGAACTGAAAGTCTTACATTCATAAAGTCACGGCATTAAATAAAATAAATTCTTAGTCATGAAATTCAATGTTGCGTACATTGCAAAAAATTGTGTCTTCCTCAGTATTTTTGTATTCCAATATCTAAACATCCTCAAATCAAGAGTCATAAAAACAATGAGCATTAAGTGACTTTATGCTTAAAACAAGAACAATCTTCAGTCAGTGAATTTGTTCATGTTGTTTCTGGGTAAATGTATTAATGTATCTTGATTTCAGAATGTTTAGACTGGAAAGCAAGACCAAACTTTTTGTTTTTTGTTTTTGCAGTGTGATCAGAAGGTACAGTAAAGGTTATTTCCATATCGAAGATATTGAAACCTAAAGTGTTTTTTTCTTTTTAATGAATTAAAAAGTAATGGAGATCAGTTGTATTTTCAAACTGTTTTCAAAGTGTTTGCTAATCCACTTATTGTGTGCTCACAATATGTCATTAAGACACCTATTGACAATTTTGTGTTCCCTTTAATTTATTCCTGCAAATTTTCTTTGATAGTATCTACGAGATTACCTTTACCTTTATATAAATAAAAAATAAAACAAAAATATACTCATATAGGTTTGGAACGACATGGTGTTGAGTAAAAAATTAAACTTTTCATTTTTAGTGGACTATATGGCTTGTTATGAAAATATTTGCATACTGGAATGCTCGTTTGCCTGTTTTAATCATTTATGCATTAATTCTCTTGCATTGACTCATTCGCTAAACTGAACGTCCGTTCTCACTCTCACACCTGTGGCCCCGACACGATTCAACATGTTAAATGGGGCGAACTGCCAGCACTGTTAAAACACATTGCAAAAACTTGCCCAAGACACTCACCGACGGCCTGACATTAGCCCGTGACTAACCATCAGCTTGGTGTGTCCTGGCCTCAAGTTCCACACTTTAAAGTTTGATGGATTTTGATTGGCTGTCAATGTTCTAATTGTTCATCAGGTGAAAAAAAACATTATAGTTATGGACTCCATTATTCTCTATTTTTAAATCTTGGTCATAGTTAAAGTAATAGTTATCATTTTTGGTGTAAATAGGCCTTAAGTTCTCCTAGTTGATCATTGTCACAGTTCAGTCCATTCATTCTATGAAACTTTTAGTCAAATGAATTGATAGATCGATAGACTGACCTGCATGGGGGAGTCGGGGTCTGAGAGCGGGGTCAGAGTCCAGATGATGCTGAGTCTGAACAAGGGCATTATGGTGAAGAATGAACAGGGCAGTGTGACAGAATCTCCCTGCACAACCTCCACACCAGACTCCCCCATGGTCACCCGGACTGCACCTGAATGGGGTAGGGGAAACACTCAAGCGGGATCATTTTAATGCACGTTTGCACTTGAATTGTGGCCATTTTTCTTATTTCAAACAATTGGCAATGACACATCACTTGCAGGCCCATTTATTCCACAGTTCTGCTGTGTAGCTCTTAAGCTCTCTCCTTCCATCTCAATGGCTGTCTCATTACTGTAATGATGAGTCCCACCCCCACTATCCTGCCACCCCCAGGCCTTTGTGTGTGTGTGTGCGTGTGGGAAAGCACAGTGACTCTAAAGCCTTAATTACAGTTGACAGCCTTGGCAAGGACAAATACACCAACAGAGAGAACAATGGGGTTCATTTCTTCTAAAAAAAACTGACCTAAATTAGAAATATTTCAATTATTGTAACGTTACACTGAAAACATATTACAAAAAAGCTCAGATGACCTTTGGGATCGTTGTTGCACACTGGTTTTATGATACCTCATTTAAAAAGTTCACATCTAATAAGAATTGATTTCTAAAGGTTTTGTAAAATGAACAACATTGTTATGGTATGTTACAGTATGTTAACCCTGCTTTCGAAATGTGCAAAACTGAAATCAGCTTTCTGCAAGTTGCCAAGTAGAAGTTTTCTGTATTTGTGTAAATGTTCTTCTGCCCAAGTCACGTTTTTTAACAGCCTAATATTAAGAATGAAATCAACACGCACCATATTGAAGAAAAGTGGATGCCAAGCAGGCCAGCCAGAGGAGCCTCCATCCTGTACAGCCCATCACTGAGAGGATCTGTGTGTGTTTCCCCCTTCAAACCTCACTGGCTCTGACTGGACAGGCATAACTGGGTTATTGGGCATTAAAGGGGGGCAGTTCTTGTTCTCTCTCCCTTTATCTCCCACCCTCCCTCTCACTGTTTCTCCATAACACGCACATTGAATAGTTCACCTGTCCCTGTAGTGCATCTGCTGAATCACGGCTTGTAAACTTTATGGCACAGACCCACAAATGTGATGATCCCTTGAGGTGGAACCCCCTACCTAAAATATTAGGGTAGATATACACAGAAAAATAAGGGGCCAGAATTGTACCTTTTGGGGTACAACAGCTTGTCCCTGGAGCAGTACCCTTAAAAGGACATATTTGCACCTTTTTTACCCCTAATAGGTACGTATTAGTACCTTAAGGATACGTTTTACTACTCTAAGTAGTTATATATGAATATATATGGATTTTTTTTACAAAAACGCATCGAGTCACTACAGAAGGCCTTTGTTCACCCCCCGGAGCCGTGTGAGACACTTTTTTTTATGGATGCATGCTTTTTATTTCACTTCTTTTGGACTGATGCACTGCAACACCGGCTGACTGGCATTAAACAGCTTGAAAGATCAAAGACAATTTTTTTATATAACTCGGACTGGATTCGTCTGAAAGAAGAAAGTCACATACACCTAGGATAAATTGAGGGTGAGTAATATATGGGCTAATTTTCATTTTTCATTTTAAGGGTACTGTTCCAGGGACAAGCTGTTGTACCCCAAAAGGTACAATTTTAAAAAAAAAAAACCTTTTTCTGTTATACGGACTAGACAATTCCAAAATTTGTGATAGTTACAAATCTTTTTGAAAGTCTCAACAAATACAGTAAAAATGGTGAAATATTATAAAGTAACTGAAAAGTTTTCTATTTTGATTATATATTTAAATGGTACTTCCTGCAAATATTTTCAGCAGTCATTAGCTCCTCTTCAGTTCCCAATGAGATGATTTGGTACTCAAGAATTATCGCATTATATTATACATCATAACAATATAAAAGTGTCTATCACATGCATTCTTGCTAAATAAAAGTACCTTCAAAGTAGCAAAACATCTTTAAAAAATACCTTGCTCACTGCAAAATTTTAAAAGGTAGTGTATATATAAAGTGTATATTGTGAAAAAAAAAAAGTTATGTTTGTGTACTATATTAACTGGGGAAAACGTTGACTTTTTTTTTTAAACCAGTTTATGAATTTTCTGAGTTTGAAAACCATTGTGCTAAATGATGAACTTCAGCTGAGCCCATTTCTTACAGATAATGCAACAAATGTACACATTTTCAGCATTCGAACATTTTAAACAAAAAGAAAACAAACAGATTACAATAGATTTATTACTTATTTTACATTTAACGTAAATGTCAAAATATCACACTACAGCTTTATAGACCAAAATACAGTATACAATACTGACTTTTCACATGTAGTGTTATCAAAATAACCACGTTTACTGCAATCATACTGATCAATATACTGCATCATGCAAACTAACTAGGTTTAGCACAACAGAGTTAGAAAGGCAGTAATGGTACCACGATTTCCAAACATTGTCTTAGGTCACTTGGAAGGTACAAAATAAACCAGTGTCACATTTACCCTTATTATTAGTCATCTCCGATAATCATCTTTGTTATGGAAGGCATTGGGGAGGTAGAGACCAGTGATTACTTTTAGTCATAGCAGATTAATAAATTAATAGCGGCAAAGAGATCTCAGAACCACAGTGGAATGGATAAGGTGTCCATAGCAGCTTCGCCAAACCCTGATGTAAGCACATACACATACAGTACATGCTTTGATTACTAGTTAAAATCACTTAAGGAAATATATTTCTATACAAGTGGACAGAAGAATATTTTATACATAGACAAAAAAAATGTCTTTAATAAAGTAAAGGCTTTTTTTTTTTTTTTTTACAACAGGCCTTTAGAAACTTTGGCTGTCATTCAGTCGGTGGAAGTAACACAATTCATACATTAAAGTTGTACAACAAAAGACTTTAAATCACTAATATCAAGTACCATTTAAATATAAATATTGGGATATTATTGCGTCATGAATCGCACAGCAGACAAAACACTGGTAGAAAAGATTAATATATAATATTCTCAACCCACATTATTTATCCTTAAGTCTTTTGTCTGCTCTGGCCCTCTAAAGGCCAAAACAAATCAGATAATCCCACCAATTACAGATGAGAAATTCAACATCTTCCACTTTGTCGCGTACAGTAAGCATGACCACCTCAAGAACAATAACTGGCCCATTCCGTCTGAAGGCCGCAGCAAGCAGGGTTGGGAAACTTTACCATGTTTTTTTCCCCCAGAGGTCACTAGGAGGATGATTTGTTGTAGCCGAACAGCCCCACGGGGAAGTACTTTACATGAGTGGGCCACTGAGACGCCAGCTGGAAGAACTTCACATCATTCCACTCCATTCCATCTACAGACACTGAAACATGTTCATTTCATGAGTTAAATGGCTTTAGATAGACAGGATCCAAATGGCTGCGACACTAAAAATATAACTTGAACGTGAATTTGGACAAATTTCAAACAAAAGGTGTGGTTATTATGACTATGAAATGTGAAGCAATCTGCATTATTTCTAGGTCACTAGTCAAATAAACAAATGTGTGACATGGCTCATGTGGACAAAACAAATACCAAGACATTCTGAAATTCTTGTTCATTTTTATATTGAACCTCTCAATCAAATAAATACACTGAATATTCAGGTAGGAAAATGGAAACTAAACACTTTGGCAATGGTCTCAGACCTTTCAGGGCCATAAACAACAAAGACTAGTTGTTAGTGGTCATAATCTTTAAGTGGTAGTTCACCCAAAAATGAAAATTCTGTCATGAATTACTCGCTCTCATGTCATTCCAAACCCATAAGACCTTTGTTCATCTTCGGAACACAAATTAAGATATTTTTGATGAAATCCGAGAGCTTTCTGACCCTGCATGGACAGCAATGCAACTGACACTTTCAAGCCCCAGAAAGGTAGTAAGGACATCTTTAAAATAGTCCATGTAACATCAGTGGTTCAACAGTAATGTTATGAAGCTACGATAATACTTTTTGTGTGCAAAGAAAACAAAAATAAATGACTTCATTCAACGTTTTGTTCTCTTCAGTGTCAGTCTCCGTCGCCATTCACGACAGTACCACGGTGCATACGTGTGCATTCCTCTGCTTGTAAACAAGGCGCAGCGCATCCAGGTTCTACATCAGAACACCGGCTCCTGCGTCAGCAGCACCACACACATGCGTGGTACTCTCGTGAACGCGCATTGAAGTCTGACACGGAAGAGAGGAACTGGTGAATAAAGCTGTTATTTTTGTTTCATTTGCGCAAAAAAGTATTCTCGTAGCTTCATAAAGTTATGGTTGAACCACTGATGTTACATGGACCATTCTACCGATGTCCTTACTACCTTTCTGGGCCTTGAACGTGGTAGCTCTGTTACTGTGCATGCAGAGTCAGAAAGCTCTCGGAATTCATCAAAAATATCTTCATTTGTGTTCCGAAGATAAACAAAGGTCTTACAGGTTTGGAACGACATGAGGGTGAGTAATTAACTGACCGAATTTTCAGTTTTCATCGAACTATCCCTTTAACTTTAATCCCTCAAATTTGGAATATTTGGTTGTCATCTTTGGACAAATTCCTTTTCATCAAATCAAACAGAGAAAATCCGTTGATAAGTACCTCTTAGACTGGTTTGTTGATTCTTGGCAGAGCAGATGAGTCTTGTGATGCCTTCAATGACCTGACTCTTTGACTCCGTCTCTCTCTCTTTCGGTTTCTTCCCCAGGAAGATGGTTGGGACTGAAGACAGGCAATGTGAGTAAATATAGTTGGTACATAAATATGGAGAGTAACAACAATAGTAGCACTGCAGTGAGAGCTACCAAAAAAAAAAACTCCGCTTCAGGAAAAAAAAAAAAAAACAGAGCCTATGGCAAGACACGAAATGTCAAATGAAATTACAGGGCTAGAAAACACTGTATGGAGTCAAAAAAACACAAGTAACCTTTGTCCAGTGAGCAAATGGACAAATGTGTAAATCTAGTAGACCATCTCACCTTTCTTGTTCTTCTCCTTGGTCACCACAGTCATGGACATGGTGTTAGAGCCAGTCTGGAGCTCAAAGGAGCCGGGCAGTCGGCTAACCTGCAGGGATCTGAATGCACACTTCAAAGTAATCTTATTGCCTGTGTCTCTCCGCTCGGCATCTTTGCGCTTCTCAGCCCCTGACGACACCCAGTAATCCACCTGCAGCCCAATGGCATCCATACCATGAGACATGCTGGGGCTCCTAGATAACAGAATCAGTTTGACCAGATTTTTTTACCGGGCAAGCATTTTTAAAGAGATAATAGCTGGAAGCTAAAGCAATGTGAGAAACAGCAGAGCGGTGCAGATATTGTACACAAACCCTAGTGCAGCCAGTCCGCTTAGTGATGGTGATGGAGGAGGCGTTGCAGAATCTTTCATCATCCCAATGGGAGATCCATGAGCCGGTGGAGACGTCGATGGAACTGCCAAACTCAAAGGCAAACCCTCTTCACAATCTCCACCTACAATGAGTCAAATAAATATTTGGAAAAAAGCTAAAAGGAAATTTCTCTGCAAAGTGACGAGAATTTCATAAAACAAAGGTGTACATACATTTTTAAGAGTAATTTTCAGTCTTTCAGAGGTGAAATTTTCAGATAATTGTTTAACATACACACACATATATATATAAATACAGTATCTCACAGAAGTGAGTACACCCCTCACATTTTTGTAAATATTTTATTATCTTTTCATGTGACAACACTGAAGAAATTACACTTTGCTACAATGTAAAGTAGTGAGTGTACAGCTTGTATAACAGTGTAAATTTGCTGTCCCCTCAAAATAACTCAACACACAGCCATTAATGTCTACACTGCTGGCCACAAAAGTGAGTACACCCCTAAGTGAAAATGTCCAATATATATGTATATATATATACTATCTATATATTTAGATTACCTAAAAAACACTCAGAATCCATAATTCAGGAATCAGACTACAGTGGTTGCGCTGTATGTTTTTGCACTGGTTCATAAGAGTCACTTGTTCAGAAATCAAACTAAACTGGACCGCTGTCTGGTTCTCTGTTCCCATCCTTAATGGTAATACAATATTACTGGTGAAACAAAACACATGACAAACCTGAAGATCCTGGGCTGGGCTCTACCAATCCCACCTTAACCACCTGTTGCAAGAAAAAAATTTAATATAAATCTATCCATCATTGGAAATTAAGCTGTGATTGTGGAATATGTTGCAATATACATCACAGTATACATTCTGGGGTCATAATTTTTTATTTGCATTAAATTGATCAATAGTAACAGTAAAGTCATTTATAAAGTTACAAAAGATTTCTATTTCAAATAAATGGCTTTGAAAAATCTTACTACAACTACAAACTTTTGAACAGTAGTGTAACAAAATATACTTACACCCACAAATGGAACAAAATTTTGGTAGCAATCATCTTGCCTAGAAGAGTAAAATAAAATAAACAATTATAAAATATAATCAAAAATATATGAAATGATGGGACGGTAGAAATCATCTAACTCACGTCTTGTGTTTGCAGGTCAACATGGCCTCAGCAATGGGAAGTTGATGAGTAACCGTAGATCCGTTGATGTATTGTAGAATTCGCCCGGCCACATCCACAAAGTCAGTAGAAGAAGCTGAAGAGATACAAGCACAAAGCCTATAGACAAATCGCCAATACAATACATCTCAACAGGTAAGAGAAATGCTGCATATCCACATCGAGTTGACACTTGAAATAACTGTAGAAATAACTGAGGGTTAAACAAATGCATTACTTACCAGTCTGAGGAGGCTCTAGGCGGCTGAAAAACTCTCGCCATGAGCTGTCCAGGAAGGAAGAACTGTAGCGATTGTCCAGAGAACCCAGGTGTTTGGCCACAGGGTGAGAGCCTGTGGAGACGCTCACATGATACATCCTGCATTTTTTGACAGTCGCTTTTTTTTGGAAAGCTTTTGTCATTGTTGTGTGCAGAATCATTGTGTTATTTATACGCACCTACAGGCACCACAAGGAACTTTATGTGGCTGAGCCAATCAGACATCTTGTTGGCGAGCTGAGAGACGTAGAATCTCAAGACGGCTCCTAAGTAGCTCTGACCTCCAACCGCCACCACCTTCACCGGTTTGGGCATGATGGAGTTACAGTTGCAGCTGTGAGAATTAAGAAGGAACAATGAAAAGATGAATGCCAATGCAGTGCAGACACAATTTAACATCATGAGATCTGATCATCTGACAGCCAGTCTTGTCATTTCACATGTGTTTATTCTCACTGATTCGACCACAGTTACACTTACAATTTCTGTATGCGTGTCAGCAGGGCGGAAAGGACAGCCTGGATTTCTGATCCAGAGCAGGTGCAGACCACTGGCAGCTTCTGGGCCTGCAGCAGCTCAGCCACATACTGCAGAACACACACAGAGTCATTACTCTACTTCAGAATGGATAAAAACATCAGCATGCGCCAAGATACTGACACAACACAGATGTTCAACGTCAAATTAAAGCAGTTATTAATTGAACACAAGAACGGCTATGTTCAGACAGACAGGCACACAGGAAGTGAAATGGACTGGTATTTACATGTCCTTGCCAGTCACTGCCATTGACCAGGATAAGGCTGTCAGGAAGAGTGCTGTCAGACAGCAAGATCTGGTTGAGCTGGTCGTACACTATCTTCCTAGGCATCTACAGATAAAAAACATGACTGAAAGCATCTTGTTCACCTTCATTTTCTCAGCCTAGCATTTTAAGCATTTAACTTTAAGGTGCAGTGTATAATTTCCGGTGTTAGGAATTTTACCTACCTTCACAGAAGTGTAACAGCAGCTCAGCTGCTTTCAAAATAATGTAGCTTTTTTTAAGAATTTGTGTTTGAACAGTTCATGAATCCAAAATAGTCACTGATTCATTAATTAATTTGGTTCATGCTTGCAAGGCATGTTTTATGTTTTGTTTTTAGAGAAATTAAATTTAATGCTGCAATTTATCATGAGGTGTTTGCCTCAACTATATATATTTTTACTCATTTTATTCAATGCAAATGTATCAAAAGCCTGTTCAAAAGTTTGCTTTAAAAAACGAAAAGTTTTATTCAACAATGGTGCATTAAATTGATCAAAAGTAACACTAAAGACATTCATAATGTTACAAAAGATTTCTTTTTCAAATATATGCTATCATCAGCAAATGAATAAATAAATCTGTATTTCTATTCATCAAAATATACAGAAAAAAGTATCCACAAAAATATTAAGCAGCAGAACTGTTTTCAACACTGATAATATTAAGAAATGTTTCCCAAGCACCAAATCAACATATCAGAACAATCTGAAGGATCATGTTGACACTGAAGACTGGAGTAAATTAGGCTGAAAATTCAGCTTTGCATCACAGCAGTCATTTACATTTTAAAATTAAATATTTAACAGTTTTTATGGAATAATATCTCCGGCAATCAGTGTTGGGGAAAGTTACTTTTAAAAGTAATGCATTACAATATTGCTTTACTCCATAAAAAAGTTACTAATTATGTTACTTACTTACTTTTTATGGAAAGTAATGGCGTTCCGTTACTTTTTGCGTTACTTTTTAAATCTGGACAGGGCCTGCTTGTTTGTTTTTAAAATAAAAAAGTTAAATTTTTGGCAAATATAAAAGCCTTTCACACCAAAAGGAAATGAATAAGCCTCGGGCTGAAGGGAAAGTAAATGTACGTCCGTACAGTAGAATGCAGAAGAAGAAATTTCAACACACTTCAGCAATAAAAAAAGGACACAAATGTTTGTCTAGAGTAGTTTGTGCTTATTAGTACAGTTGAACTGGTTCATTGAAGGTCAGAAGCAAAGACATTGGTTTTAATAGAATGGGATTAAATACATAAAGGATATTTGTGTTGTTTTACATTTAATTATTGCAGGTTTTTGCGTCATATTCTGAGTTGCATTATTTGTATTCGTTTTGAGGAATACTGAATCTGTGTTTTTTTTTTTGTGTGAGTGAGATGAATTAATGCATATTCATATTTATTTTAGAACAGTATTTTACAGTAACATCTTCTGATTTCTCTCATCATGGGGACAGGAGAGCTGTCCATCAATAAATCGAGAAAAAAAAAGCAACTTGTGTTACTTATTTGAAAAAGTAACTCAGATATTTCCTTTTAAGTTAAAAAGTAATGTTTTACTTTACTAGTTACTTGAAAAAGTAATCTGATTACTTAACTCACGTTACTTGTAATACGTTACCCACAACACTGGTTGTGATCAATTTACGTTTTAGTGTATGATTTCCGTAACTTGCGTTACTTTTACTCTATACCCCCACACTGCTTTGCATATTAACTGTTTTATTGTATGATTATTTCACTTGCGTTACTTTAATTATTACCTCCACAACACTGCTGCAATATTACTGTTTTTAGTGTATGATTACGTAACTTGCGTTACTTGTAATATATTACCCCACAACACTGCTTGCAATATTACTGTTTTAGTGTAGATTCTGTAACTTGCGTGACTTGTTAATAATATTACCCCAAACATTGCTTGCAATATTACTGTTTTTAGTGTATTTTGATTAAATAAAGGCTTGGTCGTCAGATTTCCTTCTTTTCAAAAAAATTTTAACTGTAGATTATTCAATTTTAAATGTTGTCACCCTATTGACTAATCATTTCTGCACCACTAGTGGCGGCAACAAATTGCACAAATAATTGTGTCCAAAAAAAAACACTCCCAAAAGCCTGTCTTCTATTATTTTGTCAAAACAGACAGTTCCCCCATTTGTTTTTTTTTTTTTTTTTCATCTAAGTTTGACAGGTTGACCCCACTCTTCAGGATTTTAATTAACGAATAGCATGCTTACAGTCTTCTCTGCACATTAAACTGGGATAAGAGAAAGTACTTTACCAGTGAAAAAATATGCACTTCACCTTTAAGGGCTTTCGAATTCCGGATGACTCAGTAGTGGCTATTTCGGTCTCAGGAACCGAACGGTTTCTCACAAACATGATAATGAGCTGCAGTGATGGTGAGCAACAAATATATGTTTGTGAAATGTATCAGATTTTTAATAAACTGCAGGGAGGATTAAAAACGACACTTCATCACGATGGCCCTTGAGTATGTTTTGACACCTCTGCACAAAAGTGAACCGCCATGAGCCAGGTG
Organism: Sinocyclocheilus anophthalmus; assembly: GCA_018155175.1. Classification (NCBI taxonomy): domain Eukaryota; kingdom Metazoa; phylum Chordata; class Actinopteri; order Cypriniformes; family Cyprinidae; genus Sinocyclocheilus; species Sinocyclocheilus anophthalmus. The sequence continues at coordinate 214,902 of JADLZN010004081.1, forward strand.
TTGAATCATGCCAGACCTAGTACAGAGTTACATAAGGAGAATTATTGCCCACTCTCTCTCTCTCTCCTTCCTCTAGCATCACACCCACTCCTCCCGCTCGCTAATCCTCACGCATGGCCCAAATGAATCACCATATTCTCTGCTTTGCCCTCTCACACGCACACAAACACACAATTTCCTGAGCAAATAGCCCTCGGGGGGTTTATCGATTCTGCTGAGCTTCAGTCAGATCAACTTAAGAAGAGTGAGGCAGCTGTTCTTGGCTAAGTGCTAGCTCGCTCTCTGTGTGTGTGTGTGTGTGTGTGTGTGTGGAGGTTGTTACCTGAGGGGTGAGGCTGAGCTCGGGTGATCTCTCACTGTCCGAGCTGTTTGTGCGTTCACTGAGCGGTTTGGACAGCTGTCTCTCTTTCATAGGGGTCCCTCGCCTCTGTTTGGGGGTATGACTGCCATCCAGTCTGGGGAGAATTGCACAGCTGCTTTTATTTGCTACACACTCCATTTCATCTCAATATGTGCACAAGAGTCTAAAACAAGCAAACAACAATCCTATTTAAGAGTATAATTTCATGAACTGTAGCAAATCTCAGTAAAAGAAAAAGGAACTATGTAGGCCTACATATTTGTGGATAGAATAGATCTGGAGAGGGCGGTTTGACCAAAATATCACGGTACGAATAATTTCATAACATGCCAGAACTGTACATTTTCAGAACTATAAAGTTGCATTGCAACGATTTGTATCGTGAAAAGCGCTATACAAATAAACTTGAATTGTACATAAAAGAATATTTAACATGTTACAATTGAAATATTGAAAATGTCTTGTTCCCTTTCAGTCAGTCACGTTCTATGTTACGTCAGTCGTGACTGACGATTTGGGATCTCGCCAGAGATACCAATCTACTTTGAGTGTAAACTAAACAAGCCAATGACAGTTGGCGTGCGTGTTTCGCCACGCGCACCCCGCCCCGCAGCGCGGGTATAAAAGGAGAGCACGTGCAAACGCACATCAGCTTTTCGCTTCGGAGCCGAGCCTTCTCAGGACGAATCTCCTCGAGTGTTCGGAAGAAACAGCTGGCGTTGGTATTACGGCGCGTCAGCGGGGGTTGCCATTCAGTGCTGCTCATCTTCGGCGTGCTGCAGCTGCCATTCTGCGGTCTCGCCGCAACCTCCCCTGGGTGCTTCAGTGCTCTCTAAAAGAGTGTTTCCTTTTTTTCCTAAAAGAGCAAATATCTAAAAGAGTTCCACGAGTGACGGGCGTCTTTTTAAAGATGGCTTCCCGCTCGTGCGTTTCTGGATGCGGTCAATTCCTGGCTTCATCTGATGGTCATGATCGCTGCCTCTCGTGCCTGGGCTTACAGCACGCAGTTCTCGAGTAGGTCTCCGCGGGCCTCTCATTCCTCAAGCATGGCGCACCACCTGGGGTTTCCGGACGAGTGTGCTGGGTCCTCGGACAGGGCGGGGTCCAGCATCTTGTGTGGGACACAGGCAGAGGACAGGATGTCGATCGCTGCATCGGAGGGCGAGCTAGGCTCTGGAGATGAGGATTCGGCTGCGCTGCCACCGTCAGGTAGAGTGGCGTTGCCCGAGACAGATCCAGAGCTGACCGCTATGCTTCCCCGGGCCGCTGAGAGCGTCGGGCTGCACTGGAGGCCTCCTCCTTCTCCCGAACGCTCGAGGCTGGATGATTGGTTCCTGGGGGCGCAGGCCGGGCGTCGGCAGCCGCCTCCGGTTCCATTCTTCCCGGAAGTGCATGAGGAGGTTACTAAGTCTTGGAAGGCACCTTTTTCTGCCCGAAACAGACTTGGTGCCTCCTCCGTCCTCACCACCCTCGACGGGGGGGCGGCCCAAGGGTATGTGGACATCCCTCCGGTTGAGCGCGCTATTGCCATGCAGCTCTGCCCGCAAAGCGCCGCCGCCTGGAGGGGTAGTCCACGCCTTCCGTCCAGGGCCTGTAAGTTCTCGTCCGCTCTGACGGCTAAGGCTTACAGTGCTGCTGGACAGGCCGCTTCCGCCCTGCACGCCATGGCCCTCCTGCAAGTCCACCAGGCCAAGGCGTTGAAGCAGCTGCACGAGGGTGGTGCTGACCCAGGTGTGCTGCAGGAACTGCGCACGGCGACGGACCTCGCGCTTAGGGCGACGAAAGTCACGGCGCGGGCCCTGGGTCAGACGATGTCCACATTGGTGGTCCAGGAGCGCCACCTATGGCTGACCTTGGCGGATATGAGGGAGGCAGACAAGCATCGGTTCCTGGACTCCCCGATCTCCCAGGCCGGCCTATTCGGCGAAGCGGTGGAGGGCTTTGCCCAACCGTTCTCCGCCGCACAGAAGCAGACGGAGGCGTTTCGACACATCCTGCCCCGGCGGTCTGCTGCTGTCTGCACCCCACCGCCGGCTGCAGCCCCTCTGTCTGCTCGTCGCCGAGGGCGCCCTCCTGCGGCCTCCACCTCCGCTCCGGCGCAGCCACAACAGCAGCCTTCACAACGGCCGCAGCGTGTAGCTGGCCGCAGGAAACCGTCGCAGCCGCCTCCGCCCCAATTGCCAGCCGTGAAACGCCAGAGCATGCGCGTCCCTGAACGGCTACCGCGGAGCTCTTGGTCATGCTCTTCAGGAGATGGTTACTGCACCACTTCCTTCCCCCTGAGTAGGCGTGTGGAGATCTTATTTTCCATTTTGTTTTGTTCCCAAAACTTCAATTAAAGAGCAGTTTCTTTTGCCTCCAGGTCCCAAGAGGGTGAGGATAGTTGTGCACGAGACCCTGTCTCCACATAGCCGTCCCCCTCTCCTTTCACCGATGGGGAGTGGCGAGGGTCTGGTTCTGGAGCCAGGTAAGTGGTGCGCCGCGCACTCAGACCACACCCTTGGACGCACGGCCTCCCGGGTTGGGTCCCTGTGTTCCACCTTGCTGCCCCACTGCAGGTACGTCGGTGGTTTCCCTGGTCCCGCTAGTTTGGTTGCTGGGGGCCTGGTTAGCACTCCCCAGGCCGTCTCATGAGAACCATCAGACTCAGCTACGCGATTCAATTCGCCCGGCGCCCTCCCAAGTTCAGGGGCATTCGGTTCACCTCTGTGCTGGACAGGGATGCTCCTGTCTTGCGTGCAGAGATCGCGGTCCTGCTAGCGAAGGACGCGATACAGCCGGTCCCTCCAGCCGAGATGAGGTCAGGTTTCTACAGCCCGTACTTCATCGTACCCAAGAAAGACGGTGGGTTACGACCGATCCTGGACCTGCGCGTACTGAACCGGGCCCTTCACAAGCTCCCGTTCAGGATGTTGACGCAGAAACACATCTTTCAATGCGTCCGTCCCTCCGATTGGTTCGCAGCGATCAACCTCAAGGACGCGTACTTTCATGTCTCGATTCTCCATCGACACAGACCGTTTCTCCGCTTTGCGTTCGAAGGGCGAGCATATCAGTACAAGGTCCTCCCCTTCGGGCTATCCCTGTCGCCTCGTGTCTTCACCAAGGTCGTGGAGGCAGCCCTCGTTCCATTGAGGGAAGCGGGCATTCGCGTTCTCATCTACCTCGACGACTGGCTCATATTGGCCCAGTCCCGAGCGCAGTTGTGCGAACACAGGGATATGGTGCTCAGTCACCTCAGCCGATTGGGGCTTCGGGTCAACTGGGAAAAGAGCAAACTCTCCCCGGTGCAGAGGATCTCTTTTCTCGGCATGGAGCTGGACTCGGTCAACCTCTCAGCACGTCTCTCAGTAGAGCGTGCGCAGTTGATGCTGAACTGCCTGAGGTCCTTCCAGTGCAAGACGGTGGTTCCACTGAAACAATTTCAGAGGCTCCTGGGGCATATGGCATCCGCAGCCGCTGTCACGCCGCTCGGGTTGCTTCATATGAGACCGCTTCAGCGTTGGCTTCACGACCGGGTCCCGAAATGGGCACGGCACTTACCGGGTTTCTGTCACCCAATTCTGCCATCAGAACTTCAGCCCGTGGACAGATCTTGCCTTTCTTCGGACAGGGGTGTCCCTTGGGCAAGTATCCAGGCATGTTGTTGTGTCAACAGATGCCTCTGCCAGGGGCTGGGGTGCCATGTGCAATGGGAATGCAGCTGCGGGGCTCTGGTCGGGGCCCCGACTGCAGTGGCATATCAACTGCCTCGAGTTGCAAGCAGTATAGCTAGCTCTGCGCCGCTTCAAATCGCTGCTACACAACAAGCATGTACTGGTCCGTACGATACATCAACCACCAAGGCGGTCTACGCTCCCGTCGCATGTCGCAACTCGCCCGCCACCTTCTCCTCTGGAGTCAGAAGCATCTGAGGTCGCTTCGCACCGTTCACATCCCAGGCGGGCTCAATCGTGCAGCCGACGAGCTCTCACGTCAGCCCGCCCTTCCGGGAGAATGGTGACTCCACCCCGAGACAGTCCAGCTGATTTGGAGACGCTGTGGGGACGCTCAGGTAGACCTGTTTTGCCTGACGTTGTGGGGGGGTCCCCGGACCGTCCCATTGCCAGTGTTTACACTCGGCACGGACGCTCGGGCACACAGCTGGCCGCGGGGCCTTTGCAAGTATGCATTTTCCCCAGTGAGCTTTCTGGCACAGTTGCTGTGCAAGGTCAGTGAGGACGAGGAGCAGGTCCTCTTGGTTGCGCCATATTGGCCCAGTCGGACTTGGTTCCCCAAACTGATGCTCCACGCGACAGCCCCTCCTTTCTCAGAGAGGGGGCACCCTCGGGCGCCCGCGTCCAGACTTTTGGAATCTCCACTTGTGGTCCCTGGACGGAACGCGGAGGTTCTAGGTGGGCTACCTCCAGCGGTAGTAAACACTATCACTTCAGCTAGAGCCCCGTCTACAAGACACGCTTACTGGCTGAAGTGGAACCTGTTCGTCGATTGGTGCTCTACCCGCAGGGAAGACCCCCGTAGATGCCCGATCAGAGTCATGCTTTCTTTCCTGCAGGATGGGTTGGAGCGAAGGCTGTCTCCCTCCACCCTTAAAGTGTATGTTGCCGCCATTGCCGCGCATCACGAGGCAGTAGACGGTAAGTCTTTGGGAAGCACGACTTGGTCATCAGGTTTCTCAGAGGGGCAAGGAGGTTAAATCCTCCCCGCCCTCACCTGTTACCCTCTTGGGATCTCCCCTCGGTTTTGGCGGCCTTGAAGGGGGAGCCCTTCGAGCCTCTGCAGTCAGTAGAATTTAAGTTTCTGTCGTTGAAGACAGTGCTCCTCACCGCATTGGCCTCGGTCAAGAGGGTATGGGACCTGCAGGCATTTTCGGTCGACGATTCGTGCCTAGAATTCTGGACGGGTAACTCTCACGTTGTCCTGTGACCCCGGCCCGGATATGTGCCCAAAGTTCCCACCACGCCTTTCAGGGATCAGGTGGTGAACTTGCAAGCGCTGCCCCGGGAGGAGGCAGACCCAGTCGTCGCTCTGCTCTGTCCTGTTCGCGCTTTGCGCGGTTACATGGACCGTACGCAGAGCTTCAGGACCTCAGACCAGCTCTTTGTCTGCTTCGGAGGACAGCAGAAGGGGAAGGCTGTCTCCAAACAAAGACTTGCCCACTTGTTAGTGGAGGCTATAGTCTTAGCTTACCAGGCCCAATGGTTTCCTTGCCCCCTCGGAGTGAGAGCTCACTCTACGAGAGGAGTGGCATCTTCTTGGGCATTGGTGCGGGGCGCCTCGATAGCAGACATCTGTAGAGCTGCCGGCTGGGCGACGCCTAACACGTTTGCGAGATTCTATAATCTCCGTGTAAGCCCGTGTCCTCTCGTGTACTCGCCTCAGGTAGGCAGTAACACCGGACCTGCTCGGTATCGATCACGCTTGCTGCGCCATTCCCCTCTACGGACCGGATACAGTGGGTACGGAAAGTATTCAGACCCCCTTAAATTTTTCACTCTTTGTTATATTGCAGCCATTTGCCTAAAATCCTTTAAGTTATTTTTTTTCCTCATTAATGTACACACAGCCCCCCATATTGCCAGAAAAACACAGAATTGTTGACATTTTTGCAGATTTATTAAAAAAGAAAACTGAAATATCACATGGTCCTAAGTATTCATTTTTGCTCAGTATTTAGTAGAAGCACCTTTTGATCTAATACAGCCATGAGTCTTTTTGGGAAGATGCAACAAGTTTTTCACACCTGGATTTGGGGATCCTCTGCCATTCCTCCTTGCAGATCCTCTCCAGTTCTGTCAGGTTTGATGGTAAACGTTGGTGGACAGACATTTTTAGGTCTCTCCAGAGATGCTTAATTGGGTTTAAGTCAGGGCTCTGGTTGGGTCATTCAAGAACAGTCACAGAGTTGTTGTGAAGCCACTCCTTCGTTATTTTAGCTGTGTGCTTAGGGTCATTGTCTTGTTGGAAGGTAAACCTTCGGCCCAGTCTGAGGTCCTGAGCACTCTGAGAAGGTTTTCCGTCTAGTATCCCTGTACTTGGCCGCATTCATCTTTCCCTCTATTGCAACCAGTCGTCCTGTCCCTGCAGCTTAAAAACACCCCCACAGCATGATGCTGCTACCACCATGCTTCACTGTTGGGACTGTATTTGACAGGTGATGAGCAGTGCCTGTTTTTTTCCACACATACCGCTTAGAATTAAGGCAAAAATGTTCTATCTTGGTCTCATCAGACCAGGAATCTTATTTCTCACCATCTTGGAGTCCTTCAGGTGTTTTTTAGCAAACTCCATGGGGGCTTTCATGTGTCTTGCACTGAGGAGAGTCTTCCGTCGGGCCACTCTGCCATAAAGCCCCGACTGTGGAGGTCTGCAGTGATGTTGACTTTCTACAACTTTCTCCCATCTCCCGACTGCTTCTCTGGAGCTCAGCCACAATGATCTTCGGGGTTCTTCTTTACCTCTCTCACCAAGGCCTTTCTCCCCCGATAGCTCAGTTTGGCCGGACGGCCAGATCTAGGAAGGGTTCTGGTCGTTCCAAATGTCTTCCATTTAAGGATTACGGAGGCCACTGTGCTCTTAGGGACCTTAAGTGCATCCACCACAAAAACCCCCCCCAGCAGAAATTTTTTTGTAACCTTGCCAGATCTGTGCCTTGCCACAATTCTGTCTCTGAGCTCTTCAGGCAGTTCCTTTGACCTCATGATTCTCATTTGCTCTGACATGCATTGTGAGCTGTAAGGTCTTATATAGACGGGTGTGTGTGGCTTTCCTAATCAAGTCCACTCAGTATAATCAAACACAGCTGGACTCAAATGAGGTGTAGAACCATCTCAAGGATGATAAGAAGAAATTGACAGCACCTGAGTTAAATATATGAGAGTCACAGCAAAGGGTCTGAATACTTAGGACCATGTGATATTTATTTCAGTTTTTCTTTTTTAATAATCTGCAAAAATGTCAACAATTCTGTGTTTTTCTGTCAATATGGGGTGCTGTGTGTACATTAATGAGGAAAAAAAATAACTTAAATGATTTTAGCAAATGGCTACAATATAACAAATAGTGAAAAATTTAAGGTGGTCTGAATACTTTCCGTACCCTGTATATGCTTTTTGCTCCTCAGTTCAGTTCCCCATGGCGAACCCTGGTTGAGTTCCTCCCGCACCCTCGGCGGTCAGGCGTGGCGGAGCGCCAGAGACGCCAGGCTCAGCACTCGTGTGCATGCCCAAGTTCAGCCCTTGTGCTGGGCTAGGTGCCCGTGTGTAGTGATTCCCCCTTCGGGTGATCCCACATGTGTATTCTTCCACGGTACGGCTCCCCTCATGGTAAGCCCGTGTCTTTCCCTGGCAGTCGTTCGCTGCCATCTCTGCTGCGTAGTCATCTCACCCCAGGCGGGTTGAGTCTACCGCAGGGACTTCCATATGTAGCACTGCCCTGGGCCAGTCCATATGTGTAATTCCACATGATACCTCCTATGCGCGGGATGTGGCTTCCGTAGCGTTCCCAACTGGGTACGCTTTCCCAGTGTTTTTCCAATGTACCATTGTATGGAACAGCAGTGGCGGACACCTTTGCCTAGCCGCTGTCCTATCTTCCGCCCCAGCTGGTGTGGGGGGACTTGCCGGCTTCCGCAGGGCACTGGAGGGGGTCAGCAATAGTGGCGTTTTCCATACGGATCCCAATTCGTCAGTCACTACTGACGTAACGTAGAACGTGACTGACTGAAAGGGAACGTCTCGGTTACTTGTTACCTCGTTGTCCCTGAAGGCGGGAACGGAGACGTTACGTCCCGTCGCCACAGTTGCTGTACCACCGCTGTACGGCCGGGGCACGTAGTCTCGGCTCCTCAGCGAATAACTGATGTGCGTTTGCATGTGCTCTCCTTTTATACCCACGTTGCGGGGCGGGGTGCGCATGGCTGTCATTGGCTTGTTTAGTTTACACTCGAAGGTGATTGGGCTCTCGGGCGAGATCCCAATTCGTCAGTCACGACTGACGTAACGTCTCCGTTCCCTCCTTCAGGGAACGAGGGTTACACAAGTAACCGAGACGTTTTGTGTTTAGCAGAAGAAAGTCACACAGGTTTGAAAGAACTTGAGGGTGAGTAAATAATGACAAATTTTCATCTTTATATACAGGTTTTATGTGAAACACCAACCTGGGAGATGGCATGTTAGTGCTATTGCTCCTCTGTGGAGTCCGGGGCCTCTCTGCCACTGATAAAGTGATGCTAGGGGTTCCGTCGGCGATCACTTCCACTTCATTGAGTTCCTATAGCATTAACCTCTCAATAAAATCTAGTTCATGAGCTCACAGAGCATTCGGTTTTGCAGGTTTTAATACTGACTGAGAAAGGGGCAGATAAAGACAAGTAACCAGTCTCACCAATGTGTCCATTTCTGAGAAAGCGTCGTCCATGTGTGCACTGGGGGAACGCTGGATTTTACCAGATACAGTCTGCTCGGCCCTCTTCAGAAGAAAGAAAGGATGGGAAAAGATAAGAGAAATTAAAAGAAATGAGACATACAGTGGCCTTTAAAGGGATAGTACACCCAAAAATGAAAACCACCCCATGATTTACTCACCCTCAAGTCATCCTAGGTGTATATGACTTGCTTCTTTCAGACAAGTACAATCTTCCAAGCTTTATAATGGCAGTGAATGGGGGTTGAGATTTTGAAGCCCAAAAAAGTGCATCCATCCATCATTCAAAGTGCTCCACACTGCTTCGGGGGGTTAATAAATGCCTTCTTGAAGTGGAACAGTGCGCTTGTGTAAGAAAGATATCCATATTTAAACCTTTATAAACCGTAACCTCTAGCTTTGACTAGCTATGTTTCCATCCACCTATTTTAATGTGCATTTTGGAAATGCAAAAAAACCCTGCTGGATGGAAATGCCAAGATGTGCATAAATTCTAAAAATGTGCATAAACTTATGCGCACAATTGAGAAGGATAAACTTTTTATCCTATAAGAAAAATGTGCTTAAACTATGATGGAAACATATTTACCAAATAAATTCCACCTTACGCATCAAAAAAGTAATGTGACTTTGCACGATGGGACAGGATAACTTGACTAACCAGAGGACTGATCTCGTTACACAGCATCTGAAATGTTGTTTTGGTTGTTCTGAAATGCCTGAGCAAAGTCTTTAATCAAAGTATTTCTGTATAACTGTCTTACATGACCGTGTTCCCAAACAGCAGAAATCCACCCCCGAAAGCAATGACCACATTTATTGTGTTTCGCCTGCTTGCTCTATGGCGCAAGTAATTCATCATATGAAAAATATCTAGGTCTTCTCCTACTATTATTAGTGATATATAGTGCCAGTTTATCAGGAAGTGACGATTTTGTTCTCTTTGACACGTTGGATGGAAACGGTGCTTAATGCGATATTCCCTTTTTGCGCATAAGTTAAGTTGAGTCTTTGATGTGTAGCGTCTGGACAAAAAAAAAAAAAAAAAAAAAAAAAAAAAAAAACAAAAAAACATCAAAACACAATTTTCATTTGATTTAACAAATAAGTTATTCATTAGATTAACAAGTCGTCACAGACCCCTCACCCAATAAACATGATGCCAAGATGTCTGTGAACGAGGCCCAGGACCCTGGTTTCCATGGCAACCATGACACCTTTGCTAGACAATAGCCATTTACGACCTAATGGAATGTGAGTAGGGAAAATCACTGCCTTTGAATCAGAAAGAGACACAGTGCCCAGTAGAAACTGACTCTTTTCTAATTAATCCATAGGAAAAACTTTCTTTGAATGAACAATGTATCCTTCAGATCATGGTGTATGTTGTCTTAGATATTTTTATACTGTTTTATGCAGGCTAATGATAGAACCACTCATTCATGTAATCTTACCTATATGTAATCCTACCATTTTTAGTATCTATGAATTCGCCTTCTTATGATCTAAACGAGCCGTGTATATTCTATGTTGGGAACAGGCTATTCAGGTGAATTTCCCATTTCAGAATGAAACTGAAGAAAATTGTCCTGCTTGACTGGAGTCTGCAGCTGTCAGAGATGGTACACTACACAGGAAGTACTTTGGTGGCGTTCTCCCAATAATGCACGCACTGCCAGCTCTTTGTTGTGTAATTGCCATTAATAGGCTTAGCGGTGATGTGAAAGGATTTTGTGTGTTCCTCAAATACTTTCCCAAATTGTCTTAAAATCCACAGTGTCACATTCATTAATCCCTAAATTAAAATCTCATATTGAGGCAAATATGAACAGCAATGTCACTGTATGCTATAATACAAAATGTCCTGATGTAACCTCAGATTCACATAAATATGTGCTATAAACACCACCTGAAAACAATTAGCAAGTGTCTGTAAGAATATATAAATATAAATGTGATCAGGGCAAGAAAAGAAAGCTGTAAATAGATGATCAAAGAAAACAAATCACAAAATAAAGCAGCATCTCTGCCTGTGAATGAGAATCTAATGAGTAGAGAATTAAAAACATATGAACATTTGAAATGCAAGAATCAATAGTGTTTACTCAAGATGGATAAAGTATAAACTATTTAGATAACACAAAAGAAACACCCTGATTCTGAATACCATTTGTATTCAGTTTTTTTTGCGTGATCTATTCAAGCTAACCTTTTTAAAAACCTAGCCAAAGGATTGAACTAAAGCAAACAACAACACACAAACCTTTCTCTGTAAGTGACTTTAAAGCTGATTTTCATATGACGGAAATTATTTCTCCTAATATAAAGAGCTGCCAAGTTGGCCTGGGAAAAGTGTGATTGGATTGGTGGAGCCTCTGTGGATCAAGACCAGATGTTCATTAATTGAACAGAGAGATCTGAATGGCGTCTCTACTGTGGCCATCCGACTCACATTCACAGCGAGACAGATTTAAATAACTGAACTGAGACAAAAGAAAATAGGTCACAATCTGTCCCCATCTCAGATTCTTACACTTGCATGTGTGAGGTTTAAGACACATCACACTACTTCAAAGGCTGTAGTGTCCAGTATCATTTGACTGAGTATCATTTGAGATGCAGAGGCACCTTCTAAAAAATGGATTCGAACTCCAGTTTAACAGCCAAGGAAAGAAAAACAAGCCACATTATATAATGTGGGGTCAGCACTGGAATGCTTGAGGGTCCATAGAAAATTTGAGGGGGGAAAAAAACTGTAATTTTAAAGCATTTGATATTATTACTGTTTCATTGCCTTTTATAGACCAGACATCATTAAATGAATCATGATTATTTTATTCTATTGACAATTCTAGATTTTAAAAGCAACAAATAAATCTAAATCTTTACAATTGTATTAAATAAAAAGATTTAGTTTATATATCTAACATTATTTTAACAAAAGGAGCATAATATTTGCAGGTCCTGGGTATGAAATAGTTTAAAGACCCCTTAAAAATCTAAACTGTTGACAAAGTTATAACTAGCGTCCTTAATAACAACACATTCAGTTCAATGGCACAGATATTGGAAGGTAAATCTATTCTCCCCTTGAAGACTGAGGTTTGTAATCTGGGTGCTGTGTGGGTCAAGCAATTGTGTACAAATGTCCTAACTCACAATTTCTTAGTCACATGGTTTCAGTCAAAGGCCAGACTCATATGAAATGTTTGTGGTTGCTCTCACAACCTTCTTCACACCGTCTATTACATCTTCTACTATCTCCAATTGCCTGCTCCTCTAACACCTGGTTTTCAACGGGTAGGTGAATTCTAAATCTTTAGCAGGACTGTAATTGAATCCAGGTATTTCGTCCATAAGATGGAGATAGGATACTTGCTCAGGCATGGACCAACATGGACACACTGGTCTATGAGGGAATTGGGCTTGTTTGCAGGCAGCTTGGAGTGGCTGTCACATATCAAACCCAGTGGAGCAAATCACAGCGTTTCCCCAGAGCGATTGCACAGCCGGCTTGGATAGAAGGGAGAAAGAAAAACAACATGCCGCGATCAGGTTTCTGCTCTTTAGAAGGCTGGCGTGTGGCTGATTGAGGTTGGATAGATGACGGTAGCCTCTCACAAGGAGCTCCAATTTCGAAGGGGGTTGAAAAATGTGAAAGTAGTCACCCAAAGGTCACACAGACTAAGCTATACAACCAACAAATAGCATACAGCTTCAAGTCACCAATTTTAGCTCAGTTTTAAAAGTCACCAATTTTAGCTCAATTTTGTAGCCAACTAAAAAAGGTCAATTGTAAAATAAATCGTCAACAGAATACAGATATATAACACAGAAGTCACTTTCAAACTAAGCAGATTTCTGTTGGTCAGTGTGTTGAATTTGCATGTCCAACTTGACCATGAGCTCAATCTGCATGGGGAACTTTTTTGCCCTCCCATGAAACTCCCAATTCCTATTAGAATGGCATAATGCAGCTTTTGTCGAACAAAAAACATCCAATTTATCTAAACTTGTCTTTGCATCTGAATAGCAAGAAAGAAATAAGAATATATTAATAATTTAAACTCTGTTTTTCATTCAATAGCTCTAAACTACCACAACAGTACGAAGCAATGTGTTAAAACTCCATAAATAAATAAATGTAAAAAAAAATCCAAGTACCAAACAGTTTTTAAAAATTAGTACTTATGAATTTCAAAGTAGCTATGTGATGAATAAATGGAAATTTAAGTCATTACTAATTCTCAAATCAAATACGACATTTGTTCATGAGACACGTGCAATCCAATGATTTCATATTATTGACGTCCAACCTGTGGCACCATCTTTAATTTGAAATCTGCTTCACAAAAACAAAATATCTCAACTACTGATATGCCATTTTTATCTTTTGGATTTTTTCTCAGGCGTTTGATTGACAGGCGATCTGACCAATCATCAAGCTGTGTGACAATCCCTCAAAATTCTCCTTTTGTGTTCCACAGAGAGAGGAACAGGGTTAGCCACAACATGAAGGTGAGAAAATTATTGAAGACTGCTCATTTTTGGGCCTTTGCTTTATTCGAAAATGTGGCACGTTGTTTGTATGATGATATTAAGAATGCAAAACATGATTAAATGCTCATAATGCAATATGCTCCAACATATTTCAATGATGAACGAGCCTCTAATATGAGTATGCACTTGACTGAGCATAATCCAGATTACATAATGAATCATATGAATCATTATGCAAATAAACAGATCAGCTTGATGCTCCACTGTGAAATGACACAGAGATGAATGAATATTGGGAGCAACATTTGCATTTTGAAATTGAAAGAACGAATGTTTGTAGATTATTTTATAAGTCATTATATTATAACTAAAACCTGTGATTTGCTAGACAAAATAATAATACCTACCATCTGTTTGTTTCCATTAAATCAAATCAATTTATAGATCAACTAGTGTTATCCTTTGAGGATGAATTATTAGATTTCTCATAAACGCCCACGTTATGAAGATCCACTGATTTACTCTAGATGTAAACTAGCTTCTTTTGCTCAAAACTTGAAAAAGAATCAAAAGATCTTGAGGACTAAAGAGTGTTTCACGCTCGTACAAAAACGAGGACAAGGTGGAAAAAAAACCTCTTGCAATATGGCACGATAACCTCTGAGGGCCTTTTCCAACATCACCACCTGCTCACACTGTCTGTGCCATGGGCAAGCAGGCCAAGAAGTGAAGAATATATGTGTGTATGTGTGTGTATTCTTTTCTTCAGGTCAGCTACAGTAGGCAGCTACAGTATCTTTTAAATCAGACTCCACATTGACATTCTATGCGGATGGACTATAAAAGAGCTTTTGCTCTCCGGCCATGTTTTGATCACGTCAGACACATCTGCTTGAAAGGTTAAATGCTGTATTTGCCTGCAGAAGATGTGCTTTCCCATGCGTGATTCAGCGAATGTCCTCCTAGACTAACTGTCATCTCCATCTACATGCAGTCTCCCATCTCTCTCTCATTCCCCAAGCCATTAGTCAATCGCTCTGAATCAAGCACAGCTGTCTGACTGCATGCAGGCCATTAGATCGATACTTTACACATGCAAGCAGAAGTGGCATTAACAGCAGAGAGAGGGAGGGACAGCGCTCAGAGCGCACTGGACCGTGAGGCAGCATCACCACAGCCGAAGCTCAGTGCACAACAGGAAATGCTGTGCAGCAATGCAGTATGGGAGGAGTTGCAAGCAGGGGTAATCAATCAGTGTCCCTGCTGCAGGACACTCATGACATGCCCCTCAATACATACAGACAGGACAATTCCAGTTTTTACCCCTGGAATAGGCACTTAAAACTGTAAGCTTTAGGGGCCATTTACAAGGCATGTTGGTGCTGTCTTTTATTGTTTCTATGTAAACATATATTATCTCACTGGTTTTTCAGGAACTCACAGCATGAGCGCTGCATTTTTAAAATGCTGTGTCTATTAAAAGAAGATAAAATTTATTATCACAACATTACAATGTACAGAATGAAAAATATTAGCATTTATAGTGTATATTAGTGTTAGTGTAAATATTAGTGTTTAAAAACATTGAGTGTTAAATGATGGCAAAGCAGTGTTATTTTAGTGTTAGTTATCTATTATTACAGTACTTTTTGGATAAGCTTTTATTGTTAAATTTTCATTTTCATTTTAGTTTCATTTTTAGTAAATTTGCTTTTGTTTTCATTAGTTTCTAAATATTTCTATTCAGCTTTAATCTATTTTTATTTCAGCTTTAGTAATTTTAACACTTCAACATAAGTCAGTTGTAAAGGCAACATTTATATTTTTTCTAAGTTTTTCATCTAATATTTACATTTTAATTTATTTCAGCTTTTGTTTTAAATTCCAATAACCAACACTGCAAGAAAGGCAATCTAAATGCACAGATTGTACAATTAAATATACAAATATCAACCAATACACAGAAAAAAACGAATAATGGCTGATAACGAATAATGGCTGATAACCACTATGGTATCAATATTATACTCCCCTAGTAGGAACGGATTGTGTGTGAACAGCCCATTCACTTACAGTGGGGCAAAAAAGTATTTAGTCAGCCACCAATTGTGCAAGTTCTCCCACTTAAAAAGATGAGAGAGGCCTGTAATTTTCATCATAGGTATACCTCAACTATGAGAGACAAAATGAAAAAAAAAAAATCCAGAAAATCACATTGTAGGATTTTTTAAGAATTAATTGGTAAATTCCTCGGTAAACTAAGTATTTGGTCACCTACAAACAAGATTTCTGGCTCTCACAGACCTGTAACTTCTTCTTTAAGAGGCTCCTTTGTCCTCCACTCGTTACCTGTATTAATGGCATCTGTTTGAACTCGTTATCAGTATAAAAGACACCTGTCCACAACCTCAACAGTCACACTCCAAACTCCACCATGGCCAAGACCAAAGAGCTGTCAAAGGCACCAGAAACAAAATTGTAGACCTGCACCAGGCTGGGAAGACTGAATCTGCTATAGGTAAGCATCTTGGTGTGAAGAAATCAACTGTGGGAGCAATTATTAGAAAATGGAAGACATACATGACCACTGATAATCTCCCTCGATCTGTGGCTCCACGCAAGATCTCACCCCGTGGGGTCAAAAGGATCCCAGAACCTTTGGGGTGGGGGAGCAACACAATCGGCAATGAGGGGGGGGAGGAGGCCAGAACCACCCGGGGGGACCTAGTGAATGACCTGCAAGAGGCTGGGACCAAAGTAACAAAGAGCTACCATCAGTAACACCACTGCGCAAAACGCCAGTCAATACTCAAATCCTCAAATACCACAGAAAAACCAAATTACCCCCATGCTTACGCCATACATAACTCAATCACAACAAAAAAGCCCGTCTGAAATTTCCAAATGCTAGAGAGCATTTGGATGATCCAGAAAGGATTGGGAGAATGTCATATGGTCAAATGAAACCAAAATATAACTTTCTGGTAAAAACTCAACTTGTCGTGTTTAGAGGAGAAAAAATGCTGAGTTGCATCCAAAGAACACCAAAGCACACCATATCTACTGTGAAGCATGGGGGTGGAAACTTCATGCTTTGGGGCTGTTTTTCTGCAAGGGGACCAGGATGACTGATCCGTGTAAATGAAAGAATGTATGGGGCCATGTATCGTGAGATTTTGCGTGAAAACCTCCTTCCATCAGCAAGGGCATTGAAGATGAAACGTGCTTGGGTCTTTCAGCATGACAATGATCCCAAACACACCGCCCGGTCAACGAAGGAGTGGCTTCTTAAGAAGTATTTCAAGGTCCTGGAGTGGCCTAGCATGTCTCCAGATCTCAACCCCATAGAAAATCTTTGGAGGGAGTTGAAAATCCGTGTTGCCCAGCGACAGCCCCAAAACATTACTGCTCTAGAGGAGATCTGCATGGAGGAATGGGCCAAAATACCAGCAACATTGTGTGAAAACCTTGTGAAGACTTACATAAAACGTTTGACCTCTGTCATTGCCATTAAAGGGTATATAACAAAGTATTGAGAAGAAATTTTGTTATTGACCAAATACTTATTTTCCACCATATTTGCAAATAAATTCTTTAAAAATTACAGGCCTCTCTCATCTTTTTAAGTGGGAGAACTTGCACAATTGGTGGCTGACTAAATACTTTTTTTCCCCACTGTAAGTCCATGAGGGGATGAGGAAACTCATTAGTATGCTCATTATAAAATCATTAGTGTGCCACATACTAAGTGGATTTAAACTATAGAGTCACATAACTGTCTTCAATAAGATCAATATGTGCCTTTTTATATTAAGCATTTTTCCACTTACATAGAAAAGAAATGGGGAATGGGATTGGTAAATGTCACAAGCTGGATACAAATTGTTTCGCCTACATGAGCACCATAGGTCACCATATGAAAGCATGTGTGCTAAATGCTTGGTTCCAAAACAGTAACAGTACTCACTGATGATTCAGAGTCATTTGGAAAATTTGAGGAAAAACACGTGTTGTCCATGCTGGGGAAATTGAGATTCTTTTTAAAGCCTGAGTGGTCAACGCTCTCTGTAAACCTGTGATGCCGGTACTTTTTTTTTTTTTTTTTGAGATTCTTAATGCTGCAAGCTGCTCATCAAACCAGAGCATCACAATATCCTGATTTCAAAGAGATCCAGGAAAGGGAGGGTCACAGGAAGCTTTGTAAGAACAGGCAAGCCTCTCCTTTGAGGAAAGTTCCTCTCTTCTCTCAGTCGTGGATATGTTGGCTAATGCCTGGCATTTGAAATGGCAAAGTTCAAACAAAGTTCATAAAACCACAGCAAGCCCAAGGGAAAATCCTTCCCATATTTTTATCTTTTCATTCTCTCACTCTCACGCACACACAGAGTCAATCTGAAATGCATTACCCAGGATCTGGTGGCCAGCTCTGTATGGGGTTGGAATATATTGAATAGTGAAAAACAAAAATTGATAATGGACTCCCAAACCCCTTTATCATCATCAGATGAAATTTATATTTCACTGCAATTGCTGGTCTGGAAAAATATAGATTGATTAAATAAACGGGACTCCTTAGATGCCTCTTGAGGGAGATTTCTGGGTTAAAACTGGTGCGCCGATGGGAAGCGAACCTGTGTGAAACAGAAGCTATTGATGGAAAGGAGGTTATAGAATTGGCCAGTCGCTCCCTTCACTGCAGCGAAAGTAAGAGAACGAGAGAGAGAGTGAATCTCATGTATCCCAAGAGAACTGAAGAAACAGACAGTCTGAAAGAGTGAGACACTTCAGTACCGACAGCCTGTCAAGAGTGAGAGAGGCATCTGTCAGACCTCACACACATACACGGACACACACACACATTCTTGGTCACTTGCTTTCTACCTCTCTTACTCACTCTCACTTTGTTTCTGTCTGTCTCATGTGTTCCCTATTTAGATGACACAAAATGTATGCATACCTGCATACTGCAGCAGTTTAAAAATGCAGCTTTTTGCACTTTCAGTGCCTGCATTTCAGGCCCTGCTACACTGAAATATGCCTGCTGATAATACGATTATAGATACTTATAAAGTGATAATACTTACAATAACATACAAAAAAAAACAGGACTGGCCAACTATACAAGGAGTTTCCTTGCCTGAGGCCCCAGATGCTAGGATAGGCTCCAACATCCGTGTGACATAAAATAAAATAAAATTGTAATTTGGCTCATATCTATAAATAATATTCATTTTGACATCCTCATGGCCTTCAAAAAATAAAATAAAATTCTAATTCATAGCTGTAGAAATTTTTTATTTTAATAAGCAAATAAGCTTTGTTGAGAGCCAATTTTAATTGTACATTCTGGTTTTTGCTTAAAAAATTCCAATAACTCTCTTTATTTCTTGCACTGTTTTTCTTCATCTTTCAGTGCACACACAAACACATATTCACAACCCAACATTCAGAGTGACCAGCGATGCATCTTTGGCCTTCATAGTCTGTTGTATGTATTGTTGTGAGCAGTGAGAGTCATCCATGCTGAGTGGAACCCCATAAAGCCGTCTGTATGAGCGACTCTAAGAAGCTTTCACTCCTGCAGAATCATCACCTTCTTGTGCAAAAGCACAATGATGACGAAGGAAATGTATCAGCAAACTGTCATAGCAGAAATAGTCCACACAAAGCTGCTCAGACTGCAAATCAGTCTGAACTGCTTTAAAATATAGCAGCTCAGCTCCGATCTCCTAGACTGGCCTCAGGAGACTTATGCTGCGTCCAGATAAACCACTCCTCCTCGTCACTCAGAGCTGCAGGGAACACCTAGGTCGAGGAGTCGTCAGGGGTCAGGGTCAAAGGTTAAAAGGGAACGGCCCGAGTTCAGCTAGCGAGCAGGTGCTGAGGTCAGAGAAGTATTGCTGGGCAGATCTTGTAATATTCTGTTGGGTCCTGTGACATTTTACTTTCAGAGTGGTCTTTGATGAATTTCAGTAATCGAAAGCTCTTGGTAAATAAAGAAATCTGTTGCAGATAGCCACATCAATCAATGCATCCTGACCAAAAGATGGTTTGTGGATCAATACTGCTTAACCACGCTAACATTCAAAAGTTGTTTTTTTTTTTGAAAGAAATTATACTTTTATTCAGCAATACGCATTTAAATTGCCTTAAAGTTGACATTAGACGTTTTACATAGTTATATAAAAAATAACTTTTTTTTAGCAAGATCTAACAGTTTTTCACAAAACGATTATCATCACAATTTAAATAATAATAAGTGATGTTTCTTGAGCGCAAAGCAGCATATTAGAATGATTCTGAAGATCATGTGACACTGAAGAAATGATGCTGAAAATTCAGCTTTGCCATCACAGGAATGACATTTTAAAATAATTAAATAGGAAACAGTTATTTTAATTTGTAATACTATTTCGCAATATTACAGTTTTTATAGTATTTTTGATTAAATAAAAGCAGCCTTAGGGAGAATAAGAAATATTTTAACAGTAGTGTATTGTTTTTAACTGAACCCACTCATGTTGAATGACAGTCAAATAACAAATACAGTCATCTGTGCAAGTAAAACAGGACAGCATTTAATAGCCTCGGAGTAAAGCGCCATACGTTTCCCATCTCTGAAATCATATGCTCTCTATAAACTGAAATGAGATCAGCATAAAAACAATATAATGAGAAAGTACATCTGTGGCTTTTGCTCTGCTGTACAGCATGAAGCAGACAGATTGGAGCAGCTCTTATTAAATGTCTTAAAAGGATTTCAAAAAGCTCTAAGTGATTATGTCTGGCAGACCCTCCATCGGAGCGCTGACTTTCACAATAGCAAAGGGTTAAAGCTCTCCTAAAGATTAAACATTCGCCACACTTCCTACTTATAACAAAGAACCCCAGTGGCTTTGAAGAACAAATTGTGCTTGATATATTCAGGAAATATTTCGTTTCAACAGACAAATGGACCACAAGAGTTTGGACTCATAAAGATGGGATAAAATATTATTAATAATATAAAATGAACTATGAAATAGTTCATTAAGCAATTAAAATCATTCATAAGATATGGATTTCTAGACCCATACTTTTTATTGTATTAAAGCCAAATGAGAAAAAAAAAGTAAGACGGGACTTTATATTGTCCACCGGGAATTGATTGGATTGCAATCGTTTCATATGAGTGACAGGTTGCTGGAGGGGAGGGACTGAAACTTGGCTGTCTATTGAACCACTATTGGCCAGTATGGACACTCATCTTGGCTACCGGTTATTGTTTTTAATTGAAGATTACAGGGGAACAAGTTAAAAATTAAAAAAAATCATGATATGCACTGATAAATAATTTACAATAAATGCTGCAAAATTCTATAACTAAAGAATAGTCTGTTTTGCTTTTGTGATGAATTTAAATACTGTGGCTGATCTGATCAGCATGCAGCTACAAATAATCATACATGATTCCTGACCCCTACATTTCCAAGAATGTTTCAGTCATCTGTGACCAGAATTCATTTAGTCTATTTTCCAGATTTTTCCATGGCCTTTTAAGAATTTAGTAATCGCTGTGACTTTTTCAGGCCTAGAAGTCAAACTCACAAACTCCCTGATATTTCCAAGTTTTTCAGTAGTATGGGAACCCTTGTACTTTGAGCCCTAATCACATTTCCCCTTAAAATGGCTACAGAAAATGTGAAAAAGGTTAAAATGATTTAATCTGTCATATAAGTATTTAAATGGCTGATTATATAATTTAAAGGGTTAGTTTACCCAAAAATTTAAATTCTGTCATTAATTCCTCACCTCTCATGTCGTTCCAACCCTGTAAGACCTTCAGTCATCTTCAGAACAGAAAGATATTTTTATGATGACATTTTTTATGACAAGATATTTTTGATGAATCCTGAGAGCTTTCTGATTCTGCATAGACAACAATGCAACTGACATGTTCAAGGCCCAGAAAGGAAGTAAGAACATCATTAAAATAGTCCATGTGACATCAATGGGTTCACCTTAATTTTATGAAGCTATGAGAATAATTTTTGTGTGCAAATAAAACAAAAAGAACAACTTTATTCAAAGATTTCTTCTCTTCTGTGTCAGTCTTCGACACCTGTTCACGACAATACCAGTATGCGTTCTGACGTCGAACCTGGATGCGCTGTGCCTTGTTTACAAGCAGAGGAATGCACATGCATGCATCGTGGTACTCTTGTGAACATGCGTCAAAGACAAGGAAGAGAAATTGTTGAATAAGTCGTTATTTTTGTTTTCTTCGCACAAAAAAAGTATTCTCGTAGCTTCATAACATTACAGTTGAACCCCTGATGTCACATGGACTATTTTAATGATGTCCTTACTACCTTTCTGGGTCTTGAATGTGGTAGTTGTGTTGCTGTCTGTGGAGGGTCAGAAGCTCTCGGATTTCATCAAAAATATCTTCAATTGTGTTCTGAAGATGAACGAAGGTCTTATGGGTTTGGAATGACATGATGGTGAGTAATTGATGACAGAATTTTCAATTTTGGGTCAACTATTCATTTAATTAATTTAACAAAACACTGAAAAAAAAAAAAAAAAAAAGATGAACATTTCGAAATCTGAGGATTAATGTGTTTACATTTTTAGCAATAAATTAATTATAAAATACATTATTTATTTATTTTATTACCAGAGGTACTCATCAGTTTAGGTAAATGGGTCTGAATAATGTCTTGGGAGTCTTTGAGTCAAAACGGTTGAGAACCACTGATCTAGAGCTACTAATGACTAACTTAACTTTTATCAGGAAAGGCACCATCACTCGTAAAAAAAAAAAGGGAATGCTGAAATTTGAGCGTCTACAGTAGAAGGCCACAATTCCTCACATAAAACAGCAAAGAAAGATGCAGTATTTTGTAATGAATGCTTTGTTTGGCCAAAGACAACATCATACTGTACTGAGGAAGTGGCACACTTACCGTTTGTTGTGTCCTTGTCTGTGATGCATTCCCGAATGGAGTCTGTTAGACCAAGACTGGCTGCACTGGGTAAAGGGCCGAGGAGCGCTGTCAGAGGCACATGTGTGGCCTGAGTGGAGAGCGGTACTGTATCCCTACTCCCCTCCTGATCCTCCATTCCTCCCTGGTTTCCCTGTTCAAGCACCTGACTGATGAACTCCTGGTTGAGATGTTGAGCTGCTGCCTCCATTTCCTCATCCTTTGGGTCTTCTTCTCCAGTCATCCCAGAGGCCAAAGACACACAGTCATCATCTGAAAGGGTGTTACAGCATGAATCAAAAACCAATATCTGCACGTGAATCAGCATAAAACCAGACAATAATCTCTATTAAAGGTGCCATAGAATGGAAAACTGTATTTACCTTGGCATAGTTGAATAATAACAGTTCTGTACATGGAAATGACATACCCTAAGCCTCAAACACCATTGTTTCCTCCTTCTTATGTAAATCTCGTGCATGCAAGAGACCACTGAAAAATAGGCGAATCAGAACATAACATCGACTGTGATGTTACAGTCGGGATCACTAATAGTTACGCCCCCAACATTTGCATATACCCGCCCATGTTCTATGCCAGCCGCCAGCCGAACCTGCACAGCCGAACCATCAGAAGTTCTGCAGGNATCACTAATAGTTACGCCCCCAGCATTTGCATATACCCGCCCATGTTCTATTCCAGCCGCCAGCCGAACCTGCACAGCCGAATTATCAGAAGTTCTGCAGGTATTGTGAATAAACAAGCGAGGATAATAGCGAAAATTGCAGATCATGGAAATTAATGTTAGGTTCCAGGCTGTGCAGGGATGGGTTGGTGTCTGTATTCAGAAAGGCACAGAAAACAAATAACACACATTCTAATAAAATAACACGAGCCACTAGGACATGTTAGCTGCTTGCTAGTGGTAGCCTGTTACATTATTGTACATAAGATTTAAATGTGTGGTAAGTACTGCCACTGTAGTTTACACAAAGCACGTGCGATCGCAAATCTTGAAAGTGAAAGTAAAAAGCGATCGTGCATTCAAAGGCAGTTTCGATGCCCCACATATTAATAGTGGCTCCCTACTGCCCTCATTTTATATACAGTATAATTACCCAACGATTTAACTGTGAGAGAAAGTATTGAAATTGTAGCGAATCAGCTCATGTGAAATATGAATAATTAATCATAACTATTTATAATTAATTATAAATATTTAGATCCGCTGTAGATATTTAGCTGACCTCTCAGGGTCAACTGTCTGTCAATTCTAAGAACGTTAATTTCCTGGTTAAGGGAAATAACTTTCTTACTGTGCAATTCTACAAAGAGCTTTTAGCATAAATCTGCATGATTAAGTGACTCCAGTTATGAGCAAACAATGAACAACGTCAAGTGTGATACAAGTAAGACTTTATTAACTACATAAACACTTAAACTGGTCTAACATACACATACACATACACACACATACAGTTTGTATAGGAAATGGTTAAAGCTTAACGCAGTAAAGAGAAGAGAAAATAAGAATATGAAGTTATTGAGCCATTTGCATATTCAGCAGATCTACTTTCTGAAGGAAACATCAGATTCTTAGTTCAAACACACCTTTGTAAAAAGGTGCAAATGATACCTAATGTATCAATTAATAAGACTAAGTTTGAATACTTGCACGTCACGTCTGTCTGAAAGAAACACTTGATGCAGTCTGAAGGTCCCAGTTGATCTTTGCTGAAGTTGGTTGATGAAAAAGAACCAGTTTTGAGTCAGAGAATCTTGGAGAATGGAAAAGACAAGACCGAAGCCTGGCACGAACTTAGCGGGTTGCAGAAGCGTTCTAGCTCATGTCTTCTCAGAATTCAAACAAACCACCGACTCTGGGCGGGTCACATGAAGTGCGGCCTTTAAAGTCTGCAAAGATTCACGCCTCTCAAGATGGGCTTGTCCAATGAGAAAGGCTGAAATCCCAAGCTGGAGTTTGGAAATACTGGGGAGTTTTATGACCCTTTGTGTGAAAGCATGCTAATTTGCATATGAAACTTGGATCAAAATTACTAAAGATTCTTAGAACACTAATATGTTGCGTAGGTGTAAACATACAATATACACTCTCAATTAGATCATCCGAATATGAATTAATAGAGACCAAACACGTTATTTGTAAGGTTACATGAATGAGTGGTTCTATCATAAGCATGCATAAAATAGTCTACAATACAACAGATAATATACAAGACAGCAATAATATACACAATGACCTGAAGGGTATGTGTGTTCAATAAAAGAAAGGTCTTCCTATGAATTAATTAGTAGAAAAGTCAATTTCTACTGTGCATTTGACTCTTGCTATGGTACATGCAGTGATACAGGTGTTCTCAACAATCATTAGGTCGTAATGGATCTGGTCAAGCAGAGGTGTCCGTGGTTGCCATGGGACGCATGGCCTGTTCGTCTTCCTGGGGTGTTAGCATTTCGTGGGGAAGGTCCATAGGTCCTCATAGGCTGGTTAACTGGTGGTTTACAGAGTATTTGTTAAATAAAGCTAACAAAATATATATATTGTGTGTTTGATTGGTCCAGACGCTACAAAATATATATTTTCCCTGTGTTTCCTTCCTGCTGTGTGAGCTACTGAAATGATCCCGCACCTGTGAAACAGCCAACAAGCAGGCTCCCCATTGAGCTGTGCTGTGAAACAGCCAGTCAGAGCAGAGCTCAACATTATTATTTATGACCCTTTCAAATAAGCTAAAAACAGACCATTTTATTATAGGGACAAATCCTAGGGTTGTAAAAGGACATGTAAAACCGTTTCTGGAGATTTTTTTCCCTTACCTAAGCCACATACCTTCTATGTAGATATCAGAGAACAATTTAAAATATTGTATCAATGCATTCTATGGCACCTTTAATTTTACATGGCTTTCTAAACATGCGGCTCTGGCCCTGTCCCAAATGGCACCCTAAACCCTCGCGGTCCTTCCTCTGAGTCTGCATTTTACTTTCGTGATGTAAAGCCGCTTTGACTGTCGGGTAAGGTCTGCTTCGGAGCTCGCACCAGTGTGGGCTTGGCAGAAGTGCGGATCGGAAAAAAAAAAAAAAAAAAAAAAGGGTGCATAGGCCGCAAAGATGAACCCGCGACTCCACCCTTCTGACACTAAACATGATAACATGGGACACCCTACGGTCTCGTTGGACTTAACACACCGCGTACTCGGTGACCTTGTAAGTCCATAATCCGCACGTGCACATGAAATGGTTCCATTGGGACAGGGCTCTTTTGTGCGAGACGCGAGTGCAGCAGTCGTATTTGTCCGTCTAAAAATGCGCTGATTATGTGTTCTGTGTGAATGGTTTGGTTTCAGTTTTGACGTAAACAAGATTTTCTCTGCATTGATGTTCTCTTTTTCCTCAATATTTTTAATGAACAACGTAGCAACGCCGCATCTAGTGGGTTCAGCAAAATCATTATAATGCAACGACACTTACATCGTCATCGCATCTTGTGAGCCACTGATAAGGCTGCCTCCTTAATTCACACCTAAAATTCAAATGCAACGTTTTTTGCATTCGAATGTGGATTTTTATTTAAATTCGACGAATATAAAAAAAAAATTTTTGACACCCCTAGTAAACTATAATAACCCTGCTGTGCATATTTGCTGTATGTCTGTTGTACAAAATATCTTCAACAATTTTATATTTATTAGTTGAGAATATTCTTGCTCAAGAATAAGAGTCTTTTGACTACAGTTGTTTTAATTTTCTTAGTTTTAATATCTAACCAAATGTTCTATTCCTCCACAAGCTCTTTTCTTGCTCAATAATTGATCACTTAGCATGACATGGATGTCATGTACATATTGAAGGCAACCAGCCCATGCTAAATTGTTCAGCTTCTGCTTGCATGTTTTATTTGAAGTAACTTATTGAACTCAACGGTTTACTGTCATCTGATGATTCGTGAGCTGTCAGCTGTTATTGTCTTTGTGTGCCTTGTACGTTTCAGTAAAAGCCAGCTGATTGTATTGTCTGGCACGGAGAATAGACATCAACCCATAATTAAAGATGACATCCATTTTCAGCACCATTTTCACATGCCAGCTGTGGAATTTGTAAATGGTCCCTAAAACCGCAGACGGTTTGTCAATGCTCCCTAGTCTTGGTGAATGATGCCTTTGGATACGTGCGTTGAACTGACTGACCAAAAACTAAAAAAAATTTAGCACGAATTACAAAACATCAATTGCACAAAAAAAGCATTTCATGGCTACTCACCAAATAATAATAATAATAATAATAATACTAATAGTAGTAAAAGTATTAATATAATGCATCAACAACATTATTCTTACTGTCTGTCCACCAAATACATTATTTATATTAATAAATGGACATATAATTTGAGTTGAAATTATTATTTTATTATTATTATTATGATTAATGCCTTGTACAGAATAAATCCAATGATAAATATTACATTCAAAAATAATGCAAAATTATGTAAGAGAAAAAGTTTGCCTTGCACTTTATACAACAATATAACAATATACTTACTATGTTATAAGCTCTAATTGCCTTTTACTTTTACATTTATGTAAAACATTACAGCTTGATGTAATCTTTATAGTGAGAAAATTAGCTTTGGAGTGAAATTATTTCATTTTATGGATGTAAAATGTTCTCATTAATATAAGATATGCTTTATGTTTACCAATTACATGGTCATTGAAGTGTATCATCATGTCAAATCCACAAATTTTAATTTCTTCCCAATTAAATTTTCTGCAGCAATCCAGAATAGTTGTGTATGCAATGGAAAAAATAAATTAAAAATGGTTTCCTGCCAGTTGTGTTTGTGAAATGACCAGCATGACTTTTAAGTCTCAGAACTATAAAGTGTTCGTCCAATCATTGCATTTTGTCCGAAGGCAGTCATATGATATCTTATGCCTGCCTGTCAACCAATGTACCTCCACGCAGCCAATGGCGAGAGTTTGGGTCGTGGCTACTGTAGCAATCTGAGCCAGGTGTTTTGGACAAAGAAATTCAGATTCCATTCCATAAGTGCAAGAACAAATGTATAGACTTGCTAAAATATGCACAGACGGGCAACAGGGTAAAGCTAGGGTAAACACTGGCAGTGGTTTTATAAGATGGAGGAATTTGATGGAATGTTTGAGTTTCAATCAATACGACAAACTTGCAGAGTTTCTTGACAGTTACTTCAAACAGTAAAATTAAAAGTACCTATGTGTTGGCCCATTTATTGAAGGTATGTTGGGTACCGAAACCGGTACCAATATGGGACACAACTCTGGAAATGAGAGCACCGATAACGCGTGAATGCAGTAATTACCTTGCTCTGATGGCAGCAGGTATTCCCCCCCCCCCACCCCTTCCGTTAACTAAGCTAAACCTGCTTAGACTAAAATGCCTAAAGCTAGACTTCCCTTGTATTCACATTTCTAAACCTGTTGTCCAACAAAAGAGAACATTATAACCTTTTACTCCACACACCAGTCAAATGCTTCCTTTTGTGATCTGATGTGGCTTCTTGTCACAGAATGATGCAGAAAATATGTTCCATAGGCTACTTTAAAGGCGACATATCATGAAAATCTGACTTTTCCAGGTTTTAAGTGCTCTAATCAGGTCCCCGGTGCATCTACCAAAACGTGAAAAAGATTAACCCAGTAAATTTGTTTTGGTAAGCCTTTTTCTGCAAGCATCTGAAAAAACGATCGGGCTGATTTGGCTCCCTTGGTGACGTTGCAAAGGGATCTCATTATAATATTACCGCCCCTTAATCTGTAAATTTCCACCCATGGAGCCGCTATTGTGTTTTCGCAAGCGACAACGGTGTACCAGGTCTAATGCCATGGCGAAAGTTTGAGCAAAACATGCTAACTGTTCTGTCTTCGGCTGCACAGACGAGCACAGAACACTATTTACAGTCCCAGTCTCAGAGGAGACAAGAGAGCGGATTTATTGATTTATTTAATGTATATTGTTTTTTTTTTGCTGCTGCCATCACAGTATAAAATAAACATGCGATTTATTTCCCAGCTGTTTACCTTCACTGACATAACCGACTGTTTTTTGTAACTTTTTTGTGTGTTTTTAACGTAAACTTGTGTCTGAATGAGAACTTTTGAGAAGTTTAGTACTCACATGCTGTGACAGCCGCTTTCTGTCCATGTGCTTCGGATGTGTGCTCTCAGAAAACCGTATATAAGAAGTTTAAACTAATATGGTTTAAAACGCATGATTTCAGTGTGATAAACATGTTAATCAGAACCAAAACAGATGTTTCTTAGCAGGTCCGAGCTGTAATGGCACAGCTCTATTCTAGAAAAGGGGGCGGGAAGCAGCAGCTCATTTGCATTTAAAGAGACAGGCCTGAAAAACAGCGTGTTTCTGCTTCCACTCAAAATATTTTCAAAATGATATAATAAATTATCTGTGCATTATTTTGAGCTGAAACTTCACAGACACATTCTGGAGACACCAGAGACTTATATTACATATTGTAAAAAGGGGCATAATATGTCTCCTTTAAAAAGAATACATCGATTAGCAATGGATTATAAATATACTTAATTATGAAAATACCAGAGATGGCTTGAATAACACAGATAAACTATATTGTCGCAGTCGAGTGTTTATTGTCTTTGTTTTATCATTCAAAACGTTTATATGTTCTGTTTACTCAGTTACAGCTATAATAGCATGCCTTTGTCCATATAAGCGATTTCCTGGAAGGTCATTCTCTGACTGGATATGTAGATTTTCTGTGCGAGGGTGCCCTCTGGCGTCCAGTATGAATGAAACAGACGTCATGTGTTTATAGTGCTAATGGCCAATCCATCATTTTTTGGGGAAATTTTTATTTCTTTCTTTCTTTTTTAATAAGTATCGGTTTAGGCACCGGAACCGTTTTAAAAGTATCAATTTGGCACCGGTATAAAAAACCCCAAACGATATCCAACCCTAATTGAAGGTAGCCTACTTGAGACATGCCTTCACTTTTATAGACCTGTGAGAGCTGTGTTTGTGATGTTTGAGTTGATGAAGGTGTGACATACGAAAGGGGCGCTTGCAAAGGTTGTTTGAAAGCTAGCTTTATTTTTGTAGTTCGGCTAGGTGACACTACTAGAGAAACTGCATACTAAAGGTTTAACACGAATGCCAGAGGTGTGAATGTGGTGCTGGTTACCCGGATGCATGTTGCCGTGGGTGACTGTGAAATATCTGTCCGCTGAATGTCAAGAATGACCAGAATAGTGTATTCCAGCGAGCCGTGTAAAAATCACATCCTTTAAAGAAACAGGAGTGAAAATGGCAGGTCCTTGAGGAATCACAAGTGACCTCCGACTCGAATCTGCCGGCTGTCAAGTATCTTTATTCTTTATTTAAGTCTTGAGCAATAGCAGCTTTGAAATGTCAGCCCCACGCAAACTTTCCGTCTGCACGGGGGAACCGGGATGATTGGCAGTTTCTGCGTTGGGAAATGTGTCTTCTCTCATATTTTGAGAAGGATCCCTTAAAATGCAGGGAAAGGACAGGGCTTATCTTCCCCTAACACCTGTGCGTGGCCTACTTTACCATTCAGGGTTGCACACCTAAATATGTGACAATGCTATTTGTTGTGCTCTAAGAGCTTGCAAAAGAGGTCAGATACAAACCACTTTTGACATTGTGTCTGGCTTTTTATTTTTTTTATTTCAATTTGTTTGTAACCATTTTCCTCTCTGGAAAGACGACTCCTTATCTAACCCACTGGCTTTTTACACACATTATGTATCACCTCCTCTTCTGGCATGGCACTTTTTAAATGCTGTGCAGGTTGGGTTGAGGGTCACAGCGCCTGGTGAAATACATCTGAATATGTCCTTAAACTAAGGGCAGCACGTCAAACACAAGGTTTATTTCAAGCTGTCTGGTACATAATTGTTCATGAAAAAAAAACTTCTGAGGAATTTAGCTCTCTGGTACAGAGAACCTTTAGAAACACAAAAATGACCTTTACCTTGTCAGTTGTTAAGATCATATTTCAATTGCTGGGCTTCCCGAAGTTCTTTAGTAGCATGTAAGTTTTAGGCTGATGATACACGGGGCAACTTTTTGAGCAATGTTGCCTGGCAACTTTGGCTAATGTTGCCGTCAGGTGAGACACTGGGCCCACCGCGCGGGGCTCAGGGGAGATAGGGAAAATTACGATGTATCAAAGTATCCATATAGAAATGTGTTACCCATTCTCAGTGGGAAAGTGCCCAAGCAACATTGCTCAAAAAAAGTTGCCCGGCAAAATTGCTCAAAAAGTTGCCCTGTGTATCTTCAGCCTTACTTAATCTCTACAGCATGTTTCCCAAAACAAGCAGACATGTTCACAAGCCTCTGAGGTCCAAGTCCAAGTCAAGTCTCAAGTCTTTGACATTAAGACATTATTCAAGACTGTAAATTGAGATGTGTGTAGTTTTGTTTAATTTTGTGTATCATTTTATTCTGTTTTTCTGCATTCACAGTGGCGCTGCAGGTGCCTCATAATTTGAGAACGTGTGAATCCCAATGTATATACTTATGTTTTATTCGTAAGAGTTATTTCAGCTAGTTATTATAATTAACAGTGTATGAGGCTAAATCAGTTGTGAAATATTAAAACTAATTACTTCTACATAATGTTATTTTCATTTATTCTGTCTAATAAAGCACACAAACTTTTTCTGAAATCATTCATTTAATTTTATACAGAATAAAAAAAACTACATTCAAATTATTACATTTGATCCAAAACATCTCCCTGTAAATAAAAGAAAACATATTTATAGAAAATTCAGGAAATATAAATTACTTTGTTGTCATTTAGTTCCGTCGTCGGTGCATAGACCTAAATTAATAATTTTACACTAAAATTCCTCTTAAATCCTCTTAATTCCTAATTTAAAATGTTTATATAATTGCTATTCAAAAGCTAAACATTGCAGAACATAACAGATCATGATAACATTTACATTACATTTTCAGAGCAATTCAATGAACAAATGTGCATATAATACTAAAATCTGCCCTCCCAAACTCAACAGCAAATTATGCAAGAACGTAAAACTCTTATTTGCCAAGTAGACTATCAGTGTACTTCTTACAAATGTGTGATTTCTTCACTAATATCTAGCTAGAATAATCCACTTGAGACAAAAAGAGGGGATATCTGAAAAAATATGACAATCTGGTCCCGTACAACTGCAAACACAGCACCTCAGCAGAGTCACCGTCTGTGAGGAAGGCTTTGTACTTCTGTATGCTGTTTGAGAGGATATGAGGTGCCGGCGCGATCATTTGGATTTTGTTTTTCCTTATAATACTGGAAACAAAATATACTCCGTCCTTTATGGGCAAACAGTTGAAAGTAATTCAAGACTGTAAAGTGTAAATTGTTTAAGTGAGATATGTGTGTAGTTTTGTTTAATTTGGTGTATACTTTTATTCTGTTTTTCTGTGTTCACAGAGGTTCTGCAGGTGTGTCATAATTTGACAATGTGTGAATCCCCATGTCATATTTATGCTGCTATTTGCGCTGGCAAAACTAAATTCCTAAAACAATTGTGGTAGTTTAGGTCGCAGACAATTATCCATTCTAATTTAATGTAATTCGTTCGTTTGGTTAAGATAATATTTAGGCTACTAATTATGTTTTTTAACATTTCATTTTATTTACCAGTATTTTAAAATCATTTTTGTATGTAGCAATAAAATGTGACTTGTACGTGATCTTATCTGTTTTTTTTTCTCCTTCAAAAACACAATTTTGACTGATATGTGTAGCCTGTTGATGGTATTAATCGGTCAAAATTCTTACTGTTGGTTAACTGGTTATTTATGGTCTTCCATAATTCTGCGTTTTATACAATTTGTTTTTTTTTTATTAGTTTTATAGCATTTATTTTTTGCAAATCTCATTTTTTAATTATTGTTATTTTAAACAGTTTGCCTATATTTACCACTATTGTAATTCATTTTTAAATGCATTTATGTCGCTTCAGAACAGCATTAAACAAATACATAAATTCATATTTTTGCTTCAGATTTGGTGTCTGTGCCACCTTTGGTGTGTAAAGATGCCTATAAGCAAAATGAAGTCATGTAATGTAATGCACAATATGCCCCTCCATGCAGAGGGGAAAATACATAGTCAAAAAGGTCATATGATGCGATTTCAGTTGTTCCTTCCTCTTTGGAGTGTTACAAGCTATGCCGCCCAAATGTTCAAAGAAAGAAGGCCTAACTTTTATTTTCGCTGTAGTATTGTTGTTGCCGCCGCCGCTGCCATATCCTGAAGACGCTGTGTGACTCGGTGTGAAAGCGAAACTACTTTGTTGTTGTTTTGTGTCTTCCAAACAGAGGACGATACCGCTTCGTCATGCTGGAGCTGATCCCAGTGCTGGTCACGAAGGGAATACACACCTTTGGCTGTTGGATCGCCAGATCGCATTTCACGTGTACCACAGCGTAGTCCCGCCGCGTGGTCGTCCCATGTGTTGCCGGAAGCCCGCCCACCGCCCGCCGCTCACCTAGCCCTCTGCCCATCTGCTCACTCTAGGCCCCGGCTCCGCTCACTCTACGGCCGCTGTGGTGATGCTGGGTTTTTCGTTTGTGAAAGCGAAACTACTTTGTTTTTTTCCAAAAGAGGACGCGACTAGAAATCTTTGGTTAAGTTGTATTTACAACACTGTGCCAGAACACTTCAACCCAAATATCCAAATGTGTGCAGCACATTTTATGGAGCACTGTTTACTGATCCTGGTAGAGTAGACTACAATGCCAGCTTTTCTGACTCACAGACTTTAAGTATGTTTTCATATTTAAAGAATTTGCTACTGACTATTCAAATGCGAGTTTTGAGTAGTGTAGAGTAGCGTTTGTAGTTTGTTATTTCTCCGATCACAAAAGCAGACATGGTTTTATGTTTACGTGGCGCGATGCAACGCAACGTGTAAAATGACAGTATATGTCATTATAATTCGTAATTATGTCCCCGCTGAATGCAACAAATGCCTCGTTTATAATGGTTTTAATGTTTTTGTCTCGTCGCTCCGGCCGGGACAAGGCATCACAATATGGCAAGGGGCGTAACTTTCCGTCACACGCTTGAGGAATTCGACCAATCAAAATGCACTGGATAGCTAGCCAATCAGAGCACACCTCACTTTTCAGACCGATTATCTTTGTAAAAATTATGCGTTTCAGAAAGGCGGGGCATATAGGAGAAACAATGTGCAGTATGTGGAAAATGTATTTTTTTTTTAACCTTAAACCGCATAAACACATTTCATTACCACCAAATACACAAAATAATGTTATTATTAGCAACATCATATGACCCCTTTAAAAAAATGATAACCTTATTAAAATGATTATTGCAAAGCCATGTCCTTTAAGAATCTAATAATAAGAATAAAAAAAAATCTTTCAGCAAAAACTGAAAATCCATATTCTGTGAAGCCACAACATGGCTTAAATTCATTTAACTTACAACAATGACAAACCATGGTTAACTGCAAAACTCAGACAGCTGCGTCAGGCCAAAGAAGATGCTCGCAAGAAGGGGGACAAAGTCTTGTATAAACAGGCTAAATACACACTGAAAAGGAGATCAGAGTGGCAAAGAGGAAGTATTCTGAAAAAATAAAGATTAAATTATCTTCCAGTGACTCAGCATCAGTGTGGAAAGATCTGAAAGACATCACCAATTACAAGAAACCATCCCCCAGCACTGTGGAGAATCAACAACTGCAGAACGATCTGATCTAGTTCTACTGCAGGTTTGAAAAAACACCCCACACCTGCCCTGACCACCTCTCCACACAACCATTCACACCTCCTGCAACCCCCCTCTCCCCGACACCTGCACCTCAAATCAGTGAAGACAAGGTGTGTCAGGTCTTCCTGAAGCAGAAAAGGAAAAAAGCACCAGTCCCAGATTGTGTTACACCAGTCTGTCTGAATTCCTGTGCTGACCAGCTGGCCCCCATCTTCACACTGATTTTCAACAGATCACTGGAGCTGTGCGAATTCCCTTCATGCTTCAAACGCTCCACCACCATCCCTGTCCTAAAGAAACCCAAAATTACTGGACTTATTGACTACAGACCTGTGGCTCTAACGTATTTGGTCATGAAGTCTTTTGAAAAACTGCTGCTGGCCCACCTGAAGGACATCACTGACCCTTGCTGGATCCTCTTCAGTTTGCTTACAGAGCAAACAGGTCTGTGGACGATGCAGTTAACATGGGTCTGCATTATGTTCTGCAACATCTAGACAGACCAGGGACTTATGTGAGGATTCTGTTCGTGGACTTCAGCTCGGCCTTAACACCATCATCCCAAACCTCCTCCTGCCTAAACTAACTCAGCTCTCCGTGCCCACCTCCATTCTGTCAGTGGATCAACAGCTTCCTGTCAGACAGGCAGCAGCTAGTGAGGCTGTGAAAATACACATCC
Organism: Sinocyclocheilus anophthalmus; assembly: GCA_018155175.1. Classification (NCBI taxonomy): domain Eukaryota; kingdom Metazoa; phylum Chordata; class Actinopteri; order Cypriniformes; family Cyprinidae; genus Sinocyclocheilus; species Sinocyclocheilus anophthalmus. Next base: position 249,656 of record JADLZN010004081.1, read on the forward strand.
AGCACCCGTACGTTCAGCACTGGAGCTCCTCAGGGTTGTATTCTCTCCCCCACTGCTCTTCTCCCTGTACACCAACGACTGCACCTCTAAGGACCCCTCTGTCAAGCTCCTGAAGTTTGCTGATGACACCACACTTATCGGCCTCATTCAGGGCGGTGACGAGTCTGCTTACAGTCAGGTGGTTAAAGAGCTGGGTGTCTGGTGCAGTCTCAACAACCTGGAGCTCAACACGCTCAAAACTGTGGAGATGACGTGGACTTCAGGAGAAACCCCCCTGCACTCCCCCCCACTCACCATCATGGAAAGCACTGTGGCTGCAGTGGAGTCATTCTGGTTCCTGGGCACCACAATCTCTCAGACCTGAAGTGGGACACTCACATAGACTCCTTTTTAAAAATCCCCGCTGAGGTTGTACTTCCTTCGCAGCGAGGAATTCAACCTGGTCACAGTGCTCTGAAACAGTTCTACTGCCGCCATCGTTGAATCGGTCCTCTGTGCACTTCAATAATTGTCTGGTTTGGTTCAGCTACCAAATCTGACCTCAGACGACTACAGAGGGTAGTCCGGACTGCTGAGTGAATCATTGGTACAACCCTCCCCACTCTCCAAGAACTAAGCTCATCCAGAGTGAGTAAAAGAGCTGCCAAAATCATTCTGGACCCTTCACACCCAGGCCACTTCCTCTTTGAGCTGTTGCCATCTGGTCGATGCTACAGACCTCTGAGCACCAGAACGACCAGACACAAGAACAGTTTCTTCCCTCAGGCAATCCAACTCATGAACACTTGACAATAACTGTGGAACACACATTATTTATCACTCATACACTTTTTTATCTAACACACATACTCAGTCTACATTTAAATTTGCACATAATATACCTGTATAACTGTCTATTGTTATATACCTGTACTTACAATTGTCGATTTGTATATTTTTTATTTCTTATTTTACTTGTTCTATTTTTTATTTATTTTTATTTTTTATTATCTTTGTTTTTTTTGTTCTGCTGTCACTGTCATCTGTTACAACGGTGGAAGCTTCTTCACGAAAACAAATTCCCTCGTATGTTGTAAACATACCTGGCATAAAGCTCATTCTTATTCTGATTCTGATGTCATTTACTGTATTTTGGCCTACTGTAGCTATATTTTCTTATACGCACTATTAATTTCATTAGCAATATGATGCCTTAATTTTTACATCCCCTCATAATACTAACAGATTGGATATACCCCGGTCGGTAAGTATATATAATAGCTATATATAGTATAAAATATATAGGTGTACGTACATGTATTCGTATGAACCATTCGGTACCATGCTTTTTGGTTCGTCGCTTACAAACCGAACAATGTTGGACTAATCGATTCCCCATTACATTTGAAAATAAAAGAGCTTAAAGTTTGAATACATGTTTCTCAAGTGCCACTGCACAGATCAACAATACGCCCAAACTGCGTAACATGCAACGTGCTGTCTGCCGCAGTGGTTTAGTGGTCGGCCCCATGATAACCTCCCCTTGGCTGTGGTGTTCGAAAGATAACATCTTGTAGCACTAGCCAAGATATTGTAAAAACATAAATTATTGGCCAATTATTAGGATTTGGCATTTCCCAATTAGTGTGGCCTGTTACTTCATTATTTTTTAAATTAGACCCCTATATTATTATGAAGTTACTTTTATTATTAAATTAATTACAATTAATTTGCCGCGCAATGATTACCGCATAACTGACATATAAGGATATTTAGCCTACTCCTCAATTAAAATTATTTTAAAAACAATCTTTTAAGGTCTACAATTAATTATGTGCCTATAATTAAAATATTAACACTGCAGTCATCGATAAAAATCAATGAAATAAAACGCTTTTATTCCAAGCACGACTTTAAAAAACAACCTGTTTAACACGAAATGCGCTTCTTCTCATTTTTTTTTACTATGTATGGGCACAAGAGAAATATTAAGGGAATAAATGAAAACAGTTAGCTGTTTCCTCTCTTAGGGAGAATGCGGCGTCAGTTGCCGAAAGCTACACAAGCACACATTGTATCTGTGTGTGTGTATGGGCCTTGCAGCTCATGTAACTGTGCATTTAAGTTCTACATTATAACAAGCAATCAGCATGCCACTTTTGTAACATGGTCCTGTGATGTAAAATAATGTGCAATGTAATTAAGCTGTTATTTTAAAGAGTGATCTGAAACATCAGGAAGCCCAGCCTAAGGCAATATCTGGTTTGATGAGTTATTTGTGCGGTAATCAACACCATTATTAAAGTTTAACATGTAGTTCAGTGGCCCAATGAATTCTTAATATGTCAGCTGGAATATCAGAAATAACTTTATTGCCAAGTATGTTTACACCCACAAGGAATTCGTCTTGGTGTCAGGAGCTTCCAGTACAGAAAGTAAAGACATAGTGCAGACATACTGTACATACAATTTAAGGTAATTAAGTGAAATAAAGCCAGCTGTTCAACCTCTTGTCTGTAAGCAGACTCGTCATCGTCCTGGATGAGGCCAATGATTGTAGTGTCGTCCACAAACTTCAGGAGCTTGACAGAGGGGTCTTTCGAGGCGCAGTCATTTGTATCACATGATTACTGAGAGAAGAAAAAGAAAGACCCAGTTGGTGATACACAGTTTATGCACACAAAACTGACTGAATTTGTTCTGTAAGGCCTTAGCATCTTGGCCACGATCACAGTGTGTGTCTTACATCCTGGCTTGATGCAAAGCCCTGGCAGGAGGTCCGTTTCTGGGGTGATTGTGTTGGGTGAAGACTCTTTTTCAAAGCCCTTTTCTTTCTCAGCTTCCACATCAGCTCTCTCACTCTCTCCATCTCTCTCTCCCTTATTGGGTCACCACAATCTCTCTTTATGGCTTGAAAGTGACTAGGTCAAGCATGAGGTCTAATCTAAATTTAATTAACTCCATCACAGTTGGAGATTATCGTATGGGAGGAGGGGGGCTGAATACAGGCCTCTCATCCTTGGCTGCTCTCTCACTCAGCTTTTCTTTCAGTCATTGCTCTTGTAGACCTCGCATCAAACCCTAACTGCCAAAAATGGCATGTTCAGTCACGTGTGCTGCGTTTGCACTAACCGTTTGTCACTGTTCTGCGATCTCTTGCTCTTTCTGGTGTGTTGCTCTTTGGCAAATGAAAGGGGTTAAAGCTCTCCGCTCAGGCTTGGCAGCTCCTTGTGGAAAGCTGTTACATGGGCCTTTAACTTTTAAAACATGTCATGTTAGAACATGGTTTTATGAGTTTGACTTGGATATCTGACATTAAATGCTGTCTGGGGATAATTCAAGCGTTGGTGTGAACAAAATGACAGTAAAAAGTAATATGTTTTTCTCCTTTTAATGGCCACTGGCAGGACATTCTTACACTTACCTGATATTTCACTCCAGGATAGAGAGAAAGGGCAGCTGTTGTGGCATTTTAAATCGTGAGGATAATAAATAAGGTAAAACAAAGACAAACCAAGTGGCATTTATTTTAAATGATAAAACATCACAGGAGATACATTGTTTAAAATTAAGACAAAAGTTAAGTCAAAAGTAGTTTATTGTTAAGTCAAAAGTAGTTTATTAATTTTACATTTATGTCTACTAAACGGAATAAGAAAAGTAAAGTTAGTTCGGAGAAAAAGTCTAGCATTTGTTATTTTGTTGCGTAATGCAATGAAATGTCCGTATATGTTAGTGTAAGTGTGTCTTAAGTGTTAAAATGCTTCTGGCCGTTTGGGGTTGGTAAGATTTTTAAATGTTTTTAAAAGAAGTATGTTTTGCTCACCAATTATGCATTTATTTGATTAAAATACAGTCATATTGAGAAATATATTTGCAATTCAAATAGCTGTTTTGTGTTTTAATATATAGTAAAATGTAATTTATTTCTGTGATGGAAAAGCTAAATTTGTTTAGCATCATTACTCCAGTCTTCAGTGTCACATGGTCTTTCAGAAATCATTGTATTATGCTGATTTGGTGCTCATGAAACATTTATCAATATAAGAAATATATACTGTATATATCATATTATATATATATATATATATTACTAGCATGTTGAAAACAGTTGTGCTGCTTAATTATTTTGTGGACAGCAGTGTCCCCAACTTCTTAGAGACAAATATGTATTTATGTCAGACACTCTCACGACATAGTTTGTTTGTACTGTCTGGATTAAAAGACAGTTAAACTGTTTTTAACCATAAGAAATGTTACAGTACTTGAGCACCAACTCAGCATATTAAAATGATTTCTGAAGGACCATGTGACACTGAAGACTGGAGAAATGGCTTCTGAAAATTCAGCTGTGACATCACAGGAATAAATTACATTTTGCAGTATATTAAAATAAAAAACAGTTATTTTCAAATCGTAATAATTTGTCACAATATTACTGTTTTTACTGTATTTTTGATCAAATAAATGCAGCTTTGATGAGCATCAGATACTTTCAAAAACATATAAAAATCTCATAGACCCCAAACTTTTGAACAGTATATATAATTGCATTTATTCACTTTTTGTATCTAAACACAATGGTGAATGAGATTTCCTAGCTTTGGCAGAGGACAGTCTAAACCATCAACACTATAAACAGTCATTGTGTGAAAAAGAGCAGTATAAATATTCTCCTTTTTCTCCTTTTGTTTTTGGAGTAACATGAGGATGAATAAATAATGACACGCACTTTTTATTTCTGGTTTGTCTTGGTTAATCAAAACAAGATTTTAAATTTATATGACAAAAGTAATGACAACAAGGCCTTGGACCTAAATGGCTAATCGAAATAAATGGCTAATGTGCTGTGTAAGAGCCAAAATTGTTAGATGTATGTCTCAGAACTTCTTAAGAGAAAAATAAATCACAATAAAGGTCATTTACATTTGTAACCCTTTTGGTCATTCTTTGCTTTGTCTGAACGGAGAACAAAACTTTATCATGGAGTAATTGTATACTCTTCCAATGCTAGCCTAATATCTCTAAGTCTAATATCACCTATAGCTGGTAATTAGACACGGTATTGACCCTTGCTCAAAGGTTAGCACCTACTGGCTTCCCATAGCACTCAGCCATGTAATTGGTTTATAACTCCTGCGCAGGTGCAAATTAGCAGCAGTAACCTTAAACAAGGGCAGGGGGAGGAACGCAGGCAGAGAAGCACTCAGGAAATAATTATGCCCTATTTTACTTGCTTCTCAATGTTATCCAGCCTGTGTGCATCATCTGGAAAATGATTCCTTCCTAAAAATAAACTACTACTGTTATCATTGTTATCAGGGTCAATGATGTATACGAATTTTCGACAGGCCAAGTTTAAAATCCAAAAAAGATATATAATATCTATTGTAATTGTTCAAACATTAAGAATGTTTTGTACGCATACATTCATATTACAATTTTAAATTAAGTGAATTTATTGTTTTTTCATCTAAATGAATTGGCTGTAGCCTTAAAAAAATTTCATGTGGTGTGACCATGGTTTATTTGAAAATTAATTCATTTTCTTAACATGTTTAACTTTTTTTTTTACAAATTCTCATTAATTAAAGTGTTTAGAAACAAAGTATTTGCATTTCTTTGGAGTTTTTGTAAATAATGATCTCATATTTTTGTTCTATAATTTCAGTTGCCTTCTTAAATGTAGTTAATGCATATTTATTTTTCCTGTAAAACGCATAAAACCAACACAAATGTTTTAAAAATACCATTCACTTAAGCATACTGTACCAGTGATTCACATTTCAGCCACAGGAATTAGATATTTTATTTTTAATTTAATACAGTTATTGCTATTATTGGTAGCACCACATTTAACTCGACGTGATATGCAAAATCTGTAAATTTTTTCAACATTGTGTGACTTTGGTGATGATTCAATACTTACTCCTCTTCGTCCCTAGTGGGACATAACATATAAGGCATCAATGATTTGTTTCCACTTGGCTCGATCATTTGCAGTGTACTGTGCCTCACCTCATATCAGACTCATCTCCTTTAGTTCTGCCATCATTATATGTCTCCATGCTGATTTTGAACAACCTCATCAGCATTTTTGGTGGAACTCCATAGTGTTCCACTCGATGCATTGTTCGATGATGTTTCTCAGAGTAAAAATCTGGTCTGTGCACACTCTTCCACTTCTGAATCCTGCTTGTCCTTTTCTGAGTTTAAAGTCAATCGTTTGGTCAATTCTGTAGATTCATCAAATACTTTTTTCAGCATTATTAGCAATATAATAAGTAATAGTAATATATAAGTCACAGCACTCAAGAATCAGTGTTAAGTCTTTCATTTGGTACCCGTAAATTATTATAATTTCTATGTAAATTAAGTAAAAAAAAGCTAAATAGATATTAGCTTTATAAACAAAGAATAAAGAGTGTAATTACTTAATTACTAGGAAGAGGATCTAAAGTACATGTGTCTGAAAACCTCCACGGTTTCATCACTCGCATAATTTCGGGCATTATGTACATGTCGCACTACTTCAATTACAGAGGAGCGATTCACAATGAGGTGGAGCAATATAACTTCTCTTCCTATCTGCTTTCATCCTTCTTTCGTCAGACTCTTGAACATTAATGCACCGAGCTGTGCTGCTAAGTGCCCTGAGGGGAGCGGTGCAAATATGACATTGGTGGCAGTCGTGTTGGTAAGCAGCTCCGCACACCCTCTGCCTCAACAATAAGCTGTTGATAGTCATTAGGCTAGCTGGCGCCGGGCTGTAATATGCCCTGGGAAAGCATTAATTTTGTGGGTTCCTGCCCTTTCCCTAAAGAGCTCTGATCAAAGCATGACGCCGGGGCTCAAGGGCAGTGGAGGACTTTGAGGTAGGGTGGGGACAGCAGGCAGGTAGCACCAGATGGAAAGTTCAGACCCTTCTTGTTTCACCGAAATGTCAGAACTGTAAAAAAGGTTTTATAAACATCAATCATGCGTGGCCGCCACTCCAGAAATAGTCAAGAGGCAACAGATATTAGACCCCTGTGGTGAACTGTGGAGGTAATTACTGATGCTTGGCTTAGGTGACTTCCTGTTTTGGGTGTTGAGTTGTGCCAGATGATTGGGAAAGTCGCACTTTGGCTGAGCTACTTTGAATTGTTACTTGTCAAGCTGCAGGCTAATCATAATTTGAAGTTAAATGTTTGGTGGGAACTGGGAAGATTTGACACGATAAACATTTTCATGTGAATTAACAGCAGTTAATGCATCGATTCAAACTCACACAAACATTTGTGTGCGTCGATGCGACAGATTTTTTTCTTTTTCATTGCACTGTAAGGAAAGCTGGCCAACTGATAAGATTCGCACATTTGGTCACATGCCCAGATCCACTGATGTGACGTAAAACCATGACTTGGTGTTGAGTATTTTGCTAAGCCAGAGTGAATAGCAGAAGAGAAATTCAGGACCGGCTCTGTGCTCTCGTATTTAACGTTATTTCATAAACACCATTGTGAATGTGAAATTCTGAATGGCAGTATGAAAACATGTTCATACAATTAAGAGGACATGTTTTTTTATAAATATCAACTATAAGAATATATAGGCTAATTCATATTCAAATTAATGAACAGTTGCAGTTTGATGTATCAAAATTGTACAGGTGAATTTATACTAAATACAACAAAACACCATGATTTCCATCATAATTTGCATACATAGCATAATCCAAAAAACAGTACATAATACAAGGACTCAAACTGGTGAATCTGTTAATTTATGTTAATTTACAATTGTTTCCCTAGAATACATTCATTTAAGATAAAAAGGTTTATTAGAAAGATTCAAACTTCAACACTTTCATGTCGGAAGTGGCATACTCTCTGAGTAGGTTCTTCTTTTGGCCCTCTCTGAAATGCCATCCTAAACCCTTGTGGCCTTAACGGACACGCCCACGGGTCGACCATTGTAAGTCCGCAAGACCGCGAGTGCACATAAAGTGTCAGAGTTCTGTAAATGTGCGGTGCAAGAAATCACAGGATAAATTTTGATTTCATTAGTGTTGCCAGATCTCAATAGAAGAAAAAAGAACAAGCCCATAATAAACTGAAATCCAAATGCGTTATATTGGATATAAGCAACACGCCAAATAGTGACCTACCACCCAGTGTTGCCAAGTCTGAGGAATTGGGCTACTTTAACACAGTTGCTTCGGGTTGTTTTTCATGTCCGCCAGTTGAAGCGACCTCAATAACGTGATATTTAGCCCTTGGAATGCAAATTTTACTAGAGGAACCCTGCTTTTAATAAGTGGTCATGGCAACCCTTCAACCTGTCAAACATAAACAAAACATGATGGCACTGTTGATGGTGGTTAGTTAAAATCGCCATACAAGGATTTGGACAGTGCTATACTGTATATAAGAGACCGGACCAGACAGTGATGTAGTGTTTGGTCAGTGCCACTTGCTGGATAAAGTAGCTTGTTCCTTTAAAAAGCTATAGCCCACTGTTTTCAAAGTAGCTGAACTCTTGTCATGCTGCTGAAAAATGTGGGTTAGTTAGTTGCTTTGCTAGTTAGCTTCTCCTTAACACTGCTTAAAGGAACAGAAGATTAGGAAAGAGAGGGAGCATTCAGATTTACCTTAAAATGACTTGTGTGTGTCCGCCGTAACTTTGTGCACAATGTCAGTATTTTTCTTTTATGATCCTTATCTTGCAGGTGATGCTCATTTGCACATATGCCAAGCAGGGAAATTAGCTCTTTTCCTGTAGTCGCAGTATGTTCCAATCTTTTCTGCTGCTTTTTCTACCATATATACTGCATCAGAGCAATTTACTTTGCATCGGTGAAGGAAATGATAGAGAACACCATCTTCCTCTGTGACTGAGTGAATGGCTTTATTGTTTGTGCAGTATTTATTTCACCACGGTACACATTTTTATATGACATGCAAAGTGTCCTGCCCACTTCCTTCAGAGGCTAAATATTTTACCTTGACTTTGCAAAACTGTGGCTCTGTCATTTTTTTATTGGAAGCTTGTGCTTAGGTTGATTAAGAAGGAGATCATAGTGTGCAATTTATGATTCTGAATTAGACGCCGAGGTTGTGGGTATGATTTAACATTCAGAGGAGGTGGTGGTTGCTTGTAAAAGATAAAATATTCTCACTCTCCTCAGCTGTTTATGGGGATGGTCCACGGTTTATTGAAATTGTGGAACTCACATTTGTACACCCTTCGTCCCTTTTATTTCTCCAGTGTATCAGTCTGGTAACAGCATCCTATTGGTCGCCCAATCTTGAGTAAGCAAAGTACTGTATACATGCTAATAGTGGTCCCAAAAAGTATCTGGGTGCACATAAAAATGAATATCTGCATTATATAACAAACTATCAAAACGAAGAGCCATTAAAAAAGAACATTCAAAAATGGGTATGTTTTGTGCAATTGTTTTGATAGAGGGAAAATGATACGTGTCTAGTTTTGACATTAGTTGTTCTTTAGACATTCCACTTAAAAAAGTATCAGCTGTATGCATACAACGTGACACACATTTGGATATTGACCATTGAAAAAATGTGTACAGTTTAACAATTTACTTATGGAACCACATTGAGATCCCCCTATCTTTGGAACTCAATCATATAGGGCCTTGAAAATGAAGATAAAAAAGAAAGTTTTGTTAAGAACCAGAATCTAAAAGTATATTTAGATATCTTTAATACTTTTTGAATTACAGACATGCAAACGTTGGAAAAAATATGCAAAGTGTTTTTCCCCAGTTTTGAACTGTCACATTAGTATACATTGAAACAAGGATTGCTGAGGTCAGCTGATTTTACTAATAGATCAACCAATCAAAATGTAAAAAAAAAAATGTGCGCAAAAATACTTAATGATACTGCCATCATTCTAAAGAATGTAATTTGGCTCCAAATCTCAGCTGAAAATTGTCAATTTGACCCCGCTCTACAAAATAGTGTTCTAAAAAAAATACATCCATGGCATTTACTAATTTGGCTTTTTTCATTTATATATTTATATATATTTCTCACACCTGTTATTTATTTTTTTTGCTATAATAATATCATAATATTTATTTTTTATTTTTTTCCAATCATGAAATAGGTTTAAAAAAAGGGGGGATAAGAAATCTAAGCCAAAGTTCTGTTTAAAATTAATTCATACATTTTTATGTGTAATTTAAAGAATTGTCCAAGAAGTCTTGCTTTTTGTGGCCTTTGTATGTGCAGACTGATAAGCGCACCATGTTAGGTATTCACATGTAGCTCACTCATAGCATTTGCATATTAAGTTTAGTCAAGCTCATTAATTACTTTCAGTGACTTTGGTTCTGCCACAAGCATGTTTCATGCACAGCAGGTACACTGCCCTTGTGTGCGTTAGAGGAAGTCAACCCGCATAATGACCTTCATGAATCAGACAGAGGTGGCATCGTTAAAACTGCAGGCACATGGCTGCAAGAATCACCAGGCAACTCTCTTCGAGACTTGACGATGCGATTCAAGGGGACCAAATGCTAGGTAACACTTGAAAACTGTTGCTATGTTTCTTACAACGCAGCTACAGGGAAATGTTACTGCACCTCCACATTATTTCTTTAATAATGAGTCACTTCCTGACCAGTCGAGCCATGATCTGACCAGAGCTGCCATATCGGTGTATCATATCAAACTACATAATAATCATTATAATAATAAATGACATGACACAATAACCTGCAACTTATTCATTCCTTTAATTTCAAATGTGCAGTCCTGGGAATTTGATGTACAGCTTGGCAGATGGTTGACTTAAGGAAATCGTGTGATGCCGATATTCTGTCTTTTCAAAAGAAAACTTGCATATTGTTGTTGATGTCTGTGGAAAAAGTATGAGTTCACACTGCCCACTTGTTGACTAAAATCTTAAAGATTTTTTTTAATGACAGTGTCATAAAGTACATAAATTGCCTCCGGATTTATGTCAGAAAACATCTCAGAAATGAGTTGTTTGTAATGTCTGTATTAAAAGACAGTAATTTACTCTAGTTTGGGAAACCCTGGTGTAATGTAATGTTTAATGCATATATATATATATATAAGGAATATATATACGAAATTAATACTTTTATTTGCAAATCAAATTAGGACGACTAAATGATCAAAAGTGACAGTAAAGACTTCTATTTATTTTGAACCTTTTTTTAATGAAAAAATAAACATTTTAAGCAGCACAACTGTTTTTAACGATAAGAAATGTTTACAGTACTTGAGCAGACAAAGCAGCATATTTAAAATGATTTATGATAAGAACATGTGACATGAGATGGAGAAATGGCTTCTGAAAATTCAGCTGTGACATCACAGGAATAAATTACATTAAAAATATACTAAAATAGAAAACAATTATTTAAAATTGTAATAATTTTTCACAATGTTACTGTTTTTACTGTATTTTTGATCAAATAAATGCAGCTTTGATGAGCATCAGAGACTTTCAAAAACATTTAAAAATCTTATAGACCCCAAACTTTTGAACAGCAGAGTATGTTCATTTATCACTTTTATATCTGAACACAATGGTGAATGCGATTTCCTAGCTTTGGCAGAGGACAGTCTAAACCGTCAACACTATAAACAGTCATTGTGTGAAAAAGAGCAATATAAATATTCTCCTTTTTCTCCTTTTGTTTTTGGAGTAACATGAGGATGAATCAATAATGACACACAATTTTTATTTCTGGTTTGTTTTGGTTAATCAAAACAAGATTTTTTATTTTTATGACAAAAGTAATGACAACAAGGCTGTGGACCTACTTTGGAGACCTTGTGGAAATTGTACTGAGACCTCCATAAATGTGCTGTAATGATTATCAGAGCAGACTTCCGTATATAATGATCTTCCAATTTCAAAGATCATTTGTCACCATTGCAAAGATAACTACTTTATTTTTAGGTGCATGTACCTCTTGTTCTCTTTCTCTCTCACCTCTCAAGAGTAGAAACTGTACCATCTTGTGAGAAATAAGTGGTTGGAGAGGGGGCATACCCAGCGCTAGAGACAGCCTCACAACGTTCTTTATCAAAATTTAATAGCTCTTCGTTTTGTGTCTCAGACGTATAGACACACTCCTGGATAGATATGTGATGAAAGTGGCTGTGAGTGTGTGAAAGAGAGCATTAGATAAGAAACAAAGGAAAACAGAGAGCAAGAATTATGTTGTCTGTGGTTTAGCAGATACATGACCTTCTTGCTTTCAAAAGAAGGATTAGGGTTTGCTTTCAAACAAACCCTTACCTGATGAACCTTCAAAACTTGACCTTTCAGGAGCTTCACAGTACAGACGGCACAAACTGAAGAATGGCTCCAGTCATCATTCCATGTAAACTGCCTACTTCACCCTTGTTTGTCTTAATGTGTATGTTCTCATCTGACCTTTATATCTCTGAAGGGACAGTTTGCTTGTTTATAGTCATGTCTTTTAAGTCTATTCTAACTCTTTGACATATATATGTATATATATATCACAGAAGTGAATACACCCCTCACATCTTTGTAAATATTTTATTATATATTTTCATGTGACAACACTGAAGAAATGACTTTTCACTACAATGTAAAGTAGTGAGTGTACAGCTTGTATAACAGTGTAAATTTGCTGTCCCCTCAAAATAACGCAACACACAACCATTCATGTCTAAACCGCTGACCACAAAAGTGAGTACACCCCAAACTGGGCCCAATTAGCCATTTTCTCTCCCCGGTGTCATGTGACTCATTAGGGTTACAAGGTCTCAGGTGTGAATGGGGAGCAGGTGTTTTAAATTTGGTGTTATCGCTCTCACTTTCTCATACTTGTCACTGGAAGTTCAACATGGCACCTCATGGCAAAGAACTATCTGAGGATCTGAAAAAAAGAATTGTTGCTCTACATAAAGATGGCATAGGCTATAAGAAGATGCCAAGACCCTGAAACTGAGCTGCAGCATAGTGGCCAAGACCATAAAGCGGTTTAACAGTACAGTTTCCACTCAGAACAGGCCTCGCCATGGTATGTGCGTGGTGGTGGGAGTGTCATGGTCTGGGGCTGCATGAGTGCTGCCGGCACTGGGGAGCTACAGTTCATTGAGGGAACCATGAATGCCAACAGTACTGTGACATACTGATGCAGAGCATGATCCCCTCCCTTCAGAGACGGGGCCGCAGGGCAGTATTCCAACATGATAACGACCCCCAAACACACCTCCAAGACGACCACTGCCTTGCTAACGAAGCTGACGGTAAAGGTGATGGATTGGCCAAGCAGGGATCTCAAATGGAGGTGCGAGGAGGCAAGGTCTATAACATCCACCCGCTCTGTGATGTGTCATGGAGGAGTGGAAGAGGACTCCAGTGCAACCTGTGAAGCTCTGATTAACTCCCTGCCCAAGAGGTGTTTAAAGCAGTGCGGAAATAATGGAGTGGGGGGCACAAAAATGAACTTTGGGCCAATTTTGAAATTTTCACTTAGGGGGTACTCCCTTTTGTGGCCAGCGGTTTTAGACATTAATGCTGTGTGTGGTTATTTGATGGGGACAGCCAAATTACACTGTTTATGAAAGCTGTTACCCACGATTTTTATTGTAGCAAAGTTATTTCTTCAGGTTGTCACATGAAAGATATACAAAATATTTACAAAAGTGAGGGGGTGTACTCAGTTCTGGAGATATCGTATATATATATAAATAATATAATTTTTTTATTTATGAGTGATGATACTTGTCAATATCTTGACAAATGAGTTCTTAAAAAAAAAAGGTGCTCAAATAAGTAAGTATGATGAAACTAAAAAAAACGGGTTTACGTTGAGCTACTAAAATTACTACAGGTACTTCTAAAAGTGAAATAAAATAAATAAAAATGAATCAAAGCTTTATATATATATATATATATGTTGTGTGTGTGTGTATACAGATTAGTTGACGAGTTGATTTGCTTTAAAAAAATGCTCGACTGTGACGCTTTAAGCTTGACGTCGACTACAACACAACAGAACAAGATCAATTATATATACTGTTTATGAAACAAAACAAATGATAATTTCATTCATTATAAACAATAAAATATATGCAAATCCAAAATTAATTAATTTAAAGCAAAAGTGGAACTGAAACGTGGGCTACATCTCTCATTCGGCACAAATACAAATGTTCATATTTGCACTGTAACATTTGGTGGCTAAACTAGGCCTAGTAAACAAGGCTTTGTAATTTACATCAGTAATTTCAGTATGCACATCAAACATCCTTCACATCCACAAAAATGTGTTTAGCAGTACGGTGGTCACGCTTACCAGCACAGATTGAACAACTGACCATTTAAAATTAGCAAAGTAACTTTTTCGATGTAGGCTATACTTGTTTATTTAACTGCTTTTTACACTGATGAGTCTTTTTACACTGAGCAGGCTGCAGGCTGCTTTTACACTAAACAGGCTGCAACGTGTAGTTAGAAATGCTGTAAATGATATTGTGTGTGTGTATGAGGCTCCGGCACAATCACAGATTTGTCCTTATAACAGTCAGTGCATCTTAAATTACTCATTATAAGTATTAAATAAGTCATTTTTGGTCGTGCTGATAAGAATAAGTCATCATTCGAAATGGTAAAGGGTTTATTTTTATTTGTGTCCACTCACAGCAGCAACAAAACACTGTGCAATTGTAAAATAAAGAAAAGAAGCAGAATGCGCTTCCTGCTGCCTTAATTATTTTTGAACATGTGGCGCAGTTTTTTGAATAGAAAACCAAAATACTTGGTCCCACTTTATATTAAGTGGCCTTAACCACTATGAACTTATACTTAAATTAATAATTTGGTGCAGTGCACTTATTGTGTACATACATGTTTTTACATTGTACTTATATATTAAAAATACCTGCATGTAATAACATCTGTAATTCATTTCTGTAATTACATTTATAATTTACACTGTTGACCCATCCTTACACCTTAACCCACCCTTAAACCTACCCATACCACCAAACCTGTCCCTAACCTTACCCGTATCCCACCTCAATAGCAGCAAAAGTGTTTTTTGCAATACAATATGAACACAATAAGTACATTGTACTTACATCAAATAAGTACAAAGTAGTTAAGGCCACTTAATATAAAGTATATATCGCTTTATAAGTTGATTTTGACATGATTTTTGGTGTGGTGGCCCACCATGGCAGAATTAATGGAGTAGAAACACTGTGTTTTGTCTTTTAGACTCTGGAAAATGGATTTGTGTAAGAAAAATCTCATTCATACTAGTGCAAAAATTAAATCCTGTCTATTCTCCTGCCCTAAATGATCTGTCCTGCTTGTCTGTAAGCGAGTGTGTGTGTGTGTGTGTTTACACAGTAAACATGCAGGCCTGCACTCTGTGACATTCTTAAAAATATTTAAGCATCTTTTTACAAATACTAAATTTTTCTCCTACTTGTCCAAATGCTACTTTCAAACATTTTTAGACCAATACATTTATTCTGTGAATTTTCACCTCAGCGTTTCAGAGTTGTTTGGGCGCTGCAGGGCTCAGTGAGTCAGGCATTAGGACGGTGGATACTTTAGAACAAATAACAACATAGCAAACACATCCTGCAGCAGTGGAATTTAGCCGCAGAGTTATTATCAGTAATGGCAAGACCATGGTTAAGACTTCTGAGACATTCCCCGGGGATCTAGTGTGAGAACAGTCAGCTTGACTTTCTGCTTTCAACTTGATTGTACGTGATGCAATTAGCTTGATCGTTTTAGTAAATCACTCTCTTCTAATAAACTGTAACATATATCATATTTGGCTTGTCATATTATTAGTCTCAGACTCAGACGGCACATCCACGGACCACCCACAGTCTGTTCTAGCACACAAGTGTTTTCGTTAATGCATCTCTTTCTGACAGAGACAGATCTAGATTCAGTGGTAGCAGAGATCAATATATCAAAGAAAATACAGAAGTGATCAGATAGTGCTATGTCCTTAATATCAATGGATTAAATGTTTAGACCTCTACTGATGATTCAATCTAGAGTATGTCCACGATTGTGAGTGGGTCCATGCACATGCTGAATCAGGTCAAAAGTGTTTAAAACAGTTATAATTTATTTTGTAGTTTTGTTTTCTGCATTATCTATGTGAATATTAAAATCCCCTGCAATAGCAAAACAGTCAAACTCTGAGGAAATCAATGATAGCAGTTCTATGAACTCTTCAACAAAGGCTGGAGAGTATTTTGGAGGCCTGTAAATAATGATAAACAGAATGTGTGGAGCACCTTTCAACACAATCCCTAGATATTCAAAAGACAAGTACTGACCAAATGACACTTGCTTGCATTGATAGACCTCTTTAAATAGAGCAGCTACACCTCCACCGCTCCTAACAGTCCTGCAGACACTCATGAAAGTAAAATTAGGAGGGGTTGTTTCATTGAAGACCGTTGCACTGCAGCTGTCTTCTAGCCATGTTTAAATTCATGTTTAAAAATGCTAACTTGATGGCATTGCATTTTGTCTCAACAGCAATATTAGTTTGATGCATAACAGGCCGCAGATTAGATGAGTCAGCCGTACGGCTTGAGAAGGCCTTAGACTTTATATCACGTGATAAAACAGAAATAGAGAAAACTACAGGCACACAGGGTTCCCGCTTGTTCTGTAAACATTAGTGAATGTTGCTGCTATTATAGCGGGGACCGACACATATCACTGAGAGCTGTTATCAGTTGTTTTTGGTTCACTTAGAGCACATGGAGGAGGGTTTGGGCCCTGGCGTTGTGGCAGCGGCCGGAGAGCTGTCACAGGTTATGTTTCGGCTTGTTCCTCTACACTTGGTATAAACTGTTGAGATTCACTAGATTCATGGAACTCACCGGCTGTATGCTGAGGGGGTCCGTGACGACGGTCTGCTGAGTGTTCTGCCTGTTTTGGAAGTCCAGCAAGTAACTTTGTTTCAAGAATCGCAATCCTTTGTAGAAGTTTGCAGCAGTAGATTCAACAGGAGGCATTCTCTTTCTCTTCTGTTTGAACGTGGGCAGCTGTGTTTTCCCATCTCCGGAATGTAAGCTGCTGGCAGTCAGAGGCAAAGTCTTCTTTTTCGTGGTATCATTCCAGTCCCAAAGAATTTTTAGTTTTAGTGTTTGTGCCAAAAATGTGTTGCTTGAGCACTGTGCTGATCTGCTGAAGTAAAAAACTTAGAAAAATCAGAGAAAAGTACAGAAATAGGGAGCAAAGCGCAGAGCAGTAAGCAAGAACGTCCGAACGGTAGCGAAGCCACTTTGCTTTAGTAGGAGGAGAGGAAATACTAGAGAGACGCAAACGTCTCGGTTACGTATGGTAACCCTCGTTCCCTGAAGGAGGGAACGGAGACTTCACGTCGGATGACCGACAAAATTGGGATCTCGCTTAGAGAGACCAAACCACTTAGAGTGTAAACTAAATGAGCCAATACACATTGGCATGCAATTATTGCATCCAGCTGCCGCTGATTACAGGGTGAGTATAAGTAGGCAGCAGATGCAGTGCATATTCAGGTTTTTCGCTGAGGAGCCGAGCCGGTGACTCGGCCGCTCAGCGTTGATACAGGAGCTGTGGCGACGGGACGTGACGTCTCCGTACCCTCCTTCAGGAAACGAGGGTTACCATATGTAACCGAGGGACGGTCTTTTCAGTCAGTCACTTCTTGACGTCACGACGGAGGACCGACGAATTGAGATCCTACCAAAAGGCCACAGCTACCACCCCTTCCAGTGTCCTGTGGAAGCCACCTGCGCCCCTACTTTTTGGCATAGGCCAGGGCTTGCACAAGAGGACCAGTTACTGCTGCTATGGCACTACCCAATGAATAAGAGGACGACACACACACAACATGGGCAACGTGTTACGGCGCTCCAACCTTCCCGAGAGGTTTCGGACGCAAAACCAATACACATATGAACATTCCTTAGGTGTATATGGAAGATTGGAGGTGATTGTAACACTCTTGGAAAGGCAGAAGTCTGCCGGGGGAAACACGGGCTCTGAGGCTATACCGTGTACTTTACACATATGAGATCCACTTAGTTCTTATGGAACCCAGCCTTCTAACGGTTCTCGAGGATTCAGCTAGTGAAGGCCTGGCGCCGGACACTCCGCCACATCTGGCTGCCGAGGGGACAGAGGAACTCAACAGGGTCTACTATATGGCCTCTCTGGAGTGGTTTTTTGTTAAAGCGACCGAAGCCGGGGCCTCTCAGTGCTTCTGAGAATACAGGAGGATACCGGCTCCACACAAAGGTTATAGAATCTAGCGAATGTGTTAGGGATCGCCCAGCCCACAGCCCTACAGATATCAGCGCCCAGGAGGCGCCAAGCCAGTGCCCAGGAGCGAGGCAAAAACACTTCTAGTTGAGTGAGTCGCAACCGAACGGGTAGGGCACACCCTGTGATGATAAGCAGGGTGCGATGGCATCCATATCCAGGGGGCCATCATTGCTTAGAGATGGCATTCCCCTTGTGCCGGCCTCCGTGACAGACAAAGAGGTGGTCTGAGGTCCTGAAGTTTTGCGTCCGGTCTACGTAGCACCTTTAGGCTCGGACGGGACAGAGCAAAGCTGGGGCTGGGTCTGCCTCCTCCGAGGGCTGCGCTTGGAGGTTCACCACCTGATCCTGAAGGGAGTAGCGGGAACCTTGGGCACATAGCTGGGCCAGGGCCTCAGGATTACCTGGGAGTCAGCCAGCCCAAACTCAAGGCACGAATCGTTGACCGAAAATGCGTAGGTCCCCTACCCTCTTGATGGAGGCAAATGCAAGCAGGAGCAGAATTTTCATTGAAAGAAACTTTAGCTCAACCGCCTGCAAAGGCTCAAATGGGCCCTGCTGTAGTGCTGTGAGCACTAGAGTCAGGTCTCAAGAGGTATAGAGGGGGGCCGTTGAGGATTTAGCCTTCTGGCCCCCTTAAGGAACCTGACGACCAGATCATGCTTCCCAGCGACCTCCCTTCTACGGGGTCATGGTTAGCAGTGATGCAGCGACATAAACTTTGAGGTTGGAGGGAGACAGCCTTCGCTCCAACTGTTGCTGTAAAAAGGACCGCACGACTCTGATCGGGCATATTCGGGGGTTTCCGGCGAGAAGAACACCACTCAACGAACAGGTTCCAATTCAAAGCGTAGGCGTGTCTCGTAGACGGTGCTCTCGCTGAAGTGATGGTGTCAACTACCTCTTGAGGTAGGTCACTTAGAACCTCCGCGTCCCGTCCAGGAACCAGACATGAAGTTTCCAGAGGTCTGGACGTGGGTGCCCCATCTCTGAGTCAGTAGATCCTTCCTCAGAGGCATCGGCCAAGGAGGGGCTGTCGCGAGGAGCATTAGTTCCGGGAACCAGGTCCGGGTAGGCCAATAGGGTGCCACCTGCCTGACCTTGCACAGCAACTGGGCAAAGAAGGCTCACTGGGGGAAAAACGCATAGTTGCGTAGGCCCCGAGGCCAGCTGCACACCAGTGCGTCCGTGCTGAGTGTTC
This sequence comes from Sinocyclocheilus anophthalmus, assembly GCA_018155175.1. Classification (NCBI taxonomy): domain Eukaryota; kingdom Metazoa; phylum Chordata; class Actinopteri; order Cypriniformes; family Cyprinidae; genus Sinocyclocheilus; species Sinocyclocheilus anophthalmus. The sequence continues at coordinate 269,157 of JADLZN010004081.1, forward strand.
CCTCGGCCAGGGAGAAGAACAACTGGCAGTGAGAGGTTTCTGGAGAGGCAAACAGGTCTACCTGAGCGGCTCCGAAACGTCTCCAAACCAGCTGGACCGTCTGGGGATGGAGTCGCCATTCTCCCGGGGAGCGCAGCTCGAGATAGCTCGTTGGCTGCCCAGTTGAGCAGCCCAGGAATATGAACAGCACAAAGCGACCTCAGATGCTTATGACTCCAGAGGAGGAGATGGCGGGCAAGTTGCGACATGCGACGGGAGCGCAGACCACCTTGTCGGTTGATGTACGCAACGGTCGCAGTATTGTCCGTGCGGACTAGTACATGCTTGCCTCATAAGCGCCCTTTGAGACGGCTCAAGGCAAGGTGCACTGCCAGTAACTCTGAGGCAGTTGACGTGCCAGTGTTGTTTGGGGCCCCGTCCAAACCCCTGACACTGCAAGCCCGTTGACGTGGCCCCACAGCCGGTGGTTGAGGCATCCGTGCAAACCACAGAATGCCTGGAGACCTGCTCTAGGGGCACTCCTGCCCGGAGGAACGTACGGTCTGACCACGGGGTGAAGTTTGGTGGCAGGCCGGTGTAACTTGGACCCAGAAAATGCCGCGTTGCCACGCCCACCTCGGGAATCGGCCATGGAGCCAGTGCTGCAGCGGCCTCATATGGAGCAACCCTGGGTGTTTACTTTCCCTTCCTTCCACACTGCATCATGCTGGCGTGACTGCCGCTGAGTCGCCATATGCCCCAGGAGCCTCTGAAACTGTTTCAGTGGGACCCGCCGGCCTGCTCTTGAACATATTAAAGCAGTTCAACACCGACTGAGCACTTTCCTGCGTGAGGCGTGCTGTCTGTTAGACCGAGTCCAACTCCATACCGAGAAAAGAGAGCCTCTGCGTCGGGGAGAGTTTGCTCTTTTCCAAGTTGACCCGAAGGCCCAACAGGCTGAGGGGTGAGAGCACCAAATCCCTGTGTTCGAACAACTGATCCTGAGACTGCTTCGTCAAGATAGTTGAGAATGCGAATACTCTGTTCTCTCAAGGAAACAAGGGGTACCTCCACAACTTACGTGAAGACACGGGAAAACAAGGACAGCCCGGAGGGCAGGACCTCGTACTGATATACTCGTCCTTCGAACGCGAACCACAGCAATGGTCTGTGGTGCGGACGGGTCGACACATGAAGTACCCGCTGCCGTTCCCTCACGTCTCTCTTATCCGCCCTCAGGCGACCGCTCTGCAAACAATTCGGGGACGGAGGGCACCCGAAGATGCATTCCGCATAAATCTTGACCGGTAACCGGTAGGGCCCGGGCAAAGGACAACGCAAGTCAAGATGGTCGTAAACCACAGCCCTTCTGGGTACAATGAAGCTAGGAGCCTGTTAACCCAACAGTATCATATCGGCTGGAGGGACCGCTCCTGAATCCTTCGCCGTGAGGACTGCGACCCTAAGGCCTGCAAGACAGGAGCATCGGCCTCCTTCACTGTTGTGAAGCGGATGCCAATGAACTTGGGGGCGGGACGCCGGGCGACTGAATCGCGTAGCCGAGCCTGACGGTTCAACGGAGCCATCGAGACGGGCTGGGTAACTCAAGCCAGGCTCCCAGACACCGCGCAAATGGCATCAACGGAACTACAGGCGGGGGGGCGTTACCCGCAGTGGGAGCCAAGCGCGGAAGAACGCAGGGACCGGCCGTCCGTGGAGTATACATAGCCGTCCGGAGGAGTGGTTGGGTGTGTGTAACACTGACTGAGTATCGAACAGCACGGGTGCGGTGTGCGGGTAGTCAGTTGGATTCGTCGCCCTTCTCAGTCCCGATCCTGCATCACTCAATGCTGCTCTCATACTTTGAGCTGGAGATGTGTGGATTGCGTGAGTTGCTGATATGCAATGATCGTCCACAAACCCCCCGTCCCCTCTGGCGGACAGAAATAGAGGAATTGCTCAACACTTTGGTAGAGTATCTTGGGTACCATTACGATACCGACGGGAGGTCAGTGCGGAAAAAGGAGGAAAAATCTCGGGGTCGTGAAACCACCATCGTGAAAGCAACTCAGTCGGTCAGAAGGTTATTCGGGCCTGTGGCACTGGATCACGCCGTAGGCAATGTAGCGGCGGAGGCAAGCTTCTCACAGCGGGGATAACTCAATCGCCTTGGCAACAAGTCGAGGAATACAACGATACCGTGATTTGTGACGATGAGGGGAGGCACGGTTTAACTGCCCTGGTTGAGGGTGGACGCGTGGTATTAGGACACAACTGCATCGACAACAGACCGCGTCCACGGCGGGGCAGGAAACTCCTAGCTGCCACACCCGCGAGGGTGGGCTGCAGGGAGGGAGGAACCAGAGATCGGTTTTGCCAGTAAAAAAGGTTTCAGTCCACGACTGTTTGATCGCCTCATGCACATCGGGAAGAAAGGTCCGAGGCGGGGCGCTGAGAACCAGCCGCGGCCACCCCTGAGACAACGTGCAACATGAGGTCGTGGAAGTCTCAACTCGAGCCCTACCCCTACGGCCGCCCGGGAAAGCATAGCCATTATTTCCAGATCCGATTCAGGAATTGCTACAGTCCCGGAGGACAGCAGCACAGCCAAATCTTCCTCTCCAGAAAGCTCCAGCTCACCCTCCGATGCAGCAATCGACATCTGGTCGTTGGGAGGACCGCCAAAGGATACGGCTGGTACGCTCCTTGTAGAGGGCCCAGCACGTTCCATTGGCAGCTCAACTGGCTGCGGAGTGCCCCAGACCGCCCACGCTACTGCCTGAAGTAGCCCCCGCCTGACTGCATGAGGAGAACTAGATCAAGGCAGAGGCAACGGAACTCCGCCCCTTGAGGAAACGGAGCTTGGCCCGCGACTCCGAGATGATCATTTTCCCGCAATGAGAAGATGACTCATCCACAAACGCCACCTCAGCGTGCTACATGCCCAGGCACGTGAGGCAGCGATCGTGACCATCACCCAGCGCCAGGTAACGACCCCATCCAGAAACGCCCAGGTGATACGTTGTCTATAGCAAGACCCACATCATCTTTACAAAGACGTAACGTCAAGTTTGCCACGCAACGTCGTCTTTAGAAAGACGCACCCGAAAATGTTTTTTTAGGGGAAAAAGCTCTTTTAGCATGCTGAGGTGCACAGGGGAGATGATCATCTGCAACACAAACAGGGGGTAGTGCAGCCTGATGTGTGCAACCCACTCGACACGGGAAACCACCACCGCTGAAGCGCCGTACCGCCAACACGAAGAGCTCTCCAAGAGCGCGCTGAACTCGTTCAGTCTTCTTCTCTCAGTAGAGTAGTCAGGAGCAGAACGATGTGATCGCTCGGCTCCGAAGCGAAAACCTGAATATGCACTGCATCTGCTGCCTACTTATAGTCACGCTGTAATCAGCGGCAGCTGGATGAAATAATCGCATGCCAATGTGCATTGGCTCGTTTTGTTTACACTCAAAGTAGATTGGTCTCTCTAAGCGAGATCCCAATTTCGTCGGTCATCCGGCGTGACGTCGAGGGTGACCGACTGAAAGGGAACCCAGGATTACTCTATCAACGGAACCATACAGATGACATTACAAGCTTACAAGACACTGTGTAGTGTAAGTTGTGAAAAATAGTCTTTGAATTGCCTTCCTTATGATCCTAACATATCTACATCAGATGCGAGCGATGTTGCGTCATGTTGCGAATAAATTTGTCTTTCAGATCAGAAGCAGTGTGAATGCTTGTACAGTATGCCAGAAATAAAGTGGGATATCACTTTACTGTCGGGGATTTGTTGCGTCAATCCATGCTGCATCCAGTGTAGATAAAATCGCTGATTATAATGGGTCCTGTTGTCTATAGTCGCTTAGCGCCGCTCGCGTCCGGTGGAAACACAGGGGACAATTAGGAAAGAGCTCCAGATCGCGCCACTGAAACACTGTTTGTTTGTTTGCTTTAATTTGCTACGAATTCATTTTAAAACAAGACAGTGTGATGCAGGCCTTTCAGAGAGACTGAAGGATGCAGCGCTGAGTCTGACTAGAGTGGATCCAACAGTAATGTCGCAACACTGAAGTGTGAGTAAACGTGCTTTTACCACTACTGCATTGCCTGTTCCAGACCGTTTGATATATACTGAGTATTTATCTGTTTTTAAACCAAGACCCATATTGTTTTCAGAGTACATCACAGCAGCATCCATCTGTTATTTTAATAACTGCGAGTCTTGAATGCGCCGAGCCTATAAAAACAGACCATTCTGCAGAGAAGCTCAAAAACAGGATAGAAATGTTTTTTGAATTTGAATGTGGTAAAAACATTTGGTGTAAAATCCATTAACATCATAAGTGAACCCTATCCGAGAACATTATAAATAATAATTAAAAACATGCCCAATGCATGACGATTAAATATTATAAAATCTAATGTAAAATCTATTTCAGACATTCGGAACATCCTATTTCTGTCTATACATGGATGGTTCATTGCCCATAACCAGCTGCTTTGTGGACCAGGCTTTTGGCGATTTGTCAGGAGTCACCAGGAGACAATATCCTATTTCACTCTTGACTCATTCAAGTTTTACTGCATGTTTAGTTTTGACCATTCAAATCTCGTAAACAAAACGAAGATGCCTGAGATGTTTGGAAGTTACTAGGTCTGCTAGGAGACTCACGAAGATGGGCATTTTGACATAATTTTTTAGTGAATTTGTCTATTCAAGCACAATACTCAAAGGATGAGCTTAATATTTGCGTGCGTTTGAGACAACGTGTGCTGTTCAGGTTTCACCTGCGCTATCAACATGTGATGACGGCATAAATTACAGTTATTCCAACATACAGCACTCGCATTGAACAAAGAGTGACTGGTTTGTCCACGTATTGTTTTTTTTCTCTCTCATCGCTCTTGTTGTAATGTATTGGGAAGCCAGAATTTGTATCCATCAACAGAAACATGCATTAGCTGAACTCTAACAAACCACATTACAGATGCATTGTCAGATTTAAGTTGAACCGCGGTCCTAGTGCATGCCGAACTGTGTGTGGAGAACGGTACGGTTCGTTTTTTTACAGAGAACCGTTGCACCCCTATAGGGTCTGTGTGTTGAATTCATGATGGTTACTTTAGCATCTGATCTGAGCATACTCCACTGCGTCAATGGTCTGAAAGCAGTTTGTGAAGGCTCACATTGGCTGAGTTACCGGCCCGTACACTATGTGTCTCCACCATGATTTATGGCCCCCAATACAGTCAATAACGGCCTGGCTGGAGATGCAAAGCTCCCTGAGATTAGATTGCTCTGCTGTGGCCTGCACATAGGGCTCTGTATTAAGAGGTGTCAGCATATTGGACGCTGTGTCGTGTGCTCATGGTTATGTGCTTAAGACTTTGAAGTTGACAACTTCAGTGCATCAAGTGCAAGAGTCCACTTTAGTTTGTAGAGGCCATGCATTCTCAGGAACTCAGGTTTTTTTTAATTACAATTTGATATACAGTTTTGGTCAGTAAGAATTTTTATTCATTTTTTTAGAGAAAAAAAAGATAAAGATATAAATTGATTAAAAGTGCAAGTAAAGAATTTTGATATATATATAGATATATATCTATAAATATATATAATATATAATATTATGTTAGTATGTTATGTTTATGTATATAGTATAAGGAGTTCCCGATTTGTTTTGGAACTTTTACATAAAGAATTTTGAAAAAGTCACATTCCACAAAAACTAACAGCAAAATGTTAATGAATAATAAATAATAATAATAGAGATTAAAAATAAATGTTTCTTAAACATTCTTTGCCATTGCTGGAATAGATTTGCATTTAAATATGATAAAGATAAAACGTTGTCTGGAACTGTTATCGTACAGCTTAAAAAAACAAGTTAAATTATTAAATATAAATATATAACAAATATTTTAAAAAAGAATAACAGACATTTCAAAAAGTGGAAAATATTTATTGTACTATTGTATTCATATTTTTTGTATTATATGTTTACAGTATGTATTATTTTAAGATAAAGTAAAAGGTAAAGTACATTTCAACCTGGACATGATTTAAACATCCTAATTTTTTTCATTAATAAAATTCACATTTAATTATATTGGCTTCACAGGATCACGTGTGTGTTGTAATTTTTTATATGTTCATTAAAAATCACTTTATCCTTGTGCTTAATAACTCTCTTTACTTCCAGTAGCAGGTAAAACACCACAAAGACATTGACCTCACAGATGCATGTCAGTCCATATATAAAAAAATTAATGATCAAAATGAAACTGTCATCCATGAATAAGCAAAGCATGTTTTACAGCTGATGTATCATTGTTATGTGTCTGTGGCATGTGTGCTAATCTGGACAGTGTAGTGCTCGTTGTAATGGTTCTGTAATTGCTGTAATCTCTTATGTGAAGTAACATTCAGTATAGTAAACTTTGTTGGTTGTCGCTGCTGGCATTACAAATACAGAACACATGCGAGGAGCCGATAAGAGCTGTGGTAGCCTGGTTTTAGCAGCTGTTACCTAGATAATTAAATTGGTGGTGACATGTTTAAGTGTATACCACACTGTCCCCCATCTTTCTTTGCCTTATGATGGTTAAATATAATTTACTGAGCAGGGATACACACTCAGATACTTTGTGTAAATCTCCAAGAAAGTTTGTGGATGTTATGGCAGGTTTTCAATCCACTTCCTGTGACTGTCAGGCTGCCGTTAGGGAATAATATTTTTTTTTGTTGTAGTGATGGCATGCTCTGTATTAAGAGGTGTCAACATATTGGACGCTGTGCCGTGTGCTCATGGTTATGTGCTTAAGACTTTGAAGTTGACAACTTCAGTGCATCAAGTGCAAGAGTCAGTCCACTTTAGTTTGTAGAGGCCATGCATTCTCGGGAACTCAGGTTTTTTTTAATTACAATTTGATATATGTGAAGCAACATTCAGTATAGTAAACTTTGTTGGTTGTCGCTGCTGGCATTACAAATACAGAACACATGCGAGGAGTCGATAAGAGCTGTGGTAGCCTGGTTTTAGCAGCTGTTACCTAGATAATTAAATTGGTGGTGACATGTTTAGGTGTATACCACACTGTCCCCCATCTTTCTTTGCCTTAAAATATAATTTACTGAGCAGGGATACACACTCAGATACTTTGTGTAAATCTCCAAGAAAGTTTGTGGATGTTATGGCAGGTTTTTAATCCACTTCCTATGACTGTCAGGCTGCCGTTAGGGAATGATATTTTTTTTTGTGGTAGTGATGGCATGTTTATCTAATTTCAATAGCAGTGTTTGCGTCAGTGAATCTCAGCTCTTGAAGGGATTCTTTAGTTGTTTCTCTCAAAATAGAATGACATTTGAGTTTGTTTTAAAATAGTTTTTTTACTGCTTATCAGGAAAGTATGTTCTAATATGTCATAATGCGGCAACTGATTTCATTAGTAGAAATGTTAAAAATTTGTTTGTGTATATACACTGTCTGAAACAGAGTATGAATGTATTGACAGCATCTAAATGTAATTTACAAATCCATAGCTTTAAGCATGTACAAATCTTTTTGTATCCTTATTATAATAAATATGTTAGTGTGTGTGTGGGCCCTATGAAATCAGTTTTATTTTCTTCCTAAAATATTTTCTTCATCTAAATTTGACCAAATTCTGTAATATTCCATGTTATACAGTAAATTCCACTTTTATGACCATTTTTACATTGAAACAATTAGGGTTGCAAAAAGATGGAACATTTCCAGTACATTTCGAAAATATTCCAGACATTTTGAAAACGTTCCAGGATTTTTTGGAATATTCCATGGATTTCTGGAAAGTTTCCGGAAATTTACCAGAAATTGTCCACCCCTTTACAACCCTAGAAACAATTATCTCAAATAAATGCTGTTCTTTTGAAAATATTAAGCAGCACTGTTTTCAACATGAATAATAATTTTTTAAGCACCAAAATCAGAATATTAATATTATATATATATAAATATATAGAATATTATATACAGATATAAGACTATAATATATAAGATTTAGATGATATACAGTGTGTTACATTACGTAGTATATAATGTTACTATATATATATATATATGTATATATATTATATATATATAAGAAGCAGAACATATGAATAATCGTTCAGTAAGTTCCCCGCACTGCTTGTTATCATACTTTACTGCGGTCATAAATGTTACATGTTCATGTAGAGCTTTCCCTTTGCTTCCAGTGCTGTCAGTATATGTTATTATCACCAGCACTGGCTGTCTGTATGTGAACCCAACCCTGAAACCAAGCTTCCACTTTCCTCCTGACTCTTCCCCCAGTTAATGTTGGAAGTTCATTAGCCTGATCCATCTGTCAGGTGGGAAAGGAGGGGGAGGAAGGAAGAGAGAAAGATAGAGGGAGAAAGAAAAGGAGTAATGAACTTATTGTGTCAACTCAGAGGCAGAAGTTTAAGTTCTTTTTCACAGTTATGCCAAGTACAATTACATGCCTACCAGCCCTGGCTTCCATTCAGTGTCACGGGGTTTGTTCAAAGTATACTTCTTATGTGGAAGAGGTAAGCGGATGGCATTATCTAAGGGTTGTAGCGGTAGACCGTCACGACTGTGTAAGTTAAAAGGCACTCACATTGTTATAATTGAAGTGTAGTGCTGCCACGGTCACCAGCGATAAATAGAGCTGAACTTATTGTAACTAGAGTAAAAAATCACAGGTATAACAGGGTCATGCTAGGGCTAGTGGGTGTCTGGGGCTTAGACTAGATATTAGGTATGCTGTGACCTATTGGGTGTGACAGTGATTCGATTCAATTCGCGATTCACGATTCACAATAGTTCGATGCGATTCGAATTAACGATTGAATTCTGCCTTCTTAAGGAACATTCACAAGAGTTATTTAAGGTTTTCCCCTAAATTCTTAAAGCGGGTCTTGTTACATGATGTTGCTAAAAAGAACATTATTTTGGTGTATTTGGTGTAATGAAATGAAATGCGGTTTCAGATTAAAAAAAAAACATTCTTTTCCACATAATGTGCATTATTGTTTCTCCTCTACGCCCCGCCTTTTTGAAACGCGTCGAATTTTACAAAGAGCACGCCGTCTGAAAATGTCTGAAAAAGCATGGCCAGCGAATCCTAGTGCGCGTGCAGACGAAGGGATTTGGCCGAATACCTCAAGCGTGTGACGGAAATGTGACGCCCCTCACCATACTGTGATGATGCCTGCGGCGGAGCGATGATGCAAAAACATGAAAACCCATTATAAACAAAACGAGGCATTCGTTGCATCCAGTGGGGTCATAATTACAGATTATAATGACTTATACTGTCTTTTGTCGTGCGTTGCGTGCATCACGCCACAGGTAGAAACATACGAGAGCAGGGGTGTCGTGCATTTTCGCGCATTATTGGGAGGCGAATCGGTAGGAAATGGACAAACGAACACGCCCTACTGACATGGTATATAATAAAAATCGCTTTAACTATGTCTAAAATACCGTATAATAAACTCGTGTACGGATAGTAGTAGAGACAACACACGGTCTACGTAGGCTGGTAAGGTCAGAAACAGCCGCAGGGACATTGGGACGCTAGCCCTCTCCAAGGATCAGTGGAACGTCTCCTCAAATGTGCTTGCACACATGTTAGTGAATATTTGGTCGAAGGTTCTGGAACCAGTTTGGAAATACACCTTTAACAGCTCGTCAATTGTAAATAAATTAATAATCCTGTTTAGACTTCTTGCTAGAACCTTAGGATTTAACACTGCGAAGTCATGTTTACACTGCCATTCTTGTCGGAGTAAAAATTAGTTGCCCAAAAAGGGTTTTTGAACAAGTGTTGAAAAAAAATACTTAAACTTGCTTTATATATAGATAAACTATATGGTATATATTATAATAGGGCGTTAACCAATTATTTTGATAATCGATTTCAGCTGGCGATGTAGAGTGTTCATTCAGTTACAGACATTATTTATTTTTTTGTAGGTTTGTCCAACTTTCCCACGCTCTAGAATTGGTGTTGGTTTGTTTGCACGGTGCTTACTTGATTTCGGTAAAACAAAAAAAAAATTACTTATCGGTACATACGAATCATGCAGTTCCAGACCAACAAACAGGCATGACAACTCCGACAATTTATTCTTCTCACAAAAAGTATGATTTTTGTTAAAGTCTCAGTTTGATCAAGGAAAGCCGACTTGTCGCACAATTCCTTGCACAAACATGTCCGACTGCAAACATATTAAACATGCTGTGAGATTTGAAATGATACTTTTGAAATTAGCTACACTACCTTTTCCCGACACGTTATATGTGTGGGCTTCCTGACCAATCAAGGTTTGCGGGATGTAGCTCACCGACCTTCTTCTCTTGAGGTATCGACTCGCTTGGTCTTTGATGGAGTTGATCACTTGGTGTAGAGCTTGCGTGTCTCGCTATTCGTTGTTCTTTTCGGCAGTACACACTACCTGGACCCCCCCCCGTTCGACACCTTTTACACCCCAGCCCCTCTATGACACACACGACGTCCTTTCGTGGATAGCGCCCGTGGGCCTACAAGTGCGAGCAGTCTTTGTACATGGTTGAGGAATACGTTTATGCTGATTTTGATCCTGATGAATCAGGGCGGTTGTCGTTACAGATCTAATTCCTGTCGATGTGGTGGGCTATAGGAAAAACATTGCCACTACTTGCTCGTGTGGCGGTTTTTCTCTTCCACCTAGCGTAGTATCGTTGCGCATGGCACGGTACAAAGTTAAATAGCTACCCCCACCTAGCCTTTCTTTTCTGGCCTATGATAACACGACGCTCTCTACCGTGAATCACTGACGCACCAGCTGCGGCTCGAGCGCATAGAACCCACGACCGATGGTCAACCCCCGGCTATCTTGTGACGCTCGTTGTTGATCCTGAATTGTATTTTAGTATAGTGAGTGAACTGAACGGAAGGCGTTCTTAAGCTCAGCACTCTAAAAGACAGCAGCTACGACTACTCAAGTTGTACCATCCCCATAGGGGCAAACCTCTTATTCACGTAGTGTGTACCTCAGGATGACAGTGCTGAATACCAGGAGTCAACATATTACGGATCTTCCAGACAGAAACTTATAGTTATTCCCGTATTCTGTGCAGAAATGTGAATAATGTTGTAGTATATAAAACAATCGTAAAATTGCCATTAGGAAAAAAAAAGATAGATTACAAATGATTGATTATTGTCCAGCAGTGAATTTGATTTCTTATAGCAAATTCAAAGTAATAGATAATAAAATAATTCCTTGTAAAAAAATACAATAATAATAATAATATAATAATAATAATAATAATGATAATAAACATAGGTCTACATACATAAATTATTGTATTTGAACATTCTGCACTCTGAAAATGAGGGCTAAACCCTGGGTGTGACAAAGTTAGCTTAGACATGAATACTTTTAAAGATCTTTTTTAAAAATCTTGGATACTACATTTCTACATATGCAATGCCATGCCACAGCATCTTTAAATGGCACTAAACCATGCACAAAGTGTTTTTTTTTTTATTTCTGGAACCTATGGTCTCTAACAATAAATGTGCGGTTAGTTGCCCCGACTAAGCATTTAAAGGTGTCATATGATGCGATTTCAATTTTTTGTAGTGTTACAAGCTCTTGGTGCATATAAAGAAGATCTGTAAAGTTGCAAGACTAAAGTCCAAATCCAAAGAGATATTCTTTATAAAAGTTAAGAGTCAACCACACCTACCTAAAACGGCTCGTTCTAACACGCCCCCACATATCTACATCGCTATGTGGGAAGATTTGCATAACGCCACCCAAATTTACGCAAAGAAAGAAGGCGTAACTTCTCGCTGTAGTAGTTTTGTTGTTGCCGCCATGTCGTGAAGGTGTTGTGTGTTTCGTTGTGAAAGCGAAACACTTTGTTTGGCCTTCCAAAAGAGGACGAAATCATGCCTGGAGCTGATCCTTGCTGGTCGCTGAGGAAATACTACAACTTTGCGCTGTGGATCGCCGGATCGGCTTTCACCGTGGACGAAGCGGAGTCCAGCCCAGGGTCGTCACATGTGGTTGCCGCAAGCCTGCCGGATGCTCCTTCGTCGAATCCACCGCCTCTACTCACTCTAGCCCTCCGGCCGTTCCTCACGCTAGGCCCCGGCTTCTGCTCACTCTAGGCTGCCGCCGCTCACTCAAGGCCACCGTGTGTGACGCTGTGTCACGTTGTGAAAGAAAAACTACTTTGTTTGGCCTTCCAAAAATGGACACGACTAGAAATCCGTGGATAAATGTCACTTGAAATTAAATGCACCAGATTTTGTACTGTTTGACAAAAGTCTGCCTTAGTTGCTACAGTATGTCTGAAGTATAAAGCAACATTTTAGCTTCAAATAGCTAATATCAGCAATGAAAATGACCAGGCATGCAAATGTAGTCATACAAGTAATAAATACTAACAGAAGGGAATTAAGCAGAAAAATGTCTTGTAGAAACATAAGATTTGCTCTTGAGTGTCTTCCACATGGATGGCAGTAATTCTAGCCTTTTTATTTATGGGTCACGCTGACCTTTATCCAAGACAAAATCCATGCCACTGTGTGCTTCAGACATACTTTCAGCTCAGTCTAGTATTATGATCTGATTGTGTCTGGAGCATTGTGTGCATTTCTGAGGTCACCCACCCACCCTGCTTACTTATTCATACCGTTTATCACACATAAACTCACAAGTGTGTGTAATTTTTAGCTTGAAGATACTTTGGGCTTTAAAACCTTGAGAGCATCTTTGTGTTTAAATGCAACCCAGGAAGCTTGTCTAGATATTGCATGCTAGAGCATGCAGCCAGTAAAGCATGAAGAGTACGCTTAGTCCATCTAAAAAACAGAAATTATTCAAGATGCCCTTCAGTGGTGGGCAAATTTAACACCGAGCACTGCGAGGGATCTGTAAAAGATCTACTTGGTTTCCCCCCAAAGCAAAAGCTGCTGTTTTTATTTGCGAGGATGCACTCTAGCATGTTTCCTTGTCAGGGTGAGTGTTGATCTGGAATTATGCATTCGCTCGGGATGACAGATCATGTTTTCCCGCTCGAGGGGGAGTTTGCTCGATGTGCTTGTGGCGTGTCTTTTCTACGCGGGTCACTAAAATGTTAGCAAATTGATTTATTTTTCCTTGTCCCCTTCCGTTAAGCCTCGACTCCGCTGCGTCCACTTCTCAATAGGAAGCTACTGTTTGACAGCCCAACATAAACCTACATCAGCCTTACTCTTTTCTGTGGGCATTATCCCTAAGCCTGTCGTATTACCAAAGGGCCGCCTGGGCTGTTGACAGCAAGCAAGTATTGGACGCATGAAGCAGGAATGCATCAGACTTTTCAATGATACAGAGAGAAGAGATAACATAAAACAGGAAATTATGTCATAGAGAGGAACCCTGCAGACTCTAATGACTGTGCGCCAAGGTTAGTAAGACTCTAAAATCTAAGATAATTTGACCTTTTTATGAGAAGTTAAGGTTACATCAGTTTGTAAAATTTTTTGTGCTGCGACTCACCAAAAACTTGATATATATGATATATGAATGATATATATTAATTAATAATTAATAATGTTGTAAAAGATTACTTTTTGGATCTTGGGCATATATTGAAATAATATTATAAAAAAGCTAGTATATTAAAATATCAGTGTGTATTGTAACTAAAAAGAAAGATATATATATATAATATCTAGATTATATATATATATATATATATATATATATATATATATTATAGGTGCATATATATATATATTGGCTTATAGATATATATAGGTCTGCTCTAGATAATTATATGGATATATATAGATAAGAACTATATTACCATCTATATATATATATATATATATTATATATATATATATATAATATATAATATATATATATATATATAAAAAAAAAAAAAATATATATATATATATATGTATATATATATATATTAGATATATATAATATATGGAATATATAGATCTTGTTTTGGTTTAAACTAAAAGCAGATGTTTTTGTTTCTTTTTTTTTTTTAGATTGTAAAAAGTTTCGATTAAAAATTACCAAAACGTAACATAAACTGAAATAAACTGAACTGAAATAAAAATAAATTTAAACTATTTAGATATGCTAAAAAAACTAATGAATCACATTTGCGTTAAACTAAAATTAACATGAATATTGAAAGTGTAAAACTGAATAAAACGTTTATAAAACAAAATATGTTTCAACTAAAGACACATTTAATTTTCATTTAGTTTATCTTTAAGTACTAAAATAACTAAAAAAACTATCTAGACATAAAAAAATAATAAAATAACAAATTCTGTCTTTGAACTGTTTTTGTGCTAGCTCTTGTTGATGAGTAATTAGCTGGTGAAGTGGATTTACTTATTGTAGAGTTAACAAAAGTTACCATGTGCTTTGTAACAATCAAAGCTGATGTCATAACGAATGTCAGCAGACATTCATAAATTGGAAGACAGAAGACAACGAGCGCTGTGCTGAAAAGCGTTCATATAAATAAGCTGCATGCAAATGCATTTGTTCAAAATACATGGCTAATTTTCAATGGTCATCAATGGAAAATGTTACTTTCAGAACCTGATGCTAAAAGAGCCGTGCTAACCATCTAATCCTGAACGAGACCGTGAGGTCAAAAGTCACGCTAGTTGTAATGCACTCCAGTGCAGGATGACGTTTACTGATTTTACATTGCTAAGAAAGTGCTGTTAGGTGTGAGACAGACTAATCTGAGGCCTTAAATCAGTGTAATGATGGTCTGATTGTCCCCAGTGTCATGCTAATCATTAGCATAATTCTCCGGGGACCATGACTTTCGCATGGTGCTCCATCCCGCAGGACACACTCGTGTACATTAAGTGCAATAATTAGCACCCCAAATGTATGTTTTGTCGAGGGTGCACTGAATCAGGCTGAATTCACCCACAATATTTATAATTCACAAGCTCACATTCACGGTTATGTGGCAAAGCTGAGCCATATGGAGACACATTATAATCCACCTTGTGGAGCCATCAAAATGACTATATGGGGGTGATTTGTACATGGCAAAGATTAATATCCACACGAGCACAGAGCCATCAATACAGAATGCAGTTTACCCACTTAATTGCAGACCCTTGGGTGAGAGGCAACATATTGGGATCTTGAGGACAGCAATTAAAATTTTAATTTCTTCCTCTAACTGCTTTGTCTTCATTAGTGAGGCTTGGAGTGACGGCGACTATAGACCTAAAACATGTTGGCCAGTGGCACCAGAACAAGTTTTTGTATGGAGGGGGCAGAAGACATGCAGGTTGTGATGTCACTACATGGAATAAGACTGAACTCATGTATAATAATTAGTTTGTTATGATGCTGCAGATGTTTCACACTCATTTGGCATTGAGATACAAAATCAAACTAGTGTTATATTAGCACAGATATTGTTACATTGCATTTATTTTTTAATTAATACTTAATCTGGAGATCAAGTTTGCAGTGCAACAGTTGAACATCACAATAGAGCTTAAGCTCAATATATTACAAATAAAATGTATAGATTAATTGGGGCCTTTATGAAATCCATTTTATTTTTCCCCAAATTGCATTTTTGTTTCCGAATTAATTTTTTTTTTTTTTCATTTTTTCTAGACTCCATTTTAATGGTTAAATTAAATTTTAGTAATCAAAAAGCATGTCTAATTAATTAAAATCATGATCACAATTTGACATCAATTTATTAAAAGTTGAACAAAATTTAAAAATGTAGGCCCTATGAAATACATTTTATTTTTTATTTATTACCCTATCCATGTTTTAGACTGATTGCCACAATTTGTTAGTGTTGTCTGCATCACAGAAATCATAGGGCCCTAAATAATGAAAACTGTGGCAAAGGTGTAGTGATTAGCTATTTATCTACATACATGTTCTATACATAATGGTGTTCTCGTAATCACCTGTGTGCTTGGTGTGGGAAAGAAATGCTCATTGTTCCATTACAACACCAGAGGATCACACTAGGTTTCTAAAATAAAATAAAATAAAAAACAAAAAATAAAATAAAATAAAAAGGTATAATTGTGCCCTTGACAAACGTAAAACAACAACAACAACAACAAAAAAAACCTGGATAAACATTATGCAGAGCTTGTAGCCGCGTTCAGAAATGTGCTTATAATGCAGGAGCAGAGGAACATATTTTAAATAAGTTGACTAGTTGGTTGACGTGGGCCAAAGTAGAGTCGGCTAAAAAGTGGTCCCGGCCTCCTGAGGTGACCTCTGCATGCTTGCGCACGTTTAGGGACAACTTTTGGGTCAGTTTCTGTGAATTTAGTTATCCGGATAAATCAACATTTCCTCCCCAACAGCCACAAATGGGTTATAGTATTTTGTAATTTCATGGAGCTTACTGCTCACGGAAGTTTGACTAGGGAGGTTGGAGCAAAAGATTATCCACAGAGTTTTACCTGTAAGGAGGAAACGTGTTGTAGGAATATCACAAAAATGACTAGGAATCGAATTGCTTCTGGATCTCACTTACAGCATTGTCAGTTCCACTTTAGTAGAGAGAATTGCTGTCAGAAATCCAATTCCCCTCTCGACTGCATGCGGAATGAGTGTGAGAAAGCAGTAAATGACTCAAGAAATGTGCCACAGACCTTTAAAAACTAAGCTAAAATAATAACGGTATGACTCCAATGAAATTTAGATTTGTGCCAAAGGAGGGAAATCAGCTGTCTCTTTAAGGGGGGGTTTATTTCTGGTATGTCACTGTGCTTGGAGGATACTGTTTTATTATTTGTTAATGTGGTCTTGGGTAATGTATGTTTCTTCGTAATATTCATTTAGTAGCTATTTGTTGTTTTTTTTTATATATTCGCATCTGCACAATTTGGTAAAATGTGTAACATAATTAATTCTTAGGTTAATTTATTAAAATAATCTGCAGATGTGGAAGGTAAAGAATGAATGTGCCATGTAAATAAATCATAAGTCCTTTAATTAACAAATCAAATGTAAAATAATGATTATCTATATAATATATATATATATATATATAAAAAAAAAAATATATATATATATATATATATATATATCTATATATAGATAGACACTTTCCACAGAGACAGTTGTTCATGGAGTGATCTGCACAGGGGTGTTCAGGGCAAATAATCAGGACTCAGCAAGTCTTAGGGCACAAGTTACTACACCACAATATGTTGAACTGAACATTTGGCTTATTGGCTATTAAAAAAGACCCCGACTATAGTGCCGCTGAAGTATATATATGAATAAGTTCCATTAAATTCTGTCACAATCTCTGGCATTATAACATTAATTTGCAAACAGTCCCAAAGGGGGGAGGGGCGGCGGGGTTCGCGAAATAAACAGTTTGTGTTGATTTTTCCCTGGCTCTGCATGATTAGTGTTTGTAATTTGCTTCTTGTCACAAAGAGTCTACTTCAGCACCCTACCACCAAAAAGATTTCCACCTAAGATTGGAAATCCCTAACAAGTAGAATAAGTAAGAGTAAGGCCAAATGCTCAAAGCAATTCAAAGATACTGCCAATTGTGGACGTTTATGCTCTGCAGGTGATGCAACTGCACCAGTCGGGTTATTTAAATTAATTTACAGTCTTAATTCCCCCTCTGCTCTTCTGATATCTGTCCATACTGTATACAAAAGTCCATTACATGTCAGAGCACTTTTTGGAAAACGCTTTTAGAGATCAACATCTTCCATTTGACGCATATCACTATGGCGCTGCAGCAAGTTTTGAGTGGGAAACCAGGATGAGTTAAACACTCAAGTGTGTGAGGCAGATGCATTTGTTTCAGGGTCTCTGGAGTTTTCCACCTGATTGTGCTCAGGCCGTAGACATAGGAGTGATGAAAAATTCACAAGATGGCAAATATAGGAAATGGATGGGAGTGATTGGCCAGGGACCTGGTAAGAGAGAGTTTACAAGAGATTTTAAGTCATTTCTTCATCATTTGGTTCAGCTGTTCCAAACAGAAAACAACAACAACATATGTTATATCTGAACGCATTTGTGTCATCATCTTTAATGTATTGCTCGAATCATTTAATTCAGACATATGGGTTGTAGCATACATGCTATATGAAATAAAAATGTAGCCTTGAGAGCTTTGCATTCTTGTTTTCCTATTAGCAGCCTTTATGCGCTGTATGGCATTAATCTTGCTCTTGATTTCCAACAGCTATGCACTTCTTTTCCCACCCGTCACGCTAGTGTGGTAGGTGTTCGTATGTGTTCTTATATAAAACGTTGTTCTGACACATATTCATTTTATTTTCTTTGTTTGAATAGATACTGATATATGTAATATGTATGAATTGTGAGCCTCTGAAACAAAGTATTTCATGTACACACTTTTAAAAATTAAAGGCGCAATAGGAGATCTTGGAAAATGCTAACTTTAGCCTGATAGCACTGAAAGCGAATGTCCCACCCTCCCTGCAATCGCCGTCCAAAGCCACGCCCCCTGAATGCATCTCCGCCTCACTAACGACAGCAGTACCAGAGGGCCCCCGACACACCAAACATTACTAACACAACTAGCACCGCCGGGGTTACCCCACAATTCAGCCTACCTGTGAAGTAAACTTCAACGTATGTTCCCTGTTCAGTGAGGAGGGAGCAATGAACTCTGTGTAGGATCATATAGATCGGAACACAGTTCATGCACGTAGTTGTGTTCTAACGGCGGGTTACTGAAACGGATGTGTTAATCGCTGGGCTACATCATGCGTCATTCACCGGTGAGAAAACTTTAAAAGTACTACAATACCAGGAAGGAAGATCGGGTTGTTGATGTTTGCCTGCCATTCTCACTCTGTCTGCACCGCGTGCGTGAACGCGCTGATGACGTGTCCTGTCTGCGCAAACCGGGTGCAGGTAGGTAGGGGAAAGCTTATAAACGTGAATTCGAGCGTTTTGATTGGACTAACATTTCTTGGTCCTACGCCTTTCACAGAATGTATAAATACAGATAAATACATTTAGACCACTTAACTTAATGATTGCCATCGGGATGTGAAGAGACTTTCAACCAGCATAACAAAAAATGTTTCTGAAGACAAGGTGAAGACACCTGTTACACCTTTAATTTTGAGACTTTGCCATTTCAACTCTTTTTTTTTTGTAGACATACAATTTTTTTTTATAAATGGTCCAGACAACAAGAAAATTTAAGGGTATTGGCCTTCAACTAAGCTGAAAGTTGGCTGAACTAGTATAACTGTTGTTTCAACTCAAAAACACATGTTGAAACAACTGCATTGCACCAGAAAAAATTAAAATAACAAAACATTTTAAGGCAGTTTTTTTAAGTTGACTCAACACTTTTTTATTTTTTACAGTGCACAACTATAGATACATTCAAATGTTTATGAATTTGTGAGAATATAATATTGATTTAATGGAGTTTATTTAGACTTTATTCGGTCAGTGCCAAGTTCTTAGAAATAAATTTGTTCTCATGTTTGAATTCATATGGTAATCAGTCAGCAAATAAATATTTTCTAGGTGAATTATTCTTATTATTATTATTTCAATATCATGAATTACTAATTAATCAATATAATTTTTGGAGCGTTTGGGAGAACACTAAATTACATATTACAGTCTGAACTAATCTTCCTTGTCAGAAAATATTTTAATATTTCATATTTTAAGAGACCGATTGACCATGATGCACAGTCTACTCTAATATCAGGGTTCCTCTCTATAATATCATCAACAGTTATTTTGATATGCAGTAAAACAGTCTAGTTCTTTTTATTTTTAAGGCATAATAATAAAACATTATGCAAAACTGCTTAAAATTTTCTGGTCAATGATTTAATTCATTTAATGATTTTTTTAATTAAAAAAGGTAATTTTAATTGAGAGATTAAAACATACTCAACAAGAGGTGTATGAAACTGTGAATTGAATTTAAAATATTTTTGCATGAATTGATAACATCATTTAATTTACCCAATTATATTTAAAATAAGTGAGATTGTATAATGGCATAATGTTTAATTATTTACCTAATTTTGATTCGACCAGGAACATGATTTGTATTTATAAAGTAACTTTATGTGTGTGTTGTGTATGTTTTAGAGACTGTCTTTATACTGATATTGTGTGGTTCAGTGACTGCAAAAGTACTCTGGTCACAACTCATTAGGCTTTTTCATTAAGAACATGAAAGTTGACTTCTATTGTAGATGCTGATGTTAAGAATAGTCGTCAGTCGCACACGGTGGGGTTTTGGCTGCCACCCCGCAGATATGGGGATGATTCATGATGATTCATGACTAGCACGAGAGGAAAAGCGTTATTTATCAAGAGCTAGACGCAAAACGCTGCCAGAATGCAAATGGACTGTTAATTGAGTGTTGGATGGATTTGAGTAATGGGTGGAGATTTTCAGTCATCAGTGCACATCACCACTAAAGCGTAGAATGAAACATGGATGTACTCAAACACAAAGTAGAGAGGAAAAATAGGTTTGTCTGAGTTTCTTTAAAGGGGTGGTTGATTGCGATTTCACTTTTTTAATGTTAGTTAGTGTGTAATGTTTCTGTTTGATCATAAACAATATCTGCAAAGTTACGAAGCTGAAAGTTCAATGCAAACGGAGATATCGTCTTTCTGGCAGTTTAATGCCTACAAAAATGACTGGTAAGGGACTACAACGAGTTACTTCCCGGGTCCGTTACGTCAAGAACCCAGAATTTTACATAAACCCTGCCTCTGGGAACACGCAGCAAAGGGTGCGAGTCCATGCTACGCTGCTTTAGAAAAGAGGAAGAGAAAACCACAGGTGCATTTAAAAATCTATTCATATATGAATCGCGATTCTGTCTTCTAACGATTCTAATGGATTCACAAGTTTTAAAATCAGTGTTCTAAAGCAGCGGTTCTCATCCTGTTCCTGGCCTCTCCCTGCTCTGCACACGCTCTGCATCTCTCTCGCTCTCTCTCATTCAGCTCGGCACTTATAAATTATACACTTATTTTCACATAGCTTTGAGAAGCGTTAAACATGGACGCGCGTGTGGTTGCCGAACTGTATTACAGCTTTAATCAGAATAAAACCGTATATAAAAAGCTAACATAAGCAGTAATATTTACAAATAACAGCGTATCTAGAAGAATGAGACAACAAATAAAAAACATAGGCCTACCATTAAAAGACGTGCTTGCACAGGGGTGGGTGGGGGGGGGTTTCTCGCGTCGCTGCTTCATTAATTCTCCTCTGCGTCCTCAAGCACGCTCAAATTGATAAGCAATATATGACATCATTGTTTTACATACAACCGATCACATGCATCTCATGGGTTGAGGTGCTGAACGTTTTATAATTCCTCTAGAGGCGGTTTAGCCAATCAACACACTGGGCTAGCTAACCAATCGGAGCCCTTTGCCTATTTCTGAGGGCGGGGCTTCATGAAAGAAGGAAATGATTAGCGTGTTTCTCAGAGAAGGGACAGATTGGTGTGGAATAAAGGTATATTATGTGAAAAAGAATGCGTTTTTTAACAAACAAAGCATTAACACATGTAATCTAGTAGTAATGGGTTGTCCGTAGTGGCCGGGCCGAGTAGCCGAGGCCAGGGCCACGGAGCCGTACCCGACCATGGCGTCCTGATTTCCCATCTTTAGTGACCAGCCATGGCCTTTCTTGTTCCCTGCTCCTCCGTGTCCGCCTGAAGTTTCTGTTCCTGATCCGCCCATGGCCTTCCAGCTGTCTGCCCCATTCCTGGCTCCCCGAGTAATAATAGCATGACTAAACCTTTAACATTTCAATTTAAATACATGTTATATATTTTTATTATTATTATTATTATTATTAAACAATAGAAAATAAATGTTGAATGTTTTTAGTGGTTTGTTGTTTTTGTTATAATAATAGAATAACCCCAACGTTTATTTTAAAAATAAATGTTAAATGTGGCTGTTAGTGCAATGCTGTCTAATAACTGTTCTATGCCCACAGATAAATGTTTTATCTCCCTCTCTCCGTTGTTCCCCCTGGAGATATTTTGGTATGAATGGTGCTTATTATAATACAGTCCAATTCTATCCAAAAGATCAGAAAGCTTTAAGGCAGAGCATATGCTGTTTATTCATGTCAAGGAACATCTTGCAAACCCTTTAGAGCCCCTCAGAGGAGACTAATCGACTCATTAGGTCTGCATCATTAAAAGATGGACTGGGAAATATTCGAAAAGTCAAGCAAACCTGACGATTTCTGTTAATTATGCAGCATCATTCTGTTAAACGAGCTCCTTCATTGGCCACTGGAGTAGCAAACAAGTTGAGATTTCTAGTGTTGCTGTATACTATGCCATGTCATAAAGCGCTCACATGGATGCTTTGAAGCACACAAACATACCCACACATCATAAACATGTCAAGCTCTATTTCTAACTGGCTATAATGATAGTGAGTAATGAAACCGATAAAGTAGGTTGTAAACACACACTAGAGTAGAAAATGATGATGGACAGAAAGCATACTGTTCATATGTTAATGAGCATGCTTGCCGTTTTTTTGAATGCATCAAGATCACAAGCACAAGCATATCTTTCTTATTTGACATGCTATATCTCAGGAAGGAAATAATGTTTTGGTGAAGTCCCCTTACATGTGACCTGCATCTGATTCAAATTGTGTGGTGATAGCATAAAGTAATCAAAGGCTACAGCATTTGGAACCAAGGTAGCTTTTTTGACCCCCAGAAGGCATTTTTATAATGGTTGACTCCTGTAGCAAAAACCGAAGGGAGGAGAGTCAAATGGTAGGTATCATTTGATAGAAAACCGTTTAGGTTTTTAGAATCCAGATTTACATTACATTTGGATATTCTCATGCTGAGAAACTGCTGATAAAAGACATGTAATAACTTATTTGACGTAATAACTCAGGATGGAAATAAGGTAGGAGGAAAATAATTTTTTTGGTGAAGCTCCCCTACATGTGAACTGCATCTGATTCCAATTTTGGTAATTACATAAAGCAATCGAAAGTTACAGCATTTGGAACCATGGTTTCCTATTTGTTTAGCCCTCGACACCTGGATGGCATTTTTAAAATTGTTGTTTTAAAAAATGTTGTTATAAAGACTTATAACTTCAAAACTGTAGCAAGGAGAGTCAAAAGGTAGGTATTGTTTAATAGAAAACTTAAACTTTTAGAAAATAAATTTTCTTTACATTTGGACATTCTCATGCTGAGAAACGTGATAAAGGCCAAAAAAGAGAACATTGTACATATCTTCCTTATTTGACATGCAATATCTCAAGAAGGTAGGAAATAAGGTAGGAGGAAAATTCCTTTTGGTGAAATTCCCCTACATATGATCTTTGTCTGATTCTAATTTTGTTGCGATAACATGAAGTAATCAAAAGTTACAGCATTTGGAACCAAGGTGGTTCGTTGATTTTCTACGATCTGTGCATGTTTCATGAAGTTACAAGCGAAAACGCTACATGAATGCTACATTTCTATATACTTGGCAACATGTGCGTCTTTGGGGGTTTATTTGTGTTATAACTCCATGAGGAATATCTTTAGATCTTAGTGAAGGATTATGGTAAGTTTGGGCTCTTTTTAATTGGGAGAATCTGCTGGAAAATAATAATGTGGACTGTTGTTTTCTACGATCTGAGCATGTTTTATGAAGTTACAAGCAAAAAGGTGACATAAATACTGCATCCGTACATTATTTACATATGGGTCTGAGGGTGCTTCACGTACAAAAACTCACTCAAGTTTAGTCAAAGACCAAAACAATTATGCTGGTTTTATTCTACTCCGTGAGACCTTTCAAATGATAAATGACACATGACTATCTGAGCTGTGTGATGTTGGGTACATGCATTGTAAAGTTCAGGCTCTAAGATTTCAAATGACACCTATTTTGTGTCGGTCAAGGCAGTAGTTGAAAAAATATGATTATTAATTTTTGTCACCAGGCGCCTGCCTGCGTTACACTCAGGTTTAGAGGGACAACTCGGCACTCGTTAAGTGTTGATCAAAACGGTTATATGCATTAAAAATCTGATATCTATGCTTTAAAATTATACCTATTTTGTGTTATTCCATTCAGTGGTTGCTTAGTAATTTGATTATTAATTTTTTCACGGGGGTTGGTTGTCCCCCAATGTGGCAATGTGTCACTGCAGGTCTGCACTTCTTCTAGGTAAAGGGTTAGAATAATGCAATTTACACAAGCAGAGCACATTCCTGGATCAGCATTATATATAATTCCTGAAATATTGTTGCTGCCTGTTAACCAGTCACAGCCAGTCATGAGAGAACAGTCATTGGCAGATAGGAATATTGTTTGAGGAACAACAAACGTGGTTGATCCAGGAACATGTCCCATTTGTGTAAATGATGTTCAGCTCAAGGCCTATAGGTGAAAAGAAAATGAACTGGTATTGAACAGTGCTTTACAGCAGTGAACTCATATACTACAGCTTTAGGACCTAGATATTTCATTGGAAAATCAGTTTGCAACCCAACATGCTCAACAATATGTCCTTGGTGAGATATGATGGGTTTTGAGGTTGGTTTACACATTTGATATTTTGAAGTGAAATGTTAAAGTGAAACCCTTGGATGCCCCCAGTGGTTTGTTGTTGCTGTTGTTTTTATGATTTTATTTACAAATTATTTGAATTTGTGGTGTTATTTAATAATTCCAACAATTAGATGAATATTTCAAACATCTTGATGGTTCATCATAACCTATAGGCCATTTAAGTGGAACCATTAAAACTATATTTATAGTCATTTACGACAGTTATTTCTATTAATGTATATATACATATATAGCCTTACAAACAATGTATAGAATTATATAGTGTAATTGAGAGGTATCTCTTTGGGGTTCTGTTATTTCATTGTCATTATTTGGGCTGCCCCTCTCTAAAGATTTTCCCTATTTGACTAGTAGTCATTAATTTAAGCCATTTGTTGACTATTTGAATTGGTTCATTTAAAAGTAGACATTTCAATATTTCTATAGATACATTTCTCATGTGAGGCAAGTAGTCTAATAGCTTCCACACTCCGCACAAACACTTTGATATACGCCTAATAGCGCACTTTTATCTAAGTTTAATTTAAGTAGTGGGCCATAAGTAAATTACTACTACATACATTTTTCTCAAAGACAAAAATATTAAAAAAAAATATATGTAATTATCTTAAGGGCTAGCCGTTAACAACATTTTTCTCCGACTAACCAACTATTAAAATTTAGGTTTACAAAAGTTCTATTCGCACAGGATTAGTATTACCTGGTGACCTCTAGTCATTTGTAATAATTGCGGAGGTTGTCCGTGATCTTAATCCCGTGCGAATCGGCATGTCCCCTGTATAATTTGTAAAGTAAAAATCTGCCCAATGACTTACCATATTTCGCCGGAACACACGCCGTCCTGTATTATATTAGTCCCGTGGAATCGCATCCCTCCTGTGATTTGGCGGGAGGTTTTTGTTTCCTGTGCACCTTTTGTATCCATCTTTCTCGAAGAGAGCTGCGTTGAAGTGGTTGAATGTATTTTTGGTGCTGTCCATATCACTACACCATACATTTGCAAAAGAGAACGGAAAATTTTTTGAGGTTAATGGTGTTACAAATAATCAAGCATAAGCTTGAGATTTATTTTAACCTGGGGAAAGTGTAAATGACACAGGGCACAAAACTATATTAGTTTCTTTAAATCCCTCTAACCGACCATGAGAACGTACCTCAATCCTTGACATCGATCCGTGATATAAGTCAGTACATTCGAGTAAAATCACAGGCCTTCGCTTATCCCTGCAAATGCACCACACAAAATTCAACTTGTGGGTGTAATTTCAAAATCACACAAGGTCCCCAGATAATACCAATCCCGTGCGAATAGGGCTTAAGCCTCTACTCGATGATTATTGGGGGGTAGCCCTAATCATTATTCCGTTTTCAAAAAGTATACATAAATGGACAATTTTAGTATTTTACAATAATTACACCTTTTTCAGAAAATATTAAATATTATCAAATAAGGTGACGTTTGATTGCATTGTTGCTTTTTCCTCCACAGGAGGACACCCGCACAGTGTTATAAATCTACTTGTTTTGCTGTTCTCCTAACCATGGGTGATTACGTGATTCATATAAATTGCATTTTATTATTTGCATTTAGCATTGTTTTTACAATGTTACTTTATCAAAGCAGACCTGCGATCTATTTGTGGGTTGTGGCCCACCAGTTGAGACCACAATGCATTATAGAACACAATGGTAGGAGTGAAAATAGACGTAATATACAAATGTTAACAGGAGTTGTTCTTCTGTGCTCAGAAGGAAAAATGTTCTACATAATGAATGAAGTGATTCGACTTCCCTCGTTTTTGCTAACCTTGACTTCACACTTGACTCCGAGTTAAGAGCTTTCTTTAACCGCACCATGAAATCTGGTGGATTAGCACAGTGAAGAGAATCAATTCTTTGTGAGATTTGGCAATAATTACATCGCTTAAGAAATTAGCAAATAGGTTCAAGCAGGTGTGAGAGAAAATATGCGATTAAAGCATCCAAATCAAGGTCAAGTCTGCCGTTCGGCCAGCCCAGGGCTTGGTAATAAAGATTTAAGTGCTAAAGATTTCCCATACGAAGAATTACAGTATTGAATGTGTTACCACTGGCCCTTTTTTGAAGAAAACGAGGGAGGAGTCAAACTTTTTCTTGTCGTGGTACACTGTAAAAATTATTGTAATTTTAATGGCAAAAGACTAAAAGTGTTATAGTAAAAATCTGTTACATAGTTATTTTAACATTATATCAGTTATATATATATATATATTTTATGGTTTATATAGATAATTCACATGCCAGAAATTTGCTGGGTGAATAGCTTAACTTGTTTTGAACACGGAATATTCCTTTAAAATAGCAGCCCATGATTTGCAGAATAAGGCCTGAGGTTTTGAAGACTTCTTCTCTCAGGTATCTCTTTAGCTCTTCAAAGTTGGATATTAAACTATTATCTTCTGCTTTGTAAAACACAGCTGATAGTGCTAATGTGATTTTTGGAGACTGTGGTTGAGGAATATTTGCATGAAATTAAAATTATTTTATAGCCAGATAGAACATTTGTCTAGGAAGTAAGTGAGATACTGGAATATGTTATTTGATGTGAGCTTCATCCCAAATATAAAATTTCCCTCTCTATAGCCATTTTCATTACACATTAATTGGTATCTCTTTCCCCCATATTGCACAGATGTCATTGTCTTTGGCAGTCATCATTTGGCTAATACTTCTGAAATACACACATGTACGCACACACACACGGTTCAGCTGTCTAACCCATTGTCATGGCAACAGCTGCTGAAAGGCAGAAAAGGAGATATGACAGGTTCCTTATCAGCACAGTGAAATATTAAAGCTAGCAAAGATCTGATCCAACCCCCATCCCCTCATCCCCCAAAACACTTTCTTCCTGAGCCATTTCATGAACACTTTCTCCTTTCTCTGCTCCTCACTTCACTGATGTCTTACATTGATTTAAAGCAGGATTGTGTTTGTCCTCTGTTCTGTCTTCTCAGTTTGGCCTCTTTTTTTTTTCTTCCACATAATTTTGTCTCAGTTGTGTCCCATTGTGTATTGTCTGCCCTTCATGATGGATGAATTCAGTTCCTGATAACATATTTGTTTCCAGTCAACATCATTTACCTTTCCTAAACACTTGTGCTTGTCTTTTTTTTTTGGCTTTGTTTGATCAGTAGAAGCTCTGGTTGGATTTTTGAAGCTCTGGGTGAACACTGAAACTGTGGAGAAAATGAAATAGAAAAAGAAAAATCTTTTAAAATATAGTTTAAAACAAAGTTTTAGAAATGTTGGTTTAATATGGATTTTATATATTTCTTTCTAGAAAAGTTTACATTTAATGAGTCGAAATATGTGGTGTGCATATCTTAGTCATTATTTTCAAAATAAAGTTTTCAAATGTTTTTTTTTTCAAGTTAAATCATATTTATTATTTTACATTTATGAATTTGAGCATATTTAGGCCTGGTTTCACAGACAGGGCTTAGACTAAGCCAGGACTAGGCATAGGGCTGCACGATTAATCGAGTGCGATTATCATGCGCATTTTGTTAAAAAAGCCGGTTCTGTAATCAGCAGGAATTCATCATCACGTGCTTTCAGATGGAGCGGAATTTACTACACATAGCCATAGTTCACTGACTAGTTACGCAAAAAAAAAAATCGCAGATGATTTTATTGCGCGATTATGAAATTGAAGAAATCGTTTGTGATAATGACGAGCCAATGCACATTGGCATGCGATTATTGCATCCAGCTGCTGCTGATCACAGCATGAGTATAACTAGGCAGCAGGTGCAACACATACTCAGCTTTTCACTTCGGAGCCGAGCGACAACATCGTTCTGCTCCGACTACCTCTACGAAGAAAAGACTGAACGATTTTTCCAGCGCCTCTTAAGACTCCTTCGTGTTGGCGGACGGGCGCTTTCAGCTGTGGTGGTTTCGCCGTGTCGAGTGGTTTTTGCACACATCAGGCCCCCCCCCCCCTGCACTAACCCCCTTTTGTGTGGCAGATGATCAACTCCCCTGTGCGCCTCAGCACGCTAAAATAGCTTTTTCCCCTAAAAGAGCAAAATTGGGTGCGTCTTTTTAAAGACTACGCTGCGTGACAAACTTGACGTTATGTCTTTGTAAAGACAATGTGGGTCTTGCTATAGAAAACGTATCACCCAGGCATTTCTGGATGCGTCGTTACCTGGTGCTGGGTGATGGTAACGATCGCTGCCTCTCGTGCCTGGGCAAGAAGCACGCTGAGGTGGCTTTCATGGATTGCTCATGCTCCCATTGCGGGGGTATGACCATCTGTCGATTTTCGGACGCTGCTCCTTTACCGGTTCAAAGGGGCGGGGGGGTGTGGGGGGGAGTGCCCATGGAGAGAGGGCCGACTGCCTAGATCTGTGGTTGCCCCCATCCGGTGGTGGGTGCAAAAAGCGACGCTGGCGTTCCTTTTTTTTCTGGGTTTCTGGAACAGTTGGGCGGCACCTGGTCTTGACGGTCACAGAAAAGTGTGAAGGAAATTGTCCCCTTGCTCGGGGGATGCCAATCCCTCCGTCACTTCGACCATGTGGAGCTCCTCAAAAAGATCCGGCTGCCCCCCGGGGTACCACCTGTTTCTCTTTGAGGCTCCCCCCACGATCAGATGTCCGTTGTCAGCATCGGAGGGTGAGCCAGCAGCTGCTGGGAGAGGAAATTTCGGCTGTCGCTGCTCTCCTCCTGACCGACAATGCCTGAAACTCGTATCATAATAATGCTATGCTTTCCCCGGGCCGCCCGATGGTAGGCTCGAGTGAAGACTTTCACGTGTTTCCAACCCTCAAGGTGTTGCACGAGTTGTTTTTGTTTTTCTCGGGTTTTCCGCTGGTTCTCAGCGCTCCCGCCTCCGGTTTGCCTTTCTTTCCCGAGGTGCATGGGAGCTCAACCGGTGTTGTGGACAGCACCCTTTTGTACTGCCCGGAAAACAAAACTTTGGAAAAAAAATTGCTGGATCCTCCCCTCACCACCCTCCGATGGTTGGTGTAAATCAACTCCGCTCATGATTAATATGAATATACTAATCATAACTAGTTATAATTATTTATGAATATTTTAGATCCGCTGTAGATTTTTAGCTGACCTCTCAGGGTCAACTGTCCTTGTCAACTCTAAGAACGTTAATTTCCTGTTTAAAGGAAATAACTTTCTTACTGTACAATTCTAAAAAGCTTGTAGCGTAAATCTGCATGATTAAGTGACTCCATTTATGAGCAAACAATGAACAACGTCAAGTGTGATACTAGTAAGGTTTTATTAACTACATAAACCCTTAAACTAGTCCAACATACTACATAAACACATAAAATCTGTCTAACAACACCATCACACACACACACACACACACATACAGTTTGTATAGGAAAGGGTTAAAGCTTAAGTCAGTACAGAAAAGAGACATAAGGAATTAAATTTTTGGAACCATTTGCATATTCAGCAGATACACCTGGGGATACGTCAGATTCTCAATTCAAACACAC